>JAABKJ010000755.1:33568000-33924088 GCA_011634705.1 Andricus grossulariae | reverse complement strand
GAGAAAGAATCTCTGAATAAGAAGTTCTTTCATAAAGTTAGACAAACACGCATAGTTATAGCCAAGTTTTGCAGTTATTTCAACTAGATTTTCGGAATAGCAAAATAGAATTTTCTTATTCTAATAATTTTTCTTTCTCAAGTAAAGTTTTGTTATCATTCGGGCCAGCGTTCTATATATTTTCTAATTAATCTTCTGAAATTGTTTGTATTTGTATTTATTATTGCAAATGTCTTATTTGACATTTATCGTTTTTTTTATAATTATATATTGAATAAACAAGTCTTCTTTATGAACGTTTGAAGGAAAAAGTAAATAATCCTCTATCCTAATTTTCTCACATTGTTGTCAAAAACTTGATTGATTGTGACATCTCGCGAATATCACTTTTAGTCACTGTTTTCAGTTATTTTATCCATCATTAAAAGTTAAGAATTTTCTAAACTACAATTTCATTAATATAGATTATTGAATAAGTAATTTTATGTTAAAATTTATTTCTAAATATTTCAAAACATTGATCAGAGAGGAAAGTTTAAATTTAGATTATATTTTATTTTTAGATTATATTTTAATATTGGGAAATAATTCTTTCCTCAACACAATGGGATTTCTCGGCGAATCAAAAATATTTTAGTTTTTCTTTCCAAATATTAAAGTAAGGTTTAGAATTTGCTAAATATTTAAAAAAAAAACACTAGAAGATTTTAAGAATCTTTTTTCAATTCCGCAGTATTTACACTAGAAAAAATTTGTAATATACATGGGAGCATTTTTTATTTCAAAAAATGAATCAAGTTGGGCATGATCCCTGAGCGCGACGCCAAACTGTTCTCGAGTGTCAGTATGTCTCCTTCAGGAAGAACGAAACGTAACTTTGGGCACAGCACCAATGAAAATTTATTCTTCTCTCGACTTCCAGACGTGTACATTATCGATAAGATGGTCCTAAACTAGAAAATATCAAAGAGGCACAGAATTGGGCATGATCCTGAGCATGCCGCGAAACACTCCTCCGGTGTCAGCATATCTACTTCAGGGAAAACAAAAAGCAACTTTGGGCACAGCATCAACGAAAAAGTATTCTTTTCCCGACCTTCAGACATGTACATTATCGATAAGAGGTTCCTAAACTGCAAAATATCAAAATTATTTTAAAAAAATTTTTGCAATTACATTTTTTGTTGGAAGCGCTTTTTACCAATTTAAAAAAAATTATTGAATTAATAAATGATGGCTCATTTTTGCAGGAAAAACATTCTCTACAGCTTTACTGTTTTCAACTTTTGGAAGTAAATTTGTCTACTTATGTATGAAATCGTTCAAAGACTTTTTATTTGTATTCGAATAACTATGATTCACCTTCCGTAATTCTTCTTCCTTGCACTTGTTGCAGAGGCTTAGGCATGTGGGATAAGGGGGTCAAACTGACTTTGGCCAGCATGTGTATGGATTCGGATGCTCTGTAGGGGCGGAACAATTATTCTCCTTTGCAGTTTGTGAAATCAAGAAGAATTACGCGAAATCAAAACAAAATTTGAAGGAAATAGGAAGGGCGCTAGTGGAGGGGGGAGAGGGGTTGGGCTCGAACGGATCTAGCATAAACCTCTTTTCCCAATCTGTCTCTCCGGCAGGCCGAACTCATGTGGCAGCTGTGTGATCCCCCTGAATGAGGCTATGGAAACGAGAGCCGCCAATGAGCAGCTACAAGGGCTGGAGCATCGGCAGCTACAACGCTGGAAAATAGCACTGAGGCCCAGAAGAAAAGAAAGGGCTCAGAAAACATCTCATCGGTGAAGGGGCTGAGCCTATGAGGAGGCGCAAGCAAATCCACCAGACGGCGAACAGAAAGTCCTCGATGGCTGGACTGACAGCTGCCCAGAGTCTAACCCCTGGCGTTGCTTGTCGCGGACACGAGCTACCCAGACACGCTGCTCACTGCAGAGCAGTTTGAGTTCCTGAGGGAAGCCTTCTGAAATGCGCTCAAAAGAGAGTCCACTGGTCAATAACAAAAATTCTGGACCTCCTTCTGTCGAAAAGGTGTCTTCATATTTATCGCAGCCGATCCAGCGACCGAGACGAGGCCCTGGGAGGGTACAGAACTCAAAGTTGGTGGGGTTGACTTGCTTAAAAATATGACGATTGCTATGGCGTGGTTCCCACGTGATCTAGAAAATTGATCTGTGGTCTTAGGCGGTTAAAGGGATTCAACCCCTCACTAAGAACAGCGTTCTGGCAAATCATCAGACACGATCAGTCTCAGAAAGAAGGCAGCGGGAGGTACCAAGCAACTTTAGAGAAGAGGCATCGCGGCTAGGCACACAGGTATTTTGATAAATCAGCAACCTTCGTTAGTTCGCGAATACATAAGGGGATTGAGGGGGCTGGTTTTTGTAACAGGAACCCCAAAGCGGGCAAACCATTAGCCAGGATACTGGCGAAGGGAGTCGACGTTGTCCTGCAGCTAGAGCTATGTTTGAGATACATGATGGTGGTAGCCACACATCTCAAGGGTATAGGGGAGCTAGTCATGGGATCGGGCTACTTTCTCTATGACGAACATTAACTCAAAAGGTAATTTTCTATTGGAATACCTAATGACTACTGATTCAGACATTGTTAACACGGGGAACACCCCGACTTTTCATAACTGGTTCAAAAAGGAATTTATTGACATCACTCTCCGTACTGCCATTTTTAGAGACAATGTCAAGAAGTCAAGAGTCTCAGACGAACTCACTCTTTCAGATCACTCACAGATAGAGTTCGAGTTTGACTCCATCGTACCCGCGGGCCCAGGGTGGGCCAGAAATCCAAGAAGACACACTAGTGGTACGGGAAACCTGAAGAGCTTAGCAGGAGAAGCAGAAAGAGGTTTAGACGTGCCCGTACTGTCAAAATGGATGAACTATGGACCTCATATTGGACGATGAGGGATGAAGACAGGAATGCGATACGTGAGGCGAGAGAAGAAGGCTGGACCAACTTTTTGCTCAGACATCGAGAAAGCAGTGGAGGCGGCTTGAATGGACAAGCTGCTCTCTCGAAACCCAAAAGCTATACTTAGCACTCCCAAATTTTCCGACGGAAGATACTTAGCGTCCGACGAGGAGGTGGCGGCACCCCTTAGGCAATCAAAGCTGCCTGTGGCCTAACAAAGTCTGGAACGCCAGTTAGCCCACGAGATTGTTACCCTTTCCAGGGTCAGATGGGTCCTGAAGTCTTTCAGGGCTTACAAGTCTCCTATTCCGAATAGTATCCGGATATCTTACAGAAGGTTGGAGAGGTCGTCACATGGTCGCACGTTAGACTTGCTAGGGCTAGTATCTCGCTGGGATATATTTCAACATCATGAAGACGTAAGAGAGTAGTCTTTATTCCAAAAGCAGACAGGATCGATTATACTTCATCCAAGGATTTCCGTCCCATCAGTCTCGCAACTTTTTTACCAAAATCAGTGTAAATACTTGTGAAAAGATATATCCGCGACTACGTCTTATCAAGTAGCCTACTTCACAAGGAGCAGCACGCCTGTAGAGCTGATCACTCGACCGAGACGGGCCTTAGCGAAGCACTAAACATAATCGAAGGACAACTGAAGCAGAAAGGCCTCGCTTGAAACCTTTACAGATCATGAATGAGCCTTCAACTGTACCTACAGAGAGATGATCATGGCGGCTATGATTGAACATGGTGTGCCTACTACAGTCGTGCAGTGTATCTGCCACATGTTGGTCAACAGGAAAATAACAACGAATAAGAGTGCTACCACTTTATGTGGAACCGTTGACTTGGTATGTCCACAGGGAGGAGTTTAATTGCCCCTGCTTTGGTGCTTGGTAGTGGATGAACTGCTTCATCTGCTCACGAGTCAATGTAATAACATTATACGTAGGCTACGCGGACGCTATACTGGTTATCGTGCGCGTTCAACATCTGGATACGCTTTTGGGAGTAATGCAGCAAAGACTGTGGATAATGGATTCTTGGTACAAGAAGACTGGACTATTGGTCAATCTGCGTAAGACAGACGCTGTTGTATTCGCCAGACGGCTTAAGTAGGAAACCATGAATAGACTGGAACTGGGAGAACAACAACTGAAGATCAAAGAACGCGCTAGAGATCTAGGAGTCATCCTGGATAAGAAGCTATTATGAAACGAGCACCTAAAAAGCAAACGTGAGAAACTAGAAGCAACTCTATGGCTCTGTAGGAGAGCCGTAAGGAATAGAAAGGGCTTGAAGCCGCATATGCGTATGTGAAAATACACAGCGATCCCGCGACCCAGACTAACCTATGTGACGAAGGTCTAGTATAGCAGGGTCAAACTGTCCACTTTGATGTCTCGACTGCAAAGAATCAGGGGACTGATTCTAAAAGGTGTCTCTGATTCTTCGAAGTCGACAACCACAATAGTATTGGGGGCACTTACAAGCTTGGAGACCCTCCATCTCACCATCAAGGCCGTGGCTGCAAAGGCGGCCCGACAGCAGTGCGGATTCCAATCGACATCGCGAGTAGGCCAAGACCGGAGCATGCTTAAGAACAAAACGGTCACTCGCTATCTCATCGACAAGAAGTATCGTGTTAGCCTATTCACGAAGTAGGAATGGGTTAAGGGCGAGGCACACCTGCTCAGTGATGAGGACAACTGGTTTATAAATTTCTAAACGAACAAGACGAAAGCAGGAGCCGGTGTATATCGTAAAAGGAGTGGAATGGGCTTCACAAGCCCGACGAGGTTGTACGCCATAGTCCTACAATCTGAGATTATGGTCATGCTCCAGTGCGCCTGCATAGCACAGGAGTGTGGCAACAAAAGAAACATCCGTATCTGCTCAGACAACAGGGCTACTATAATGGCCCTGAATGGAACTAAGACTACGTCGCTACTAGTATGGGAGTGCTTTGAGGCACTGAAAGGCCTAGCGACAGAAAACCGAGTGACTCTACTTGTGAATCCCTGGGCACAGCAGCATCAAAGGCAATGAGATACCGGATGGGCTACCAAAACTGGTAGCAAGAGAACACTTCACTGGATCCAAGCCAGTAATATGTATTTCCAGTAGGTTAGTCACTGAAGAAATCCACTGGATACAGATGGACCAAAAAACTTTTTATGGTTACATCGCACCTTTTGTTTGATGAATGATAATCCAAAATTGGTTATTAAATAAACAATTATGTAAAATCGTTTGGCAGAAACCTGATGCTGAAGTAAAAAAAAACTACTTGATGACATTAGAGCAAAATTCTAAACTGCAGAACACCATTTTTTAAATATTAGACATTCACTGATATCACTTATAATGAATTTGAAAAAAATCAAAAGTGCAGTTTGATATTTTAGATCTAGGACAATTCCAAAAATGTATTTTACATTACATTTTACATAATCCCGTGAATTCTTAAAATTACCACAATATACTCCAAACCCTGTACAATATTTTGAAATCCCTTTGAACATTTAGAGCTCTTTAAATTGCCTTGCAATATTTTCAAATAATGTAAAATATTTCAAATCTTCTAGAAACTTTTTAAATTCCTTGAAACTTTGCAAAATTCTTGAAAGTTCCTTGCAATTTTTGGAAATGCAATAAGATATTTCAAATCCTTCGGAATCTTTTAAAATCTCTCGAATGTTTCAAATTCCATGAAAATACTTGGATATACGTTTGAATTATCTTATCAGACAGAAATTTCCTAAAGTTTTTTATTTTATTTGTCAAATTCCTGACATTTTCCTAAATTTCCTTGACAAGCAACACCCTGCTACAATTTATAATCAAAATACACCAAAACCCATAATAATTTAGCTCTTCCTAAGCTTACTAAAAATGCTAAACTGCTGAATAATTGAAGAAAGAAAAATTATTGAAACAAAACAAAGTTTTCCTTTTTAATTTTGAAAACTGAGTTGAATTACCCTCCTATCTCAGCATTGAGTACTTGTGATGAATTGTATCGATAGAGAAACTGATCTTCTTCCGAATTAGATAATGGTACAGTCACATGTGCAATATGACCATCTATCCGTACTTTAACTTGTTCATAGTAATCAGGGTTTTGTTGATCATCATGAGGAATAGTAACATTCCCTTTAGGAACCATTAATTTACAAAGGCGATCAAAAACGATGAATCGAATGATGTACTCGCGCTTCTTATCCATAACTACTTTGTAACAGCCGTCTTGTAAACCGAAGATATTGTTCCGTCTTCCGCAATATTCGAAATAACGAACACGAAGTTTAATTGGCTGAGGATGAATTTTGGGGGGTCTCAATCGCCAAACTGATTCTGGAACAAGAAAGTATAGGTCGATGATTATTCATTGTATTGGATATTATATAATTTTAATAAGGGGTCGTTCGCAAACTACGTTATCAATTTTTTGATAATAGGTTTTAAGGAAGCTTGAAAACTTTGCGAAAGATGTCCCTGCAGCGGTACGTTGTTGTAAGAAAATTCTGAAGTTTACAAAAATTAAAATCATTTGAAACATATTTTTTGCATAATTGAAAAGTCATGGAGATATGTTGGAGTTGGTAATGTTGTTCCCATATTTCAGTGTAGTCTTAGGTTCCACTTTGGAACGACGTGGCACTGTAAACCGCCTGAGCGCCACGTGAAGCAATATGGAATGGCGGCGTCGAATAATAATTATTAATTTTGTTATTAATTAGAACCCTTTAAATTAAAGATGTTATTATATTTACCAACAAAGTTAGAGACAATCGTTATGTTGAAGAACAGAATTAAAATCACAGTTCTCATTTTTTCAAATAAAGTTAACCGACTTCTGAATATTCTTTGAATTGTTCCTCTGAATCTTGTGTTAATCTACTTATTTGCCCTTCTACATTATAACTTCATTAATTTTATTTCTTCCACAGTGAAATCGTTGAACTAATTAAAATTTATGAAATTATTTTGTACAATTCAGAAAGATGAAAAAGTTATTTCGTGATGGAAAGATAAATAATTTGTTGTGAGTCATCATAATGTGAGATTCATTCTTTTATACTTGTTACACAAATCAATGTTTTACTTTCAAATACTGACAAAAATAGAGATGGAAGCAAAATTGAAAAAAATTATGAAAACAAAGGCGACATCAAATCAAGACTGAGGATAGACCTTTCTTAAAATCTGTACAAAAACTGGATTTCAATTGATTGGCCCTAGCATTTATGACCCATGGGGGAATTACAAAGAATAAGGCTAACTAATTCAAATCTAAATTTTTTGACAGACCTTGAGATTTAAACAATGTATGTGATAGGTGTCTAAATTTTATTTGATTAATTTTCAGTTTATATTTTTTCTTTCTTTGAAATTTTAACTAAATAGTTGAATTTTCAGCTAAATGTATCAATCTTCAACGTCAAAAGGTCGAATTTTCAATAAGACAAGTGAATTTTCAACCAAGAAGCATGCACGAAAAGCGACATTGGGCACAGCACCAAAGAAAAAATACCCTTCTCTTGACCTTCAAACATGTATATTACAGATCAGAGGGCCCTCAACTAAAAAATATCAAGGAGGCACATAATTAAGCATGATCCCTGAGCGTGGCGCTAAACCGTCTTTGAATTTCGGTACGTCTAATCTAGCGTGCACGAAAAGCGACGTTTAATGCGATACGGAAGAGAAAATTTTCATTTTTCGACTTTTTGGCATGAGAACTTTTTATCATGGATGTCTAAAATTTAGAAAAGTTCACCAAGACCTTTTTTCTCTGCATTTGGTGCGGGGTCCTTCAAGGTAAATGATCGCTTATTTTTCCGGGAAAAAATTTCTCTACAGCTATACTGTTTCCAATTTTTGAAAGTAAATTTTGCTATGACTAAAATCGTTTAAGCACTTTTTATTTGTATTCAAATTACTATGTTTTACCTCCTCTAGGGGTTGTGACACCTTGCAGTTATTGCAGAGGCTTGAGCGTTTGGGACAAGCAACTTTAAGGCCGACAACTAGCACTGAGGTCCAGAAAGAAGGAAGTGGCTTAGAAGACACCCTATCTGGAGAGGGGGAGCCTATGAGGAGGCATAAGAAAGCCCAGCAGCCGGCAAACAGAGCACCGTCGAGGGCTGGACTGACGGCTGCCCAGAGTTTAACCCCTAACGGTGGTGGTAAATGACACGAGCAACCCAAACTCGCTGCTCACTGCAGAGCAGTTTGAACTCATCAGGGAGGCTACCTGGAGGGTAGTTAAAAGAGAGAACCCAGATCAATGACCAAAATTCGAAGCGCTGGGAAGGTGCAGACCTCAAAGTAGGCGGCGTTAAGTTACTTCGATAGATGTGGATCTTTGGCGGTTGGAAGGATTCAAGCCCTCAATAAGGATAGCGTCCTGGCGAATCGTCATGCACGATCGGCTTCAGGAAGAAGACGCAGCTGGAGGTTTTATGCAACTCATAGTTGCGCCGATTCCTGAGTGCCAGACAAGGGCTTTTGTGGTCCTCAACAACAGGCCCTTCTTCCACCTTGAAAAGGTCAACATCAGCGTTGCCAGACAGCGATTGGCCTACTTTACATATGACAGCAATACCAACTCGCCAGTAAAGGTACGTGTACACTGGTGGAGTACTGCAAGGTAAGAGGTCTTCCTCTTCTGCTGGGCTGCGATGCTAACTCTCACTATACATTTTGGGGCAGCACATACATCAACCTGAGAGGTAATTATCTGTTGGAATACATGATCACTACTGATTTAGATATTCTTAGCAAGGGGAACATCCAGATTTTTCATAACTCGGTCAGAGAGGAATTCATCGACATCACACCCTGGACCGCTAGTTTTAGAGATAATCTCAAGAAGTTGAGAGTCTTAGATGAACCGACACTTTCAGATCACTCACAGATAGAGTTCGAGTTGAAATCCATCGTACACGCGCGCCCTATGTGGGCCAGAAATCCAATAAGAACTGGAAAGACACACTAGTGGTACGACAAAACTCGAAGAGCTTCGCAGGGAAAGCAGAAGGAGGATTAGACGTGCCAGTACTGGCTAAATGGATGAACTATGGACCTCATTTACGACGATAAGGAATGAATACAGGGATGCAATACGTAAGACGAGAGAAGAAAACTGGACCAACGTTTGCAAAGACATCGAGAAAAGGGCAGAGGCAGCTTGAATGGACAAGCTGCTCTCTCAAAACCCGGATGCTATTCTCGGCAATCCAAAATTACCTGACGGGGGATATTCAGCGTCGGACGAGGAGACCTCGGCTCACCTGATCAAGGCACATATACCGGGCATTATGAGGTCTGAAGAAAAGTGGGCGACACCTCTGAGGCAACCAGAGCCGCGTGAGGCCCAACTGAGTCCGAAACGGCAGCTAGCCTACGACATTGTTGTCTTTTCCTGGGTAAGGTGGTTCCTGAAGTCCTTCAGTGTTTACATGTCTCCTGGTGCGGATGGTAAATATCTGGTCCTATTACAGAAGGTTTGCGAGATCATCATTTGGTTGCGCGTAGGACTTGCTACGGCTAGTATGACGCTGCAATCTGTTCTGACGGCATGGAGAGGTACAAAAGCTGTCTTTATTCCGAGAGCAGGCAGGATCGGTTTTACATTAACCAAGGATTTCCGTCCCATCAGCCTCACAACTTTTCTACTTAAAACAGTGAAAAGACTTATGGATAGCCAATATATCCGCAACTAGGTCTTATCTGGTAGGCCACTTTATTAGGAGCAACACGCCTATATGGCTGGCCACTCGACCAAGATGGTCTTGAGCGAAGCAGTGAACATAATCGACGGACAACTGTAGCAGAAAGGCCTCGCGATTAGAAGTTTCATAGATATCAAAGAAGCCTTCGACTACACCTCTAGAGAGATGATCATGGAGGTTATGATTGCATATGGTGTGCCTAATTCAGTCATAGAATGGACCTGCCACATGTTCGCCAACAGGAACCTAACAACTACCAAGAGTGATACCACTTTAAGTGGAACCATTGACTCGGGAATTCTGCAAGCAGGCGTTTTATCGCCCCTGCTGTGGTGCTTGGTAGTGGATGAACTGCTCCATTTGCTCAGAAGTCAGAGCAAACACGTGATAAGCTACGCGGATGATATACTGATTATTCTGCGTGGCTTGTATCTGGATGCGCTCTTCAAGTAATGCAGCGAACACTGGGGATAGTTGATTCCTGGCTTAAGAAGACTGCACCATCGGTCAATCCGAGTAAAACGGTCGCGGTTGAATTCGTCAGATAGATCAAGTGGGGAAGCATGAGTACACTGAAATTGGGAGGACAGCAACTGGAAATCAAAGATCGAGATAGATATCTAGGAGTCATCCTATATAGGAAGCTGTTATGAAACGAGCACCTGGAAAACCAGTGCAAAAAGCTAGTAGCAACTCTATGACTCTGTAAGAGAATTATAGGGAAAAGCTAGGACTTGAAGCCGGAGACACTTATGTGGATCTACACAGCCATTCTGCTACCCAGGCTAACCTATGCGCCAGAAGTCAGGCGAGTCACTGGTGCTTCGAAGTCAACACCCACGACATTTTTGGGGGCACTTACAGGATTGGAACCCTTCCATCTCATCATCAAGGCCGTGGCTGCGAAGGTGGCCTGACAGCAGTGCTGTTTGGCTGTGTTTTTTCAAAATAGTCTAATAATCACAATTGCACAGAGCCAAAGGAGTCCGGTGAAACATAAAAAAATACCTGCATTTGAACTTGGACGCTACTTTTCCCCATATTAATTGCATAAGAAACTTTGAGTGCTTTGAGGCACGTGTTCATATTGACTGATTTCGCTAAAATTTGTTAAGGATCATTTTTTTGGTGATTGGAATGAATAAGGGGAGTGAGGCCTAGAAGACTCGAAAAAAACATCAAGAGTAAATAAGGACCACCCTAGTGTAAACCGCCTGAGCGCCACGTCGAGCAATGCTAAACGGAAGCATCAAATAATTAGTAATTTGGTGATTGATTAAGACCCTTTGAATTATGTATATTATTATAATTACTAACAAAGTAAGTGACAATTACTATGTTTGAAAACAGAATTAACATCACAGTTCTTATTTTTTTAAAATAAATTTAGCCCATTTCTGAATATTCTTTAAATCGTTACAGTGAATTTTGTGTTAGTCCATTTATTTGTCCTTCTACATTATGACTAAATTAATTTTATTTATTCCACAGCAAAATAGTTAAACTGATTAAAATTCATGACATTATTTTGTACAATTTAGAGAGATAAAAAAGTGCTTGCTTGATGGAAAGATAAATAATTTATTGTGAGTCATGATAATCTGAGATCACATTATTTGATAACAATTAGACAAACCAAATTATAACTTTCAACACTAACAAAAACAGACAAATTAAATACGTAGAACAAGAAGGGATGGTGATTTATAATTTGTAGTAGAAAAATGTAAAAAAATTTACAAAGCAGGATCAAGAGCAACGTCTTTTCATGGTTGGCACGGAAAATTCGGACATCTCGATAAGAAAGATCTGAAATATATAATTCGTCACCATGAGGTTCGCGGAATAAATGTCAAAGGCAAAGAAAATTTGCCATGCTGTGAAATTTTTCTTCAAGGTTAAAAAGCACAGTCACCCTTCCCAAAGGAAGCATCACAAAGTTTGCAAGTTTTGGCAATAATACGTTCAGATATTTGTGGTTAAATGCGAGTGGAATCTTTGAATGGCTTAACATATTTTGTACCTATCATTGATGATGAAAAAACATTTTGTGACGTTTTTTTTCTAAATCACAAAAGTGAAATCTTCGAAAAAATAAAAGAATTTAAGAACAATGTGGGAAATCACGCTGAAAGGAATATCAAGATCGTCAGATGAGACAACGCAAGAGAATATCGATTTTGAAAACTAGAAATTTTTGAGAAAAAGTTATCCAACATCAATTCACAGTTGAATATACACCTAAAAAAAATCTGTAGCTGAACGCTGTAATAGGACACTCGTAGAAATGGCTCAATGTATGATTTTTAGATAAGACTTTCCAAGAATTTTTAGGCATGAGATATTCTATCTGTAGCATACAATGAAAACAGATGTTCATCTCGAAGTCTCAATGGTGAAATTCCCGATAACACTTCGACTGGAAAAATACCTACTATCAAATACTTTCAAACTTTTGGTTCCATATCATACAGAAGGTATAAATTTCAGTGATGGTACAATTTTTTTGCGATCAATGAAAAAAATATTTCAAAAATTCAAGCACTGCTAGAGACGAAAAATCTAGGAATGAAATTCAAGTACTTGTTTATCGACAACAAGATGATCCAGAAATTGGAGAACATAATTACGAGAAACAGAGCCAAGAAGTAGAAACCCAATCAAGTTCATCATCTGAATCCAATGAAGATGAAAATTTTCCTGCTGAGATGAATCTACCAATTAAACTTGAAGTACCAGCTATGAAAATTGGCCGAGGAAGTTCCAGAAAAATGTACACAGAAATAAAAGTTCGTGTAAGGAAGCAATCAAACATGGTTTTCGTCGAACGAGAAGAAGAACTTGATCCTGATGAAGAAAATTTAGTTAATGAAGCTGTATCTGAAGAAACACATATATCTGAAAACGTTGAATAAGTCGAATTTTTCACGCTGCTGAAATTGCCGGTTTGCTTCAAGACATAGATCCAAAAACAGCTGAATAAGCATTTTCAACGCCGGTAGCCAACGATTGCAAAGAAGCCATGTATGCTGAATTCAAAGCCCTGATGGAGAACATAAACTGGATTATGGTAAATGGTCCGAAAGTTAGCAAGGTAATTGGTTCTAACTGGGCCCATAACCTATTGGTTAATTACCTTTCTAAATGAGAAGGATTCATCTATAAAGGTTATTATCCAATAGACCTTGAGAAAGGGGTATTCAATATCATACTCAATTTCAGTAAATTGCAGTTGAAAACTGTAAGGGAGAAAATCAATTTTGTATGAACAAAGTGATCGAAATCTATTTCTCAGCATTTATGACCCAAATCCAGATGTTCGGACAGATCCTGAGGAAGGTCTATTCAATGTAACTTATATTAGGTTCAACAAGAAATTAAAATCATGAATAGAGTAGAATTAAGGATTTTTCATTAAGTACTTGAAGGTGTCACGTGGCTTTCGAAAACTAAATAACAATTTTTTGCTATTTTTGTTACTACATTTATTATTTTTCTCTATAATGAATCATCAAAGTATAACATAAACTATGATAACTTGCGTTATTCTAAAATTTCTTTTACATTTCATTCTGCGCAATCGCGTGAACAATAAACGATACAATTACAGATGAGGTATAGAATTAAATTGCCTCAACAATCCTTCAAGTAATAAAGTTCTTCATAAGCGCATACATTATATAATCTTTTTACGCAGTTCCTAAAAGATGTCACGTAGATTTTGAAAAAAAAAACAGATTTTTCGCACATCTTTTCCACGGATTTTTATTTTTCTCTCATGCATAGTGGCTGCAAAAATTTATTTGCAAATTCTAGAGTTTGAGGAAATTCAAAGTCTCTTCAAAATGCCTTGGAATTTTCAAAAGTATCCTAGAAGCTTAAAAATATTTAGAAATTCTTCGAAGTACTTCAAAATTTATCAAATACATCCATGAAATTTTAGGAAACACCCTAAAATCTGTAAGCTTTCTGTAAATATTATAACATCCCGCAAAATCACATGAAATCACTGAAAACTTATTCAAGTTCTTGAAAATGGCTAAAATCTTGAGGTTCCTTTGAAATTTCTTCAAATTATTAAAATATATTGAGAATTTTCTCGAATCTTCTAAAATTCCTTGAAATATTTTGAATCCTTTTAAATACTTTGAAATATCCTAAAGATGCCTTAGATTCGTTTGAGATGCAGTTGAATATTTCAAATTTTTTCAAATCTTCGAAAATTCTCTAACACGGTTGAAAGCCATTTAAAATTTCTCAGACTTTTTCAAAAGACCATCATATATTCAAAATATTTTGCAATCTTTTTGGATCCCTTGGAACTTGTTCAATCTTTCGAAAATACTTGTAAAATGTTAAAATGTTATAAAAAATTTGAAATAAATAAAAGAAGTAAGAAATTCGGAAATGGGTATAGACCTGAATTTAATGGTGGTTAACCATGAATTCATTCCTTTCAAGTAAAGAAACTAAGGTGATATTTCCATTTAGAAAAGTGACTACAATGATTGAATTTTCAAAACGTGACTGAAAAATTATTCCAGAAAAAGTTGGTGGAAAAAACTGTGTAGCAGCCCCAATTTTTCTGGACAGTTACTGAAAGTGCTTCTTACAGAAATTTCCTAAATTTTTCAATTTTATTTTCAAAATCCCTGATTTTTCCCTAACTTTTCTTTACCAATAAAATTCCCCGGCTTTTTTCTAATGTCCAGAAATTCCCTCACCTGTGGCCACCCTGTTGCAATTAGTCATCAAAATTCAACATAAATCATAATAATTTGGGTTTTCCCGAACTTACTAAAATTGCTAAACTGCTGAATAATTTAAGAAAGGAAAATTATGAAAATGCAAAAAAGATTGTTTTCGAATTTCAAAACTGTAGTTGAATCAACCTTCTATCTCAGCGTTGACTATGTGTGATGAACTGTGTAGATAGAAAAACCGACATTCTTCCCGAGGTGAAAATGGTAAAGTCACGTTGGCGATATCACCATCTATTCGTACTTTCACTCTTTCATAGTAATCAGGGTTTTGTAGCTCAGCATTGGGAATAGGAGCATTTCCTTTAGGAACCACTAATGAAAAAATTCTACCAAATAGGCATATTCCAATTATGTGTTTGTATTCCTCATCTGTTACTACTTTGTAAAAGCCGTCTTGTAAAACTAAAATTTGCGTCTCTCTCCCAGAATGTTCGTAGTGATGAACACGAAGTTTAATTGGCTCAGGGCAAATTTTTGCAGCATTTGATAGCCCAACTGATTCTGAAACAAGAACGTATGAGTCGCAAATTATTTATTGTATTGGATGATAAATAATTTAATCAGGAGTTCGCATTAAATTACGTTACCAATTTTTTCATGATAGATTATAGAAAAGTTTGAAACTTTTGTGAAAGATGTCCTGCCACGATACAGTTCAATAATAATGATTCAATAAGTTTATAAATCACTTTCACATTTCAGAGTTCCCACAGTTTCCGATATTCCCCTTTTTTATATTAAATTTTCGACAGGGGGGTCTAGACAGCAGAAGGAGCCGGGAAAACTCCAACATAACAGTCTGAGAAGAGAGTGTCAAAGTCGAAATGAAGTCCAGCTAAACGAGGAGCTGACCACGAGGATACTCCATACGGAGCAACTTGAGGTGCGATGGGTTTCCCATAGTGGTACCTCTGCGCCGCAAAGAAGGGAGAGGTTTGGACAAACCATCTACCAAAGACAAAAAGATGCCTGTAGTTTAGGGAGGCTGCTCCATCGAGGAAGACACAGAAACGTCAGAGGTAGCCGAGCAAGCGCAACCAAGAGGTCAAAGGCCGAGGAGTCGAAGTGTAAAAGTTGGCCCCGTATACCAGGGGGCGAAATTTTACACTTCGAGGAAGAATGACCCATATATAAGGAGGCATTAACTTTGAAGAGAGCTAATAAGTGTAAGTTGCTATGTATTTCTGGTGGGAAGATCTTCTGCCGCAAGAAAGAAGGCTCGCGGAGAGCTGTACTTACTCATATTCACATTGAGGTATATGTTACATTAAGGTATATTTATTTTTGCAAATTTAGGGTATAGCTTGTCACACTACATGTAATAAAGATCTCCGATTTGTATATGTCCTCTTTCGAGAAGTTTAACTGGTTTTGGTTATTAATTCTTGATGTAACCCTATAATTTACTACGCGCTTCGTCTTGTAGAAAATAATAACATATCGGAATTTTCTCTGTTTAATGATCTGATGGACAAGTTAAGCTTTTGCCAGCTTCATGCTCAGTCTGTCTCGGCACATTTCTTAATATTTGAACAGTATGATGGTACGTGTTCATACCATATCATTGTAGTGTCCAAAACTCGGCTTCAGTCTTGAATAACTTCGAGTGCAATGTTCTTGGAGATTTACGCTCTCTTTCGTAGGGACAGAGGGGAGTCTATCTTCATATACATCAAAGTCTGAGGGGTTCGGTAGTAAGAGTCCACGAGCTAATCATCCATAATGATATAATACTTACTGGAGATTCAAACACATTCGAGTTTAAATACTAACCTAACCAAATATTTGAAATCTGACATTCTTTGCGCAAGACCCTCTATAGTGCCCCATGATTCCATTCATCGCTCTCATTTTACCAGTACACGCATAAACTTAATTATTTTAGATCACTTTGACAAAGTACTATCCTATTCACGGTATGCAATTCCGTTTTTATCTAACCATGATCTTATCAACATTGAGTACCAAATGTCCAGTAATCTCCCACCTAAACCTACTCCTATACTGACTTAAAATCTTACACTAGGCCTGAACGCGACGTGGCACTGCACATCGCCTAAGCACCATAAGGAGCAATATAGAATCGACTTATTTTTGTTTTCTACGTTTTCTTATTAGATTAGTGAATTTTTACTGGTATGTAGTGAAATTTCACTAATTTATAAATTTATAGAACACCGTGCGTTGGGAGAAAAAGTGTTCTTTAAAGAGAAACAATTTCGCAGAGCAAATAAGTATACATTACTGGAATTAATAATGCACTTTAAATTATAGATGTTATCATAATTACCAACGGAGTTAGTAAAAATCACTACTTTGAAAAACATAATTAAAATCACAGTCCTCATTTTCAAGACAAAGGCAGCCCACTTATCACAAATTCGATGAGAGATTAACTAATGAATATTCTTCAAATTCTTCAAGTGTTTCTTATGTAAGTCGTTTAATTCGTCCACTTAAAGTATTTCTTAATTAATTTTATTTCAACCATAAAGAAATCGTAAGACTAATTAAAATTTATGAAATTAATTCTTACAATTCAGGGAGACAGAAAAAGATCTTTTGCAATGGAAAGGTTCAGAAAAAAATACCACCGAGGGATCACCATTTCCTCTTTCCTTACGAGATTACGAAATGCCCTCCCCTCTCGCGAGCATCGATGCTCAAGTCTCAGCCCTGCTCGGGTTGCCTCCATCTCTCGCCCAAGCATCAGCCCCGTGGTACAAGCACCTTCGAAGGTGGTCGGTTGGACACGAAGAGAGGAAGAAATCCGAGAAGTCGCCCGACTTAGCGAGCGTTGACGCTCGGGTTTCTGCTCAGCTGAGGTTACCCCAGGCTCCTGTGAATGTCGGCCTTGTGGGAAGATTGCTGATCACTACCGTCGATCAGCCCTAATTTGTTTTTGAACCCAGGCCCTGGACCCTGGACCCTGGATCCTACGGTCCCGCCTAGAAATCAAATGCCAGCTCAGGGGTGGGTTTAAAACCAACCGCGCGAATTCTGTTCTCCCGCTGCTAACAGGTTTTTCAGAAAAGATTTCTGCCAACCCTTGATGCGTACGGCAGACCATACATGCTAGAACTGCCATCGAAGAGGACACGATTCTAACAACTGTTACAGTCGTTATTCATTTCTAAGCCCTTTCCGCATGGTGTTTAGGGCGTACCGTTATGTGCTAACATCAAGTTTTTCTATATATGTCTTATTGCAGAATTAATAGAGAAGACTTTGCATTCCAAGATTTGAAAAATTTTTGTTTGACTTCAAAAACATTTTTTGACAGGACTACATTTCGATAGGAAACTCTAGAATTATCACTAGTTAAAGTCAGCTGCGAATGAAGTAAAAGATTTATAGCAGTTCGGCTGAAATAGAATAAATGAATTCATAATGACTTCAAAGTACAACAATCATGTTTGGGCTTAAAGATGTAGTTTTATTTATCTCCACTAAATGGCACCACGATTCAGAGTCAGTGGAAAAAACCTACAGCGCCCTCAAAGGCTGCCCTGCACATCTCATCAGCTTTTTTGATCTCAATAGCGTCGCAGTTTAGTGTTGAAATTTTTGAAATTTTTGTTTCGGTGTCAGAAAAATAATGAGTAACTCGCAAGAAAGAAAGTATTCTTCGGAAAGGGATAAAAATATTAAATATTTGTAACGTAAAGTGAGAAGATTGAAACGTGAAATTAGACGAGATCGTTATGATAGTGCGCTTTCGTCGTACTCCGAATGTTCTAGAACTTCGTCTAGAAATTATTTGTCTCGAAGATCAAGATCTAGGAGTCCGCGTAGATCTAGAAGCTAGAGTAAATCTAAAAGTACGAGACGATCAAGAAGCCCCGGAGGATCTAAAAGCCCGAGAAGATCGCATAGAAGGCGATCTGAGGATCAATTGATTAGGTATTTAAGGGAACGTCAATATCGTTCACCAATTTTTTACAAGGGTAAGTGAGTAATTATGGTACTCAGACTGCTAAGCTCATCCGTAAGGTGAGAGGTTGCCGATTTTATCAACTAGTGAGCTTGTACACAAGTACAAGACTAACCCAGATCGAACAATTTTTCAGATGCGTCGAAAAGACAGGTTAGGTCGGGAAAAGTTCAACCATCATCTTGTGACCTCACAAAATCTAACGACGATGCCCTCGATAAAAATACTGCCAAGGATTTTTCTTCGACGCATGAGAATAATTCTGAATCGCAGGAGCAACTTAAAAAAATTGATATTCTGGGTAAGGATCTATCTGCAGCGGATTCCAAAGAACACAACGTCTAGCAGGTTCTGCATTGTCGGCTTTGGGTACAGTGATTTTAAGTCTATTAGGAGAGGAGGAACTAAATCCTCTAAATCTTCTAGGACCTTAAGCGGATGCGGGCAAACTTATGACAGGCTCGCATCACGATCAAAATATTGCGAGACGAGTATTTATTTCGCCAGGCTTCAGTAGGTCAGTCAAGGCACTTCTGGATAAATATGAAAGTGACACTTTTCTCTTCGGAGAAAAAATAAGCAAAAAAATCAAGGATGCAAAAGATATGGAGAAGATCGCTAAGGATATGAAACCTACTAGTGGACCAAGTATGCCCTTTCAACAACCCACCAGTTCTTCAAACGCAAAGGGCTTATCATCGAGATATCGCGATACGTCGCAGATAAGCAAAAAGTTCGAGTCTCCATGGTGCCCTTCGAATCAGAACATTTCGAATCAGAAGAGAGCGAAGGCAGTCCCGACATCTCACCGGCGTCCTGATTATCCAGCTTCGACGAAGAACATCAGACCAACGAATCCTTCTTACAGGAAGTAGAGGAAGGAACCTCCGGTAACATGAAATATTTCTTAAGGGACTGGGAAAAAATTACGGATTATAAAATAGTTTCAACTTATGTGAAAGGATTTTAGATTCCGTTTAATCAAAAGCCAATTCAATCTCATCCACCATTAATTCAAAATTGGATGAAGGCAGAACCTGCGACTTTGAATTTAGAAATTACTAAATTACTCAGAATTAAAGCTATAAATCATTGCATTTCACAAAAAGGTGAATTTCTTTTGCCTTATTTTCTTGTCGATAAGCTGGATGGAACAAGGCATTTCATATTCAATTTAAAGAAGCCTAATGAGTTTATAGTGGTACCGCATGTCGAAATTAAAGATCTCCGAACAGCTTCTAAACTTCTAGAAAAAAACTGTCATATATGTGTCATTCAGATTTGAAAGATGCTTCATTCCTCATATTTTTTAGCCAAATTTTCAGCACTTCTTCTCGGCAATGGATCGGTGGCAAAAAAGTTCGCCTACAGTATTAAATCCACTCAGACAATTTAAGTTTACAAACGAAATTTTTTCAGATGCATTAAAGACTGGTTGGAGTGCTTTTTCCGAAAAAGGATCAGCTCACGGGTTTTGGAATAAAAAGACAAGTTATTTCGAATAAATTCTCGTTGATAATTCTACGGCCATTGCTTATATAAATAAAATGGTTGGCATTCAATACCCACATCTTCATAATTCAAGTAGACAGATTTGGGACTGGTGGTAATTGGCCGATTATGCTTTCCAAAGAATTCTGTCAAGTTTCTCAAAACCTGAAATCGATTTATTTTCCTCGAATCGAAATTCGAAATTTAGATTATACAGCTTTTGGGAAAACGACCCCGAGGCTCTGGCAATTGATGCATTTACGATTTCGTGGACTCATCGATTCTTTTACGCTCTTTCGTCCTTTTCTATGGTTTTAAGAGTATTTAAAAATATATCAACACTTCAAGCTTATGGCACCGTAGTCGATCCCTTGTGGTCCTCACAGCCGTGGTTTCCACTATTCCAGTCGATGCTTGTATCTGAGCCTTTAATATTTAGTCCCAAATCATATGTTCTTCTGTCTCCTTGCAGGATTCGACAATACCCACTGGCG
Organism: Andricus grossulariae; assembly: GCA_011634705.1. Classification (NCBI taxonomy): domain Eukaryota; kingdom Metazoa; phylum Arthropoda; class Insecta; order Hymenoptera; family Cynipidae; genus Andricus; species Andricus grossulariae. The sequence continues at coordinate 33,903,723 of JAABKJ010000755.1, read as the reverse complement.
TTCTCACTTTCCCCTGCTGCAGGGCTCTTATCAGGGAAAGTAGGAAGAATCTTTCTGAAGAATCGTTAGCGATCATGATAGCGTCGTTATCTGACGCCACCATGAAACAGTATGACAGCTCTCTAAGAGATTGGTGGGATTCCTGCCAAGCTAAGAATCTGCATCCGTGTAATCAACGCCCTCGATAGATTGCCACTTTAGGGCCTCGATAGTAAATAGGAAATCTAGACAGGGCCTATTAAGAACCAAGTTTCAATTTCTACCCGGGTATCACCTTCAGAGTTGAGGGCTGAATTTTTCATGAAACCAAAAAAATATTTATAAAATTGAATTCAACTTTTAAAGCTGAAACAAATCTCTACTCCCTATTTGAAGTGTTGCTAAATCGAGAACAAAAATGTTTGATCAGAAAAAGTTGATCCAGTTTCGAGGAAGTAGATATGTGGAAGTTGGTAATCTCAAAGTCACACTGACCATAACTTGGAGCAGACACGGCTGTGAATTGCAATAAAAAATGTAATCTTTAATTTAAATGAAAAATAAAAGCTTACTTCCGAGGTATTGAGAGAAAAAACTTGCTTTCAAGATATGGAGACGCTAAATAAAAATAATAAATGTTTAATACAAAAATGTTAAACTGTTCCAAGAAAATCGAAAATTAGTGTGATGGTATCGCACTGTGACATACGATTTTTAACTGAAACGCCTATAAAAATCAGATAATTTTTTTTCTTCAAATAAACGGTAATAATTTCAAGAAATATCGATGCTGGAGGGAAGAAACAAAATTATTACATTAAAGTTTTAACGAAAATTTAAATTAATTTTTTGCTTGCTATATTAAAATATATAATTCGAATAAACCCTTTCAACGCAACGTGTATTTTATTTTTTAAGAATTTTTTATGCGATAAACCTATTTTTAGACAAATGATTGTTGTCCATACTTCTGCACAGTCACCTTTCAGGATTATAAACTAGCAAATCTAAGCTTTCTTTCAATATGCGTTCAATCAAAATTGTATAAGAAATGAAATGCCGCAAATATTTAACTTTTTTCATGCTTCTCATTTGTTTTCTTTTCTATATCTGAGGAAGCATTTTTTGTCTGAAAAACGAAAATGCAAGTTTTCTACAAAAATGACGCAAGATACGACAAACGTAAAAAGAATAAAATTTCAAAAGACGTTCATCTCTAACGAAAAGAAAAATGATTCTCCATTGTCGCAGAGCTCAATTACATTTTCCAATCAAACTTTTCTATGTACCGATTAAGCAACTTAACAGCTAGAAATCAAATTTTGTGTTCTGAAACTGAAAATTGAATTTTAATTACCGTCTAATCGAGTTTCCAGCGGAGCAATCAGCTCCTCTTTTCAATCTGGTATTCTGGATGATAAAGTTGGAGGAACTAAACATCCTCATGGTATCACGCATCATGCAAAGCAAGCTTATGTGCTGCCTAAGTGATATTGATTGCGGCACGTCTTGGAATGGTTACTAGACTGCTACTAAACTCAGTCGAGCGGAAAACAGATAACTACATTTGGTATTTGGCACCTGATTCACGGTTGTTTTCCGTTTAAATATATTAGAAACAATTTCGAATTAGGTACTAAATCTTAAATGTAAGATACGGTGTTTTTGCATGGCTGAAATACTGTGCTTCGATTACGATGATTACGATAACAACGAATTGAAAACAGTTAGTCAGTCAGATAGTAGTTAGACAGTTGTTTTAAAAAAGTATTTCGATTTTCGTATTTATGTGAATAATTTAATATAAAAACCATATTTGTTGTATACATTATTGAAATATCGAAATTTGTTTCTGAAATAGGTACCTGCGTTTACACTCAGACAATTTAGATTTCTAAAATTAAACTCCATAGTAACAAAATTTTTGAATATTAAAAAAGTCCCAGGTTTTTTCTGTACACATACAAGGAGCAACTGTTGACTGTGAAAGTTGGTATTATAATATTTATTTTAAAAAGAGTTCGATGGCAAGCTAGGTTACTGTCGAAAAAAAGGTGCAGAGGAGATAGATACAGTATAACCAACTTGGAACTGCATGATGGTGGGGGAATAGCCGCCACTCTTAGTCATTGAGACCGAGAAAGCTCTCTTTATTTTAACATAAGTATGCTAATTTCGCGATGAGACATACATTTTATTATACGTATGTATTCAGAAAGATTTAAAATGTTATATTCTATGTTTTCTTGCAAAATTGTGTACGCATATCTTGACCAATAAAAGTAATAATGTGCTGCAAGTCTGACATGTTTGTTCAGCAACTTATTTGTGAACAAATATTTCGAAAAATAATGCAATAAACCTAGCTGAAACTTTGCAGGCTGATGAAAAGACTATTAAAGTACATAATATTTTTAATTGAGCCAAAAAGTATAGAAAATCTATAATCATCGAAACTCTTTAGAAATTTTAGTCAGAAAAATAAAAAATTTCATTTTTTTAGAAGTTTTGTTTTTTGCAAAAAGAAAACTTTTTTGACGAATTTTTTTCGATCTGCGAATAATTTTAACGACACATTTAAACTATACGAATTGATTCTACTATGTTTAAAGAATATACGAGAATTTTCAAAACTTGATCGGATGAGTAATTGTGAAATGGTATAGACCATCAAGAAATCTGTAGGGTGTCATTGACTCAGAGCGTTCTCTGTGATCAAGAAATAGAGATCCATCAAGCTAGCACCTTCACAATCGAAATTCCCAAATTTCTTTGTATCAGAATTTTGGGCTTTTTTTGTGCTGTATTGCCGATTTTTGGGCTCCACTATATAAACATTTCAAAACAATTTTAATGAGACACGACAGAATTTTGGGCTTTTTTTGGGTTCTTGAACGGGCCAGCAAATAATTTCCAAAAACCACCTCTATCTAAAAACTCCAACTCGGAAAAAACAAAGCGCATTAGAATTTTTGCCAAAAATCGGTGTTGGTATTTTTAAAGAGCCCAAAAATCAGAGACTCTATTTACACTGTAAAATTCTAAAAAACCTTATTTTTTGACAAAGTCATATCAGCTTGGTGTCAAGGGGTTGTTTTTTAACGCTAAGGGTTGGAGTCCAAAAATTGGTGTTGGTATTTTTGAGGCGCCTTAAAATCAGAGACTATGATTTCTGAGCTCCTCAAAAAACCAACTTTGATTTTTGGGCACCAACCCTTTACGTTAAAAAACAGCCCCTTGATATCACGCAGATATGACTTTGTCAAAAAATCATCTTTTTCATAATTTTACAGTGTAAATAGAGTCTCTGATTTTTGGGCTCCTCAAAAATACCAACACCAATTTTTGGGCTCCAACCCTTAAAATTGAAAAGCAACCCCTTGATACCACGCAGATGTGACTTTGTCAAAAAATAATATTTTGTAGAATTTTACAGTGTAAATAAAGTCTTCGATTTTTGGGGTCCTCAAAGATATCAACACAGATTTTTGGGCTCTAACCCTTAGCATAAAAAACAACCCTTGATACCACGCAGATGTGACTTTGTCAAAAAATAATCTTCTTATAATTTTACAGTGTAAATAGATTTTCGATTGTTGGGCTCCTCAAAAATACCAACACAGATTTTTGGGCTCCAACCCTTAGCGTTAAAAAATAGCCCCTGGATACGACGCAGATAAGACTTTGTCAAAAAATAATCTTTTTCAGAATTTTACAGTGTAAATAGAGTCTCCGATTTTTGGGCTCCTCAAAAATACCAACACCAATTTTTGGGCTCCAATCCTTAGCGTCAAAAAACAACCCCTTGACACCAAGCTGATATGACATTGTCAAAAAATAAGGTTTTTCAGAATTTTACAGTGTAAATAAAGTCTCCGATTTTTGGGCTCCTCAAAAATACCAACACCAATTTTTGGGCTCCAACACTCAAAGTTGAAAAGCAACCCTTTGACACGACGCAGATATGACTGTCAAAAAATAATCTTTTTTAGAATTTTACAGTGTAATAGAGTCTCCTATTTTTGGGCTTCTCAAAAATACCAACACCAACTTTTGGGCTCCAGCCCTTAAAGTTGAAATGCAACCCCTTGATACCACGCAGATGTGACTTTGTCAAAAAAGAATCTTTTTTATAAATTTACTTTGTAAATGGAGTTTCTGAAGTTTGGGGCTCCGTTTGATTTTTTGAATGTAAGGGTAGTTTTTTCAACAACAAAAAATGCAAGTTATCGAGAGTTCAAGAATAGCCCAACACTACTTTCTATTTTGTATTTTCCAGGTTTGAGTTTTTACTAACGGGTTGGTTTTTTTTGTACATAGGGATGGTTTTTGAAAAATTTGGTTGGTGCATTCGAGAGCCCAAAATAAGTCTACTATTCTGATTCACATTGTTTCTTGCAGATTTTATTTTTTGCAATAGGGTGGTTTTTTGTACAAAGGGGGTGGTTTTTTGAATTTTTTTCGTGCATTCAAGAGCCCAAAATAAGCCCAAAATTCTGGTATAGTTCGTTTTTTCCGAGTTTGAGTGTGTACATAGGGGGCAGTTTTATTTTTAGTAGGGGTTATTTTTGGAAATTGGTTGTTGGCACGTTCAAGAGCCAAAAAAAAAAAAAATTATGACATGTTTGATTTATAATTTTTTTAAATTTGTGTACAATCCAATACAAATATGAATTTTCAAAAAAAGTAGTGAAGCCCAAAAATCGGCTATACAGCCAAAAAAAGAACAAAATTCTGATACAAAGAAATTTGGAAATTTCGATTGTGGAGGTGCTAGCTTAATGGACCTGAGAAATAGGTGTATGCTACGAGGGTTAAATAGCGGCACGTGCCTGCACGGTAGGAGTCCACGTGTACATTCTAAGCAGAATAATGTGTTCCCGAGAATGTATTGTTTTCATGAATAGAAAATATATTTCTCGAGAACAATGCTCTTTCGGGAAATAATCTGGATTCCATAATTGCTGTAGTCAAATGTTTCTGTTAAGAAAATTTACGACTCGAGGAAAAAAAGAAGTTTTGCGCGCAAAAGTGGAAAATGATTAATATTGCGATTTTTATGTCCGAGCTAAGTGAATCCGTTGAATCTTTTTCGAAAGGCTGAATGATGAATTTTTCTGGTCGAGAGAGATAGACAGGAAATGAGGAATTTTTTCGATTTGTTTTTTACTTTTGCAATAAATATTTTTTTGCTCTTGGCAAAAATTTTTTTGGCATTGTGCTCAGTTTTACCAACCACCTCCGTTAACCCATTAATGCCCAAAGTGACCAAAATTTTTCACTGATTTCGACTGGATAACTTTTGATGAAAACGTACTAGATAAAAAAATGGAATAGATATTCTGATGCTTTTGGGATCGCTCTTTCCGAATCTGGTGACGAAATTGGAGAAAAATTATTCCTTATGCCCTTTTTTTGCCATTTTTTGAAAAAAGTGCATTTTTTTTTCCTTTATTCATAAAAATGACCCTGATAACGTTGTCACATCGTACTGGAAAGTATTCAAATTTGGTGATCGATAATTTTCCTTAAAATATATGCACTTAAACAAATTTTTGGAAATTGATGATTCCAATATGGCGACCATTTAAATGTGACATAATAAGTGTTTCTGACACCGTGTGGATTCTTCGTTGAGAGTGCTTTTTTTTCTCAAAAATACTTTAAACAAAAGTTTTTCATTTCAACGAGTTATTTCGAAAATTGGCCTCAAATTCTGGGACCAAAGTATTTTTGGGCCTTATGAGTCCCAAAACATGTTAAATAGTAGAAAAAATCTAATTTTCATTTCAGATTCGGAATCTACGGAAAATTTCATGCAAGAATACATGAACTTTAAATTCAATTTTTGGGCCTTACGTACACTATTGCATACTCATGTATATTTTTAGGCCTCTTGGGGTCAAGACTATGTTGAATAATGGAAATATCTCATTTCCCATTCGAAATTCAGAATCTACGGGAAATTTCACGATAGAATACCTATTTTTCAATTCGAGAATTTGGGTCTTATGTACACTTTTGCGGCTACTCGAAACTTTTTGTAGTCTTATGGGACTCAAATAATCTTCAATGATGCAAAAATTCATAGATTCATAATCTACGTGAGATTTCCTGTAAAAATAGGTATTTCCCGAATTCTGAATTGGGTCTTATCTACTTTTCGGACAGTACCGACAATGCCGATCCACTTCTGGCATTCGGAATGAAATCATGAATCTCATCATAAAACACTAGAATCACTCAGGTTCATGTTGGATACAATAGTGTACGTAAGGCCCAAAAATTAAATTTTGAGTTCATGTATTCTTACATGAAATTTTCCGTAGATTCCAAATCTGAAATCAAAAATTAGATTTTTTCTATTTAACATGTTTTGGGACTCATAAGGCCCAAAAAAACTTTGGGACCAGAATTTGAGGCCAATTTTCGAAATAACTCGTTGAAATGAAAAACTTTTGTTTGAAGTATTTTTTGAAAAAAAAGCACTCCCAACGAAGAATCCACACGGTGTCAGAAACACTCATTATGTCACATTTAAATGGTCGCCATATCGGAATCATGGATTTCCAAAAAAATTTTCAAGTGCATATATTTCAAGGAAAATTATTGATAACCAAATTTGAATACTTTTCAGCACCATGTGACAACGTTATCAGGGTCATTTTTATTAAAAAAAGAAAAGAAAACTGAAAAAATTGACTTTTTTCAAAAAATGGCAAGAGAATGGCATAAGGAATAATTTTTCGTCAATTTCGTCACCAGATTCGGAAAGAGCGATCCCGAAAGCATTAGAATATGTATTTCATTTTTTTTCTAGTGCGTTTTCATCGAAAGTTATCCAGTCGAAATCGGTGAACAATTTTGGTCACTTTGGGCATTAATGGGTTAATGGGTCACCATAAACTATGTTACCAATTTTGGGCTAGATTTCGCGGTATTTCGTCCGTAGAGCATCAAGAATAATTTAAAATATTAAAATATCAAACCATACTATACCGCATCCTATTGAATTCAATACGAAACGCTTTAAATTTCTAAGATCTCTAGTCGAAATATATTGCATTTTCAACTAAATAGTTGAATTTTCAACCAAAAAAGATTTTCTACTAAAAGAAATGAATTTTAAACCCAAAAAGACGAATTTTCTACAACAAAAATAAATTCTTATCCAAACAGTTGCATTAACAACAAAATTCTTGAACTTTAAAGCCAGAAGGAGACCATTTTTTTAACAAAATAGTTCAACTTTTAACCAAATAGTTAAATCTTCAAACCAAAACGACGAACTTTTTATACTAACAAAATAATTAAATTTACAACAAAATAGTTGAGTTTTCAACCTAATAGCTGAATTGTCAACAGACAAAGATGAATGTTTAACCAAGAAGATTAACTTCCTTCCAAAAGACGCATTTTCAATAAAATAGATGAATTTTCAACGAAATAGTTGAATTTTCAAATAGCAAATATAAGCTTTAAACTGAAAACGGAATAGTTAAATTTTCAGTATCAAAATTCACTTATCAACAAAAAAAGCTAATTTTCAACCAGTTGAATTTAACGAAAAAAGGCGAATTTAAAAAAAAAAAACGATTAGAATCATAAACCAAAAAAAGAAGAAGAAAAAATTTCAGCATAAGATTCATTTTATACCCCAAAAGACCAAATTTCCAGATAAGCAAAATTATCAAAGCAGAGAGACGAATTTTTTACAAAACAAGTGAATTTTCAACTCGAAAATATTAAGTTTCAACGAAAAGATAGTTTTTTTTTTTACAAAATAGCTAAATTCTCGAAAAAATACTTCAATTTTTAACTAAATACTTGCATTTCCGACCAAACTGGTTGAATTTACAAACATAAAGATGATTTTTCAACCAAGAAAATTATATTTCTACCAAAAAAGACAAAATTTCAACAAAATACAAGAATTTTGAACCAAGCAGATGCAGTTTTTACCAAAAAATACAAATTTTCTACAAAACAATAGAAGTTTCAACCCGAAAATATCAATTTTCAAGCAAAAATGGAAGTTATATTTACAGTTAAAAAAATTAATTCTTAAGAAAAAATCGAATTTCAACAAAACTGTTAAATTTTCAACCAAAGAGATGAAATTTCAACTAAAATGATGAATCTTCAACAACAAAAATTGATTTTTAGTAAGTAGTTTAACTTTCAATCAAGTAATTGGATTTTCAAGAGAAAAGTGAATTCTCAACGAAAAATGTAATATTTTATATTTAAGCCAAGAAAGATTTTATTTTAAATAAAAAACAGTTTAATTCAACCAAAAAATACGAGTTTTTAATAAAATATTTACATTTTCAACCACAGAGATCAATTTTCAACTTAAATAAGGAATCTTAAAAAAAATGATATTTTAATAAAATAGTTCAACATTCAATTAAATAGTTGAATTTTCAACTAAAAAGATTAATTTTATACTAAAAATGACGAATTTTCAACTAAAAAAAAATGAGTGTTCCACCAAAAATTGAACAGTTAAATTTTCAGATAAAAAATTAATAGTCAAATAAAAAAAAAACTAATTTTCAAAGAAATAGTCTAATTTCAACCAAAGAGATGAATCGATAATAAAAAAAATTAATTTGTCACAAAGTAGTTCAACTTTCAACCAAGAAATTGGATTTTGGACAAAAAAGATGAATTAAAAAAAAAACAGTTAAATTTTCAGATAAAGAATTAATTTTCAACCAAAGGGATGAATCTTCAACCAAAAAAACAAAGAATTTTTAACAAAGCAGTTTAACTTTCAACCAAGCAGTTGCATTTTTTATCAAGATGCAATTTAAAAAAAAGAGATGAAGTTGCAAACCAGAAAGACGAATTTTCTACAAAAAAGTGAATTTTCACCCTGAAAATATGAATTTCCAACAAAAAAGTTAATTTTCTACCAAATAGTTAAATTTTCAAATACTTTAATTTTTCAAAAAATTAGCTTTATTTTCAACCATAAAGATGAATTGTCAACCAAAAAGATTTATTTTTTTGCAAAAGACAAAATTTCAATAAAATACAAGAATTTTGAATCAAGCGGGTACAGTTTTTACAGAAAAGACAAATTTTCTACAAGACAATTAAATGTTCAACCCGAAAATATCAATTTTCAAGCAAAAATGGAAGTTACATTTTCAGTTAAAAAGATTAATTCTTAACAAAAAATACGAGTTTTTAATAAAATATTTAAATTTTCAACCAAAGAGATCAATTTTCAACTACATAAAATAAGGAATCTATTGCAAAAAATGAATTTTGAATAAAAAAGTTCAACATTTAAATAAATAGTTGAATCTTCAACCAAAAAGATAAATTATTGAAAAAGATTAGTTTTCTACTAAAACAGAAAAAGTAGTTGAATTTTTTATCCAAGAAATTAACTTTAAACCAACAAAAGTTGGATTTTCTTTTTGGGTTCTATTAATTCAGTTCGCATTCATGCGACCCCCCCCCTCCCCCAAAGGGGAAGTTTCTTAAAAATAGGGAGGAAAAGAGGAATCCTTTAAAAAAAGAGGAAAAGAAGGGCGTAGGTGAAAAAGTGCAAAATCTGAAATTTGAATTGTACCGTTGCAGGGACATCTTTCGCAAGATTCGCAAACCTTGTTATAATTTGTCATTAGGAATCGTACTAAACGTTTTCAAAGTTCGTAACGTTACTTCCACTGACCCCCACCCCTCTTTTTCTGATAACAACTCTCAAATCGGTAACGTAGTTTATGGACGGCCCCAAAATTGAGAACCAAATTATTACTTGGATCTTTAAAACCGATTAAAAATTCAAATTTAACCATTTTAAATTGCAAGCCATCAAGAATTAATAATTTTAAACATCTTTCAGGGATCACAGCGGTTCTGTAGTTCAATTTTAGCTAAAAAAAAGTACATTTTTCCGAGAAAAGGGGATTTCATTTATTATTGAAAACTTTTTATACCATAGGGGTATGCCGTGAATATTGAACGAAAGTGCCTTCTAACAGTAGCGCCTTTTCTTTAGCAAGTTTTCTAGTCATTTATGTGTTTAAAATTTTTTTTAGCTAGCTTCAAAACATCTTTTGAACACTTCACTTCTACTGATAAAATACATCAGTAAACAATTCAATCTCATTATATATTCTCATCAATTTTTTTCTAGTATAATACTTTCGGTACAGAACCCTGAGTTGTTCAATATATTTTGCTAAGTAAGCTAACAAGAACTAATTCGAAAAAAATGACTATTTGAAAACCTACTTTCTCTGCTTATGTTTTCTTTGACTTTTAAATTTGTTTCTAATGTATTTTTATCAGTTGAAAGCTCTCTGATGTTTAAAACATTTCTTAAAGTCTGTTAAAAGAGGATTATAGTGTAAAAAACAGAAATTGAAAAGATTCATGAAAAAAAATAAAATTCTGAAAGTAACCATTTTTTCAAATCCGCACATTGTTAACATGTAAAACTAATCCACATGACAATTAACTGCAAATTAGTTACACTTTATTAGAGGGTCCTAGTATACGCTACTTTTTTGCATATTATTTTCTATTTCCAGAATTTTCTTTCTAAAACCACAACTAATATTCTGATACGCCATTTTACGTAATTTATTACATATTAAGATGGTGTCTTAAGAAAGTTGATTTTTTTCATTGAAAAGTTTACTACTATAATTTTGGTTGATAATTCACCATTTTTAGTTGACTTTGTTATTATTATTTAGTTGACGAGTCAATTATTTTGTGGAAAATTCAACAATTATATTAAAAGGCATCTTTTTCGAAGAAAATTTAAATATATGGTGTAAAATAAAGTTTTTGTAGAAAATTGGTCTTTTTATTTTGAAAATGTAACAATTTAGTTGAAATTCTGCTTCTCTCTTGACTGAAATATCTTTTTTGGTTGAAAATTCACATTTTTAGTTTGAAAATTCATCTCTGTTGGTAGAAATTTAGTCTTTTTTGTTAAAAAGGCAACTGTTGGGTTGAAAAGTAATCTGTTTTGATGGTTGAGGATTCAACTATTTCATTAAACATGCACCTGTTTGATTATAAATTAATCTTTCTTGGTTTAAAAATCAACTATTTTGTTGAAAGGTCGTCTTTTTTGGACGAATACAAGCATTTTTGATTCAAGATTACAATCTTTTTTGGTTAAAATATCAACTATTATAATTTTTGTTGAGAATTCATCTTTTTTTGGTTGAAAATTCATCTCTTTAGTTTAACATTTTGTTTATTTTTGTAGAAATATCTCCTTTTTCGGTTAAAAATGCAACTGTTTGATTGAAAATTCAACAATTTTGCTGAATTTTTGTTTCTTTCTTGATTAAAAAATCTTTCTTGGTTAAAAAACCAACTATTTTGTTGGAAGGTCGTCTTTTTGGACGAATACAAGTGTTTTTTATTCAAGATTGAAATCCTTTTGGTTGAATGCAACAGCTTTGATTAAAAATTAAAATCCTTTTTGCTTGAAATATCAACTATTACATTTACTGTTGAGAATCCATCTTTTTTTGGTTGAAAATTCGTGTTTTTAGTTCCATAATTTATCTCTTTTGGTAGAAATTTCGTCTTTTTTCGTTAAAAATGCGACTGTTTGACTAGAAATGCAACAATTTGGTTGAAATGTTTCTTTCTTGACTGAAAAATCTTTCTTGGTTTAAAAATCAACTATTTTGTTGAAGGGTCGTCTTTTTTGGACGAATACACGCGTTTTTGATTCAAGATTAAAATCTTGTTTGGTTAGAATATCAACTATTAAAATTTTTGTTGAGAATTCATCTTTTTTTGGTTGAAAATTCATCTCTTTAGTTTAAAATTTTATTTATTTTTTTAGAAATATCTTCTTTTTCGGTTAAAAATGCAACTGTTTGATTGAAAATTCAACAATTTTGTTGAATTTTTGTTTCTTTCTTGAATGAAAATTTTTTCTTGGTTTAAAAACGAACTATATTGTTTACAGGTCGTCTTTTTTGGACGAATACAACTGTTTTTTATTCAAGATTAAAATCTTTTTTGGTAGAATGCAACTGTTTTGATTAAAAATTTTAATCTTTTTTTGTGGTGAAATATAGACTATTACATTTTTTGTGAATGTGAAGTGTTTCAAATAGAATTTAATGTAGTATAAACAATAATTTTATTTAAAAGAATTAATCCCGTATTTTCCTGAAAAATCTCCTTATTTGTCCTACTTTCAGAGCATTTTGGCCTGTGAAGCTTGTTGCCTATATAAAACTGTTTTTGATTTTAAATTATAGAATTGATTTATCTCGCGGGTTTAGTTTCTCGATTAAATCGTTACAGATTTCGTCGTTGTCAACGATGTCCTTAAAATCTACAGAATTAGCAAATTAATTGTTCAGGAAATATTTGAAATAAGTATCATGAAAAAGAATCTGTTTTAAAGCGTATTCTTTTCTGATGTCCTGAATTTCTGTTTATGATTCTTAAAAAATGAATCGGAACTTTGTAAGAAAGGAGGAAAAGGGGAAAATTGGGTAAAAATTCTCGATTTTAGCTGTTTTGAGAGATTTTTCAAATTTTCGGGGGAAAGAAGGGGACGGACTGTGATCTTTGTCAGTTTAAAAAATAAATTTAAGATTGAAAACGTTTACAATTGATCAATTAAACATCAACAATTGAACTATCAAATAATTTAAGATACAAGAATGAAAAAGCTTTGTGATTAAAAAAATAACACCACAAGGTATTACATTAGAATACCTTCTTTCCGTTGATCATTTTTGTTGGGGTTTTAATCAACTGATTGACGATTGCAGCAGATTCAAAGACGATGTATAAGAACCCTTTCCACTTGTTCTTCGTTTTGTCAAACGGTGTGGTAACTTCTTCGATCTGCAAGACAGAATTCAATATTTTAAATGGATTTCGAGATGTTAGAATGCAAAGAAAAAAAGGAATAAGGCTTACAGGTCCAAATTGGGTGAAGTAGTTCACGACTTCTGAATCGGTCAGTTCCGAGGGATTGGCACTGACTTGCAAGGTTCTATAAAACAAAACAAAGAAATCTTTTTAATCCAACAAATTAAAAAACAAACAATGTTAGCCAACTAATTATTTCTAACATCGATTTATAATTTACAAATCAATTTTATTGTAGCCTGGAGTTGAAATCAAAAAAACATTCAAATTTTTAAAAATCGGAATGCTTTTCAATCTGGGTTGAAATTTAGAAAGAATTTCATATTTAGCTTGTGACAAAATTTAAATGTTAGAAACTTTGGATTCTTCTTTAATCAGGACTGTTTCTGAAATAAAATTTCGCAGAAAAATTTATTCTTTTAAACTTGAATCTCGCCGATTGGATTGATCAAACTTTGAATTCTTTTAAAAACAGATTTATTTTCAATTTTGGAATTGTAATGCTTTCATAATATTTACCACTGTCACCAAATTTACTGAACTTGAAAATTGGTCAAATTAAGCCAAGCAAGAAACAAATTCTTTTGTATTCTCTACAATACAAACTAAATTGTCTAACGAAAATACACATTATTGCAATTAGAACTTTATTGTGTTTCCGTTTGCTAAAAGCGATTCTAATTATTTTAAATTTCAAATTGAAGCCTCACTTATCATTTGTCTTGTAACATAAATACCTGCTATTTTTCGCAGTAGCAGGTGAGACGATTTGAGTTGGCGCCACGGTTGGCAGTTGCACATAATAAGGATCGTAGTATTCGTCTCCGTCAACGTAAGTTTTGGGAACTTTTTTTGTCATTTTGTGTAAAATGATCTTCTTGTACTCAGGAAAGAGTCACTCAAGTAATTTCAAAAAATCTGAAACTCTTCAGCCTCAGACTGGTATTTGGTTTCACATTCACTTTTCAGTCACTGGAAACGACAGTGTTGAGTGTTCTCATTTGTGCGTGGCGCACCACTTACGTGATATTTATTAGATGTCCTCTCTTTCCTCTTACTGATTACAAATCTAGCCAATGAGAATGAGTCTGCAAACACGTGCGTTGTTGCCGTCACTATGATCCCAGCATCTCAAATCAATCCTGGTAAAAATATTGAAGAAACAATTATAATCTTTCAATTAGTTGTTCAGATGATAATAATTTTGACATATTCAGGGATCACAGCGAAAAAAGAGCTTAAAAAAGGGAAAATTGGGTATTTTTTCCACGAAAAAGCGGAAAAATAGAGGAAAGACTAAAAATTTATTTTTACATTTATAAAAGAAGAAACAATCTTTTTTATAAGAAATTGTATAATTTTTAAATTATTTTTTTACTGCTTTCTGTCATTAATTTTTTTTATAAATTGGATACTTATTGAAAATCCATTCACGGCGATATAAAACAGTCCAATAAAACATAAAATTGGATAAATAAACAGTTTTTATATGTTTTAAATCGTTCTCATAATCAAGAACATTTCCTCTTCTAAAAATTCCTTTATCAATCATTAAATCGTGATACTTATAAGTATTATTAAATATTTATGTCCCATAGTTGTTATTTCAACCTTACTATAATTCATATTTTGAATTTGAATTGGAAACAACATTCCTCAATACTCTGAAACTCAAATAAAAAATTGTTCAAGTTCGAGCATCTAAAATATTTGACACTAGCACTAAATGCAAGCGCACGCCATGCATGTTAACGTCCCTGGATTTTTATTTTACAAAATTAAAAACAAACTATTTAAAAATGCATAATGACAATTCTTTAAATATTAAGAATTCTAGAAATTTTTTAATGAAATCTCTTTCAAATCTTTCGAAATTTGTCGAATTTCTTCATATCTCTTGAAACTGTTGAAATCATAGAAATCCCTTGAAATAAAATTTAATGTATTCCCTCAAGTTCTCTACAAGTTCGTAAAAATCCCTTGAAATCGTAAAAATCCCTTGAAATCATAAAAATCCATTAAAATAAGTATAAATCATTTGAAATTCCTTCAATATAAATTACATTAAAATTTTTCATTAAATTTATCTTAAAAAATCCGTTGAAGTAAAATGCACGCGCACGTTCACTTACCTGGATTTTTATTTTCTAATATTAAAAAGATAAAGTATTTAAAAATCGATGAAAACAAATTTTTTTATATTAAAAGTTCTACATTTTTGTTGAAACGAAATCTCTTGAAATTCCTTGTAATTTTTTTAAATAACTTAAAATCATTACAATCCTTTGAACTTTTTCTAAATCTTTCATATCCCTTGACATTTTTTAAATGCGATAAAATTCCTTGCAATCGTAAAAATTCATTAAAACTAGTAGAAGTAATTTGAAATTCCTGGGATATAAATTAAATTAAAATTATTCATCACGTTCCTAGATTTTCACTTTCTAATATTAAAAACATACAGTCTTTTAAAATCCATAAAAACACACTTTTTAATGTTAACAGTTCTAAATTTTTTTTAAATAGATATCTCTTAAAATTCTTTGGACTTTTTGAAAAATAACTTAAAATCCTTTGATTTTTTTTATGTTCTTTATATCCCATGCTATAAAATTTATTTCATTTCCTAAAGTTCTCTAAAAATTCGTTAAAACCCTTTAAAATACCTTACAATCTTTGGAAATCGTAAAAATCGATTAAAATATGTAGAAAGCATTAAAAATTCCATGAATATAAATTAAATTTCTCTAAAAAACCGTTTAAATAAAAGCGCATGTTGGCGTTCATGGATTTTTATTTTATAGTATTACAAACATAAAGTATTTAAAAATCCATAAAACACATTTCTTATATCAATAGTTCTAAAATGTTTTGAAACAAAATTTCTTAAAATTCTTTGGAATCTTTTAAAATAACTTGAAATCCTTTGAAATTTTTGTATGTTTTTTATGTCCCTTGAAATTGCTCAAATCCGTCGAAATCCCTTGAAATATAATTGACTTTACTTCCTAAAGTTCTGTATAAATTCTTTAAAATCCTTTAAAATACCTTGAAATCTTTGGAAATCGTAAAAATCGATAAAAATATGTAGAAATCATTTAAAATTCCATGAATATAAATTAAATTTCTCTAAAAAACCGTTCAAATAAAATGCACGCGCGCAAAGCGAGCGCTCACGTCCCTGGACTTTTATTATCTAATATTGAAAACATAAACTATTTAAAAATCCATATTATGAAATTTTGAGATATTAGGATTTCTGAAAGATGTTGATACGAGTTAAAGAGTTTTAGAAATGATTAATCCTAGTTAGTAAGATATGTTTGAAAAAACTATGACTTTCGTAATTTAAATATTTTCATGGAAGCAAATATTTTTTACGTATCTGGAGATTTCAACTGTTTCCATAAATACTGTTAGTAACATATTGTTAAATTGTAAATAACAATATTTTTTAAATTAAAAATTGATTATATTTGAAATATTAGATCTAAAATTGATAATTCAGAAATTGTGAAATTTAAAACATCTAGAAATTATCTAATATTACAAAATCAAACATTTTTAATTTCAAATGCTTACTTTTTGAAATTGTCTAAGCACTTAATACAAATATGTTTTAATTATTTAAATAAAAAATACCATTTTTTGGTTTTATTTTGCTTACACTTTTCGAACTGTTGAAACTTGGTGTATGGTAGTTTTTGAAAAGTGTTTAAATTCTAGAACTTATTAAACTTGTGTTCAATCTTCTTTGAATTTTGGTCTAATCGAACAATAATTTTGATAATATGTCTAACATAATGACAATCTTTATTCTAATATAAACTAAAGAGTCTTCAATGTGGACGGACGGACAGACCATCGTACTTTATTATATTTAATTTCAAAAATATTTAGTTTGTATAGATTCATAGATAGATACATTCAATTTTAATTTGAAATTAGTAAAATACAATTTTTTAAATTAATTGTAATAGATAAATCTGTAAGTTAAAAAAAAATATAATAATTTTGTAGATGTAAAACGAAAAATTTTATTTCTAAATATCATCGTATATTATTTTTATATATTCTATATTTTGGATTTTTTTAAACAATCGATTCGTAACATTTAAAAAGACAAGTAATTTCTTAATGATACCTAGAGATTTAATTAAAACTTTAATTTAGAAAGCGTTGATAAATTATTACAGAATATTCTTAAATATATTAATTATCACCATCGACTAATTAAATTAATAAATAATACTAAAAATATAATTAATAATTTCTTGAATTTGTTTACAAAATGGTTGCATTGCATTGAACTAAAAAGGATAACTTTTTAATAAAATCGTTGATTTTTAATTAACTTTTAGCGAGTTCTCTAGTGTTAACATTTTGTTACGTTCGTCGATGAAACATAGTAACAATGAAAAACACTAACTCTTTTAGAAAAAATGGTCCGAATTGCATTATTTACAAAGATTGTTTATAATAATTGTAAAACTGATTGGTTATAATTGAGTAATTTTTCTTTAACTTAAATTTCCAATTCCCTAATTCCTATTCCAACTAAAAATTATCATTCTTTACGAAAATTTCCGGTTACAACTGAGAATTATAATTTTTCTGGTTGAATTCCAGTTCCAACTTAGAATTAATAAAAATTGCCTGTTCCATCTCAGAATTAATTTCAAGTTTGCAAATCCCCTGTTCCAAGTCAGAATTATAATTATTTTGAAAAATTCCCTGTTCCAATCCAGAATTTTAATTCTTTTCAAAAATACCCCGTTTAAAATCAGAATTCTTTTGGAAAGTTCCCTGATGCAATCCAGAATTTTGATTATTTTCGAAAATTTCCAGTACTAGCTCAGAATTGTTTAAAATTTCAAATTCCCTGTTACAACTGAGGATTTATTAAAATTGAAAATTCCCTGTTCCAAGTCGTGATTATAATTATTTTGAAAAATTCCCTGAAATAT
This sequence comes from Andricus grossulariae, assembly GCA_011634705.1. NCBI lineage: Eukaryota > Metazoa > Arthropoda > Insecta > Hymenoptera > Cynipidae > Andricus > Andricus grossulariae. Next base: position 33,885,892 of record JAABKJ010000755.1, on the reverse strand, counting down.
TTAAAATCAGTTGAATTTTTTTAATGTTCTGAAATACCGTGAAATATTTTTAAATTCCAAAAAATCCTTAGAAATCCTGTGATATCCTTGGAATCCCTTGGAATCTTCGGAAATTTTTTAAACACTGTGAAATCCGTTAAATTTATACGAAATCCTTTCAAATATTTTAAAATCTCACGATAGAGTGTATACTCAAATTCTAAAAATAAATTCCTGACAATTCCAGGGTTTTCCCAGATATCTCTAGATTTTCCCAGTACAATTTTTCTTAATTCAAGTATTCAGTATCACATTTTTGAAAGTATTTCTGACCCTGCACGTTGAATTACCCTATTAATTATCCATCTGTAAATGGTTAGATTTTAATTCATTAAATTTATTAACAAATCGTAAAATTGATTTCAAAAGTAGAATAAGTATACAATAATTTCGCGAGCTTATTATAAATAATATTTTTTGCAGTCCTTATAAATATCAAAATGTGTTTGATTTAAATGCACATGAATTCAGTACTATAAATTTACCTTTTATATCAAAATTATTAAAACAAATTTAAAAAGTCCCTGACATATCCAGGTTTTCTAGGTTTTCCTATAAACGCCCTGTATATAAAATTCAATTGTCTGGGTCCCATTTTTTATATATTTTATTTTTTACATCCTCATCCTAATGAGAAAGTATTGTTTTTTTTGTAGAATTTGACTTAGTCGGTTTTCATTAAATCTCCACGTTTTGAGACTCCCGAGTCAGAAAAAGCGGGCAGATTTTTATTTGTGAAGTTAATAAAAATTAAATTCTTTGGACAAAAAAGCTATATTCTTTAAAGAAGAAGATTTCAGAATTTTAATTCTACAAACATCTAATACTTCCAAAATTTCATTCCATGTTCAAACTGGGTTGATTTCAACTCGAATTTCTGCAAAATTTTATTATCTTTTTAAATCGGTGTTATATTGAAACAACTACTTTATTTATTTTTTAAACCTCATAAAGAGGCTCAAGAGCTTTTAACCTTGGCAGCTAAAATAAAGTTTATCACCATTTACTTTCTGATCCGTATGAATATCATACAGGCGCTGACAGATTGTGACCATCAGTTCTCTTGGTTGCACAACTAAAAATCGAATCAAATTTTTGAATGATCATAGGATACTCTTCAATTACATACTATAAATTTAAATACTGAAGGTAAATTTTTGTAAATACAACTTAATTAATCATTAAATTAATCAATTGACAATCAGGGTGTCTATGGATAATTTTACATTTCCCGGTTTTCTCTTGGTCAATTTCAAAGAGTCCAAAAAAATTTGAATGATTTCAAACGATAAAAAAAAATTATAAACATTTTTAAACATTACTGTTTGGAATATGGAATTTTGGAAGTGAGTTATAATTCTCAGTTAGAACATGAGCTAATTTTTTGTCATAAAAATTCTTCTAATTTGTAACAGAGAATTTTGTAAAAGAATTATAATTATATCTCCTTATAAGTGCCTTTTTCCGAAATTTGGAAGGCAAAAGTTTCAAATTATGACGAATTCTGATGTGGAACAGGGATTTTTTTAATTCCCTGATCAAAAGTAAAAATTATAATTCTTTACGGGAATTCCCAGTCCCAATTTCAAAAATGATATTACTTTACTGAAATTCCCTGTCCCAAGCTCAAAATTTAAATTCTTTTAGAAAATTTACTGTTCCACGTCAGAATTGTAATTTTTTTGGAAGACACCCTAACAGTGACTTAACTTAGTATGGTTCCTGATAATTAATCATTTATATTATAATGCAAGTTTCTGAATAAGAATTCAAAATTAAAGATCGATTGAAAATAGAAGACGGGGTGGTGTCTCTCTTCATTTATTTTATTGTTAGTTCATTTCAGTTTCCACCTTTCATAAATTATTTCAAATTCATTTAAATTTGAGTTGTAATTAAGAATCGAAAAGGCAACAATTTTTGGATTAATTAAATGTTATAATACTCTAAAGTCGTCGTGTTAACGTTAGAATAAAAATTTAATTTTCAGTTATGCCTGAGGGGATAAAGGTAATTATATTTCCTTTGTAGCTGTAACTTCTGGGTTAACCTCCATCGCTTATTTAATTTCCATAATTACGAGAATATAGAGTCCGTTAAAAAAATGAGCGCTTTGCATTACTATTTTTAAAAGTTTTTCTTAAAACTTTGAAAATAATTAGTAGTCAATATTATTTCAAATAGATTAACTTATTCTTTTTATTCTATTGAGTAGTTTCGTTTTGTAAATTTCTTTCAACTATCACTGCAAATGAAATTTTAATTAATTAATTCTAATTGATTTTGATTAAAATATTAAAAATTTAGGAAATGAAACTGCGAGATGTCTGGCGTACTTGCAACAAAATACGTGCTGCAATATTTCGAGTAGGTCTCAATCTCTGGGAATATTTTAAACATTTGGATCCTAACAATAACAGCCTTATTTCAGGTCTATATTTTTTAAATTATTGACCTTGGTATTCCATAAAATCTTTACAAAAATAAAAATAATGTGGAACTGTTTCAGAATCCAAATTTGTTTCTGTTTTGGCTGGACCATTACGAGGACCAATCGGTTTATCAGATCAAGAAATTGGTGACCTAGCTGATTATTTTCGAGTTCAGGATGGTCGTATTTTGTATACGCAATTTTGTGAAGTTATTCATGATAGCGGTACGACTCAAAACTTCTTACAAATGTGTAATAATATTACCAAGGAGAAAGCTATATCAGGAATAAATAAATGAAATTTTTCTCTTTAAAATATTTTAATTTCGAACGTAAACAGCTGAACTAGAACTTTATTATTTTTCTTATTGTTATTATATTTTAATCTATTTCGATACTAAGAATCTTGTAAATTTGTAATTTTCTAAGTTAGAATTTCTTTAAACTTTCCCGTATTTTTATAACCTGGATGTTTTGCATTTGTACTGGATAGGGGCAAATTGGAAAAAGTAAAAAATATAAAATTTTAGAGGGCTGAATAAAAAATAGAAACCAATCTTATTAGATCTAATATTAGTTAATTGAAGGGTGTTAAGGCAGAACCACGTAAGTGTCAAGAAACACAAATTTCAAGGGAGCAAAAAATATTCTAAATTGTTTTGAGAGTTTATGTAGATCTATAGAAAAAAACCTGCGGTCATAATCGTATAAGTGCCATAACAAATTTCATTCTTAAAATGTATTTTTTACATTCTAATCAACATAAAATATATCAGTGAAACAATTTTTGTTTAAACAAATTGTTTAAAAATTTCAGATACGGAAAAAATATTAGCGCCATTCGCTTCTGCCAACAAATTTACATAAAGTCTATGTAATTCACCATTTCTTTATGAACGCAATTAGTGACAAAGAATGTTCCAATACATGGATTTTATACAATTTTTTCCACAGAATCGAATGGCATTATTAGTTTTTTCATATTTCGCATATTTACACAAATTGTTTAAATCATTTAAAAATGCATTTTTGTTAATATACTATGTCGTAGAATTTTAGAGAATTTTGAAACCAATAAAACGTGTTTCAAAAATGTGGCACGTATACCTGGTTATTCCGGGACACCCTTAAAATTAAGAATAAATTCATTTTTCTTAAGAAAATATAGAAAATCCTCAGTTTCAGTACAATGCCTTCTAGGCTGGAAGCAAGATAAATTTAAAACTGATTTATGAAAAGAGATGTTATCAGGTAGAAAAGCTCCTCCCATAAACTGAACGTCCCAGGGATTATCTAATTCATTTCCTAGAAAAAATTTCCTTTTACAGTTCCGGATTTCGGTAAGAATAAACCTCTCATTACTGGTCTGGAATGGGAGGACCCCTTGCATGTGAACCGTCTGAGCGTGACAGAACTCAGAAGATTGAATCTGATAATAACTCAAATTGCCGTCAGTCTCAACAAAAGAAAACTTATATTGAGACCATATTTTCAGGATTATGAATTGGTAATACAGAATTAAGAAAAAGTACATTTTCTTACGTTTTTTTTTTCGTTACTTAGAACAACTTTTAGATAAGAAAAAAAAAACATTAAAAATATTAGAATTAAATTCTATAGATAGCAAAAAATTCTGGGTCCGTGACTTTTGCCCACTTTGCCCGAGTTTTGAAATTCTTGGGGATAACAGTAGCAGCTGATGAATTTCGTCTCATGGTCAAGAGATTTGCTAAAGACGGGTACACGATAAATTACATTTCATTTATAAAATCAGTTGATGAAGTTCAAGAATACATGGATAAACATGGCATGTTGGATCTTGGTGGAGTAATGTTATTAATTTCAAATAATGTTCATAATAAATGCACGAAAATACAGTTGAAGGATTTGAATAAAAAATTCAACTGAGGAGCTCAAAATTAAAACTTATAATACATTGTTCACCGACTGTATGAATTCATTATATAAAAAAGTTATTGACTTTGAATATTTAAATTTGATCTAATTGTAGTAAATTTTTATTGATTTTTTTAAATATATAATTTTCTCATTCCAAGACGATTTTTATTGCCTGTTCGAATAGGATTTGTTAGATCAATTTCCTGGGAGAATAATTACTGCAGAATTGCCCAAATTACCACGACCTGAAATAGGAAGAGTTTTGCCAAGCGAGGTTTTTGGGAGACAAAGTGTATTTCATCCGGTTACGATATTACATAAGGAGCCGATGCCCCTTATGGAAGTGATTCAAAGAATACAGAGACATATTCTCGAACGAAGAATACGAATTCATGACTTCTTTGTGGTAACTGAAATATACATTAAATTCTTTTTTATTAGTCACCTATTTTTGATTTTATAAAAACTGTTAAAATTGAGGATAGATTTGTATGACCCCCCTTCACCCCTTCTTATGCAAGACTTTATATTTTTTACTCAATATATCAATTATTTTCGCCGGAAACGAGATTTCAAGGGATTTTAAAGATTTCCAGTGACTTGAAAGGATTTCAAAAGATTTCAAGGGATTTTAAGGTATTTCAAAGGAACACAACATTTTTTAAAGAGTTAAAGAATTTACATGGAATCTAACGAGATGTCCAAAGCTTTTAAGGGATTTCTGCAGATTTCAAAAATTTTAGAGTATTTCAAACGAATGCAAAGGATAACGAGAGGTTACACAATTTTGAAATGATTTTAAATATTTCAAGAGTTTAAAGAAAATACCTAGTACAGTTTCATAGAGAATGTTCATTTTTTCAAGGGATTTTACAAGATTTTAAGGGACTTCAAGGAGTGTAACAAGATTTCAAGAGATTTTATGGGATTGCAAGAGATACCGAACGAGTTTGAGGGGTTTCAAAAATGATTACAAAGGGTTTTAAGGGATTTCGAAATATTTCAAAACAAATCACGGTATTTCAAAATATTTGCAAAGATTTCAAAGGATTTTAACGAATTTTAAGAGATTTAAAGGGGTTTCGGTGCTTTCACGAGATTTCAAAGGATTTTGAAAGATTTAAAAATATTCCAAAGTATATCTGCGGATTTTATAGAATTTTGTAAGACTTAACGGAATTTCAAAGGATTTCCGAATATTATAAAAGATTTTAAGGAATTTTGAGGAATTGCTATGGATTTAAAAAGATTTTGAATTATTTTAAGGGATTTCAAAGATTTCAAAATAATTCATAGGATTTCAATGGATTGGAAAAAATTCCATGGATTCCACGAGATTCCATGAAAGGTGTACACCAGACTTCAACAAGAAAGATTAATTTTCAACCAAATAATTGAATGTTTACAGGAATTTCAACCTAATAGTTAAAGTTTCAACCAAAGAAAATAGAAGTTACATTTGAAGTTAGAAAAATTAAAAAAAAAAAAAAAAAGATCTGTCAAAAAATATTCAAGATTTCAATCAAAAAAATGAATTTTTAACGAAAAGGACCCAGTTTCAACTAATGAGATCACTTTTCTACCAAAAATACGAATTTTCACTTGGAACAGATAAGTTTTGAACTTAAAATAGAATAGTTAAATTTCCAGTAAATAAATGATACATCCAAATAAAATAAAATTACCACAAAGAATTGATCTGTTAAATTTTTAGTTGAAAAAAATTAATTAAGAAAAAAAATTTAACCAAAGAAATGAATGTTTAACCGAAAATATAAATTTTCAACCAAGAAAAGTAATTTTTTACCAAAAAGAATTAATTTTCAACAAAATACATGAATTTTCAACCAAACATGTATTCGAATTTTTGAAAGAATATTCAACCTAATAGTTACATTTTCAACCTAAAATATGAATCAGTCACCAAGGAAATTAATATTTTGCCATAAAAATATGAATTTTCAACAAAATACAGCAGTTTTCCACCAAATAGTTGAATTTTCAACTGAGGAAGATAAATTTTCAACCAAACATGGATTAGCTAAATTTTCACTTGAAAATAAAAATAATAAATTTTAAAAAAATTATAAAAAAGTAGTTATACTTTGAACAATAAAGTTTTTTTAAACTAAAATGATGAATCAAGCAAAAAGAAATTATTAAGAAAGAAGTTCCAGTTTGAACTAAGCAGTTGAATTTTCAACAAAAAAAAAAGATGAATTCTCAACGAAAAATGTAATAGTTGATATTTCAACCAAAAAATATTGTAATTATAAACCAAAAATAGTTAAATTCAACTAAAAAAAGACAAATTTTCAACAAAATGATTGAATCATTAATCAATGCAGATTAATTTTCAATCGATCAGTTGTTATTTTTTATCAAAAAAGATGCAATTTCCATCAAAATAGATAAATTTTCAACTGAAAGACGACTTTTCAACAAAACAGTTGAATTTTCAACCAAATAGTTGAATTTTCAACCAAATAGTTGAATTTTCAACTAAAGAAGATAAAATTAAAAATATAATAGTTACATTTGAAGTTAGAAAAATTAAATTAAAAAAAAAGATTTGTCAAAAAATATTCAAGATTTCAACCAAAAAAATGAATTTTTAACGAAAAGGATCCAGTTTTAACTAATGAGATCACTTTTCTAACAGAAAGACGAATTTTCACCTGAAACAGATAAGTTTTCAACTTAAAATAGAATAGTTAAATTTGCAGTAAATAAATTAAACATCCAAATAAAATAAAATTACCGCAAAAAATTTATTTTTTAAATTTTTAGTTGAAAAAAATTAATTTTCAATAAAAAAAATTAATTTTCAATAAAAAAAATTGTAACCAAAGAAATTAGTGTTTAACCGAAAATATAAATTTTCAACCAAGAAGAGTAATTTTTTACCAGAAAGAATTAATTTTCAACAAAATACATGAATTTTCAACCAAATATGTATTCGAATTTTTGAAAGAATATTCAACCTAATAGTTAAATTTTCAACCAAAAAGATGAATCAGTCACGAAGAAAATTAATATTTTGCCATAAAAATATGAATTTGCAACAAAATACAGCAGTCTTCCACCAAATAGTTGAATTTTCAACTGAAGAAGATAAATTTTCAACCAAACATGGATTAGTTAAATTTTTATGAAAAAAAAATAATTAAAAATTTTTTGTAACAAAGTAGTTATACTTTGAACAATGAATAAAGTTTTTTTCAAACTAAAATGATGAATCAAGCAAAAAAAAATTATTAAGAAAGAAATTCCAGTTTGAACTAAGTAGTTGAATTTTCAACAAAAAAAGACGAATTCTCAACGAAAAATGTAATAGTTGATATTTCAACCAAAAAATATTTTAATTATAAACCAAAAATAGTTTAATTCAACCAAAGGAAGACGAATCTTCAACAGAATAGTTGAATCATCAATCAATTCAGATTAATTTTCAATCGATCAGGTGTTATTTTTTACCAAAAAAAGATGCAATTTCCATCAAAATAGATAAATTTTCAACTGAAAGACGACTTTGCAACAAAACAATTGATTTTTCAACCCAAAAGAATGACTTTTTAACAAAATTATTGTATCTTCAACAAAATCATAAAATTAACTTCAACTTCAATTTATCGCAAATTTCCAGATTGGCAGGTTTTCCCTGACATTCCGTGACCAATTTTAAATTCCCTGACATTCTTTAAATTTCCCCGAACACTTTTAATTTCCCTGACCTGTAGCTATACGGATAATCTTATAAAAAGTGATTTCAATAGCCAAAACAGGTTTCAATTACCATATTTAGAAGTAATAATTAGAAAGAGGAAACTTACGTAAGAAATGATTTAGACTCTTTAAGTAGATTCGTAAGATTTTTCGGACTCCCTTCCTCCTAAAAAATCTTATGTAATTAATGGAAACTTCCTAACGAATATTTCAAAATATGCACTAAGTTTAAAAAAAAATTATATAAATTAATTAATTTCTTTATCTAATTATGAAATCACTTAATATTTATATTAAATGCTAAATTGTGCTTGAATATTTGCACTTTTTTTAATTATGGCTTCTGATTTTTGTCTACGTGGCTTCTCAATATTTTTTTATTGTGCTAAAGAAAAGCATGTTTGACACCTGTACAAAAGTAACCGGTAGGAAGATTTTTCATCTTCATTTATTCAAAATCCGATAAATATAATCAATTCATTCGTCTAGCTCATTTTCGTCTATTTGTTTTCGAAAAATCACTTCCCAGTCATATTTAAAAGGACATCTAGGCGGTAAATAATTTTTTTTTAACCAACTTGTTGCATTGCAGCAAGATTTGGGGTTATGTTGCACACAAAATACGAGCTTTTAAAACTGAATTGACAAATTAATTATTAATTAATTATTACTATATTTCGAAGACAAAGAGGTAGATCACATTCATTTATTAATGAATAACTTATAATAAAAGATACTTTGTAAATCTTTACATGGAATACAGACGGTTCGTAACCTCACTTTTTAGCCAAATGTCAAAAGGGTCAAAAGTTAATCTATAACTTCTATTTGCGTATCTTACCTTTATCACTTCCTGGATAAGCTCATTACTGAATGTATCCTTTTTATATATTATCTATGTACGTTTGATTACTTCGCTTTTCTAATTTTTGGCTACCGCGTAATTATCATCAATATGATAAACCATCACCCAATCACTAACCACGACACCATGTTGCCTCCTTCGCTACCGATTGCAGCGACGCCTGTCGTCCAGACTGAATACAACGTTTAGTTTTAAGAGGAAGGTAGCAATCGCGGATGAGTTCAAGCAAATGAGAACATTTTATGAAGAAATTCGGGAATGACTTAGTAAAATAATTATTATTTTCTTTAAAAAATAAATAAAGTTACATACACAGGGTGTCTATTAGGGTAGTCCAAATTCATAACTGAAAAAATTCGACTTTCGATTTTTGGTGATCGATCCCCCACAATTTGTTCGTTTTCCGGAAAAAGAAATTCCCTTTTTTTTTAAATCGGTCAACATTAACTGGCGACCCCGGGCTTTTGAAACCAGCATTGGGGTTTCAAATGGGAAAAGCTCAGTTTACAAAAAAGTTGAAAAAATTCCTTTTTATTAATTTTTTGTAAATTAAAGTTTACCCTGGCGAAAGTTTCGGATAGGAATTCATTCCGAAACAATCCGAATCATTCCGAAAACTGTATCCGAACCAATCCGAATCTATATGAACCAATCCGAAAAAAGTTCTCAATTTTGTTCGATCCAAAACGGTTAAAAATGAATCCGACTCAATCCGGTTCAATCCGAACTTCCAATCCTAATCAGTCCGAATCAAATTTTCAATCCGAATGAATTCGAACTCGGAATGACCTAAACCGATTTTCAATTCGAATGAATCCAATTCAATCCGAAATCGGATTCATTCGGATTGAAAATTCATTTGGATTCGGATTCATTTGGAGCGACAATTTGGTTCGAATTGGACATTCGAATTGAACCGGATTGAGTCGGATTAATTTTTAACCGATTTGGATCGATCGAAATGTAGAACTTTTTCGGATTGGTTCGGATTGATTCGGATTGGTTCGGATACAGATTTCAGAATAATTCGGAATGAATTTCTATCCGTAACTTTTGCCATGCTAGTCACCTAATTTGTTCAAAACTAATGCTTTTAGTTGAAGGTTCATCTCTTTGGTCGAAAATTGAACTATTTTGATGAAAATTCGTTTCATGTTTGGTTGAAAATAACATTTTTAAACTGAAAATTAAACTATTCCATGTTTGGTTCAAAAATTATCTTTTTCAGTTAAAAATTTAACTATTTGGTTAAAAATTTATCTTTTTCAGTTGAAATTTCGACTTTTTGGTTGAAAATTCATGTATTTTTTGAAAATTAAAAAAAGACAGGTTAAGACAGGTTAAAAAGACAATTGTTTTGTTGAAATATCAACTGCCAGATTCTTCGTTAAGAATGTATCTTTTTGGTTCAAACGTCGATTAATTGACTTAAAGTTGAACTACTTTGTAAATAAATAATTATTTTTTTAATATAGGATTCATAATTATAGTTAAAAATTGAAATATTTGCTTTTTAATAGACTTTTATATTAAAAATCCTACTATTTTGTAGAAATTCATCTTTTTGGGTTGAAAAATCAACAATTTGGTAGAAAATTAAACTATTTGGTTGAAAATTAAACTTTTTAGTTAAAAAATAATATTTTCGGGTTGAAAATTCAACTTTTTTTGTAAATAATTCGTCTTTTTGTTTTTAAAATTAAATAATTTTATTCAAAATTCGTCTTTTTCGTAGAAAATTAATCTTCTTGGTCGAAAATTCATCTTTTTGGATGAAAATTGAACAAATTTGTTGAAAATTCATTTTTTTTTTGTAAAAACTATATATTTTTTTTTGTATTTGAAAATGTAACTATTCCATTTTTGTCTGAAACTTTATTCTGTATAGTGCATGAGTTGAAAATTGAATTATTTGATGGAAAATTCATGTATTTTTTTGAAAAGTTGTCTTTTTGGTTAGAAAATTGAACAAATTTGTTGAAAATTCATTTTTTCTTTGTAAAAACTATATATATTTTTTTGTATTTGAAAATGTAACTATTCCAGTTTTGGCTGAAACTTTATTCTGTATAGTGCATGAGTTGAAAATTGAATTATTTGATGGAAAATTCATGTATTTTGTTGAAAAGTTGTCTTTTTGGTTAGAAAATTAATCTTGTTTGTTAAAAATTCCCTTTTTGGTTGAAAATTCAACTATTTGCTTTTTAATAAACTTTAATATTAAAAATTTTACTGTTTTGTAGAAAATTTATCTTTTTGGCTTGAAAAATCAACAATTTGGTAGAAAATTAATCTATTTGGTTAAAAATTAAACTTTTTGGTTAAAAAATCATATTTTCCGGTTGAAAATTCAACATTTTTTGTTGTAAATAATTCGTGTTTTTGACTAAAATTAAATAATTTTATTCAAAAATTCGTCTTTTTGGTAGAAAATTAATCTTCTTGGACGAAAATTTAACAAATTTGTTGAAAATTCATTTTTTTGTTGTAAAAATTTTTTTTTGTATTTGAAAATGTAACCATTCCATTTTTGGCTGAAACTTAATTCTGTATAGTGCATGAGTTAAAAATTCAATTATTTGATGAAAAATTCATGTATTTTGTTAAAAACTCATATTTTTTGGGTAGAAAATTATTCTTGTTATTGTTGAAAGTTCCAATTTTTGATAGAGAATTCAACTATCTTATTAAAAATTCATCTTTCTTGATTAAACATTATATTTTGTTTGTTTGTTAAAAATTCATCTTTTTCGATTTAAAAGTCCAGTGTTTCATAAAAAATTAGACTTTTTTGATGAAAATTTATCTGCCTTCGGAAAAAGTTGTCTTTTTGTCTTGAAAATTAAAACATTTGATTGAATTTTAATCTTTTTTGAAAATTCGACCATTTGATTGAAAATGAATCTTTGTATGCTGAAAATTCAACTGTTGGGTTACAAATTCAACTATTTTGTAAAAATCTAATTATTTTTGGGAAATTTAATTATTTTGTTGAAATCATCATTTTTGGTAAAAAATTCAACTATGTTGTTGAAAATTCATCCTTTTGGATTGAAAGTTCATGTTTTATGATAGAAAAGTCATCCTTCTTGGTTAAAAATTTATCTTTCATAGTTGAAAAGTAACTTTTTGGTTAAAAATTCAACTGTCTTCGCAAAAAATAATCTTTTTGTATTGAAAATTTTACTATTTGATTAAAACTTAACTATTTTTTGAAAAATTTGTCTCTTTTACTGGAAAGTTTATCTATTTGGTTGTTAATGCAACTGTTTGGTTCAAAATTATTTTTTTTGTTTGTTGAAAATTCGTCTTTTTGTGTTGAAAATTCATTTTTTTTATAGAAAATCTTTTTTGGTTGCAAATTCAACAATTTCGTAGAAAATTTAATATATTTCACCTTCAAATTTGAGAAGTTAAAAGTGTTTCGTATTGAATCAAATATGTTATATACATTTATTTAATTTAAAAGAATTTGTAAACGTAAAATTCGTCTTTAGCCAACGTTAACGGATAATTCAAGGGATAATTAAGTTAAATTATGATAAAGTTATATTTATTTGATAAGTGACAAGTTTAAAAGTATTTTCTGACTGCTTTTTAATTTTTTAAACAATTATTATTTGATTAAAAAATGTTTTTCGCCTTCAATCGTGAAAAGTTATTATTTTTCGGGATAAATGATTTATTTGATGTATTTTAACAATAATATTTCTTCTTAAGGACATTTGATAATTATAAAAAGGAGCAAGTGATATTAATTGTTTAAATAATTGCAAACTGTCTTTCACAGAAAATATCACGCTTAACATTTATTACCTGCTACATTAATTCCAGTGAATAATAACTTTTCATGATTGACAGGATGAAAAATGGATAAAACGAATGAAAATTGTTTAAAAAATTACCAAATATAATAAACAAGGAATTATTACTTTGAAAATTCGTAATTGTGTAATTAATTCGAGAAAAAATAACTTTTGACGGTTTACAGGGGAAAAATTGTTGAAACAATTAAAACTTAGTCAAAAAATACTTGGAAGTTTGTGACCTATTGAATATAAATAATTAAAGTTAAAAAATAAGAAAAATACCGATTTTAGCATGAATTTTACATAAAACTATACTATTTTGTATTTTCTGGGGTATTTTTCGGGCACAATACAAGGAGTTTGGGTTGTAAAAATCAAAAGTTATTGGGTGGAAATTATTCTTTGAAAAATCCTTAAGAGATGACTAAACTTTTATTTACAAAAAGATAATAACAAGTACTCCCTTTTCCCATTTTTATGAAAACCGAGCTTTTCCCATTTAAAAACCCATGTTAATTTCAGAAGCCCGGTTATTGTTCAAAAGCTTGGGTTAATGTTGATCGATTTTTAAAAAAAGTAGGGAAGTTCGAGAATATCTATTTTTTTCGCGACGGAAAAACTTTGAGAGTTTTTTAAAGACTTGAAAAACACATTTTGCTACTTCGTTGTTAACTTTAAGAACACTTCAGAAATTATATTGATTAAATTCATTTTCGATTTCGAGTTGTTCCTAGCGTCGAAAAACAATAATTAAATTTTTTTATTAAATAACCTATATAAAAATTGATATTTTGATAAAATATGTTGATAAAGTATGGTCTAATTTAAAAAACTCGAAATTTCAATTGCCAATATCTGCCAAAATATTCAATAATTTCAAAAGCCTTCGATCACATTATTTAGTACGCAATATCAAAAAATAAATGAAATCGATGACCCACTTTTTCCTTTTGAAATGAAATGTCCATATACTATTTAAAATGAAAAATTGTTTTTTGATCGAAAAAACAATATTTTTTACAGCAATTTGGGAAATTGAATTTATGAAAAACAGAATCTCAAAATACTGCCAGAATCTATAAAACAAAGTCGTCAACCAGTTTCAACAATTATAAAAAATAGAAACATGTGTATTTTCTATTAACTATAAATCTAAAATATATAAATAATCCATAAATCTCAGAGTTTAAATTAATTTTTTAATATGTAATTATTAATTTTTTTTTAATTCCTGAAGGGTTTCGATACTCTTAACTCTGGTAGAGTGACAGTATCTCAATTTAGGAGAGGACTGGATGCAATTCAAGTTTCTTCCCTCGGGCAACTTTTTCTTGCCGAGAATGAAATAGATGCCTTAATTACCCTGTATAAAGATCCAAATGACCCTGATCGAGTATGCTGGAGAACTTTTGATGATGATATCGATCACGGTAGAAAATATTTTATATATTTTTTCTCCTAATATTTAAAGCTCCTGATTATATTATTTTTTCAATATTAAATCTTTTTTAACATTTTTCTTGAATGAATTAATAAATAATAAAATATTTGTTCAAATATATGTTAAATATCATGTTAAGCAACTAATATTAGGAATAATAAAAATTGAAAATGGCATCTATAATTAACCATGAATATTTATCAATTATTATTCAATCATAAATAAAAGATGTATTATACTTATGAATAATATTTCTTTATTTGAAAAGTATTCACTGTGAAAGAATTGGAAAAATTACCAAATTTGAAAGTTGATTCACCACCACAAGAAATAGCAGAGTTGTCTCGTAAAGGTCAGAAAAAGTGGCAATGTGTAGAGAAAAGCATCAGAGATTTGTGTGAAGATACTTTACAAAAAGTGAGATACCGTGTTAATGCGAGAAGAATTTTACTGAGACAATTTTTCAACGATTATGACAAGTAATATAATAAATTTTACAGTCACTTATTGATTTTATTGTGTATTTAGATGATTATTTTAAAGAATATTCACGTCTGCTAGGAACCAAGCTTTACTTAAAAGAGCAGGCTAAAGTTTGTACCCAGGAAATTATGTTTTGGGGATGCCTCCTGAACATTCATACCGAATGTGAAAAAAAAAAACGTTAGCCCCTCTTTAAAATAACTTAATATTTGTCGTTTTTTATTCAATTTCAAAATTCCCTGACTTTTCCCTAATCGTTTAAAATTTTTGTTTTAGGTGTAAAAGCAACCTTACACCAAGGAAAGGAGTTTTCAACAAAGTAGTTAAATTTTCAATCAAAGTGATGAATCTTTTATACCAAAAAATTCTCAACAAAAAGTGCGGTACTTGATATTTCTGCAAAAAATATTTTAATTTTCAATTAATTAGTTGAATCCTCAACCAAAAAAGAGAAATTTTCAAACCTAAAAAAGGGTCTTTAAAAAATAGAGTTGAATTTTGAACAAATAAAGATTTTTCAGATTAAAAAATATATAATTTAAAATGTTAAATTTTCAAGCCAAAAAGACTGGCCTGCAAAACAGTTGAGTTCTCAACCCGCGAATATAAATTTTTAACAAACAATGCTAAATTTTCAACCCAAAAATATGAATTTTCTACAAAAATAATTAAATTTTCAGTCCAAGAAGACGAGTTTTCAAGCAAATAATTGAATTTTCAACGCAAATTTATAAATTTTCAAGCAAAAATATAATAGGTATATTTTCAGTTAAAAAATTAATTTCCAACATAATAGTCAAATTTTCAAATAAAAAAAAATTCTTTTTTTCACCAAAAAATATAAATTTTCAACAAAATAGTTCAATTTTCAACCAAAGTGATGAATCTTCGATAAAAAAAGAAAACTGCAACTAAAAGTGTAATAGTTGATATTTCTACCAAAAAATATTTTAATTTTCATTCGAAAACAGTTGATTTAACCAAAAAATAAGAATTTTCAACAAATTAGTTGAATCCTCAACCAAAAAAGACCAATTTTCAAACCTAAAAGGTGGTTTTTGAAAAATAGAGTTGAATTTTTAACGAAGAAAGATTTTTCAGATTAAAAAAATATATAATATAAAATGTTAAATTTTTAAGCCAAAAAGACTGGCCTGCAAAACAGTTGAGTTCTCAACTCGCGAATATAAATTTTTAACAAAAAATGTTGAATTTTCAATCCAAAAATATGAATTTTCCACCAAAAGAATTAAATTTTCAGTCCAAAAAGACGAGTTTTCAAGCAAATAATTGAATTTTCAACGAAAATTTATAAATTTTCAAGCAAAAATATAATAGGTACATTTTCAGTTAAAAAATTAATTTTCAACATAATAGTCAAATTTTCAAATAAAAGAAAAAATTAATTTGTCTACCAAAAAAATATAAATTTTCAACAAAATAGTTCAATTTTCAACCAAAGTGATGAATCTTCGATAAAAAAAAAAGAAAACTGCAACGAAAAGTGTAATAGTTGATATTTCTACCAAAAAATATTTTAATTTTCATTCAAAAACAGTTGATTTAAGCAAAAAAAAATACGAATTTTCAACAAATTAGTATAATCCTCAACCAAAAAAGACCAATTTTCAAACCTAAAAGAGGGGTTTTTGAAAATAGAGTTGAATTTTCAACCAAGAAAGATTTTTCAGATTAAAAAAATATATAATATAAAATGTTAAATTTTTAAGCCAAAAAGACTGGCCTGTAAAACGGTTGAATTCTTAACCCG
The DNA here is from genome assembly GCA_011634705.1 of Andricus grossulariae. Lineage (NCBI taxonomy): Eukaryota > Metazoa > Arthropoda > Insecta > Hymenoptera > Cynipidae > Andricus > Andricus grossulariae. The sequence continues at coordinate 33,869,428 of JAABKJ010000755.1, read as the reverse complement.
AGAATATAAATTTTTAGCAAACAAATGTTGAATTTTCAATAAAAAATATGAATTTTCCACCAAAATAATTAAATTTTCAGTCCAAAAAAGACGAAATTTCAACCAAATAAATGAATGTTCAACTAAAACAGATAAATCCTTAAGCTAAAATAGAATAGTTATATTTTCAGTTAAGAAAATTAATTTTCAACTAAAGAAAAAACAAATTTTCAACAAAATAGTTAAATTTTCAAATAAAAGAAAAAGAATTAATTTCCTACTAACATAGACAAAATAGGCAAAAATAGAATAGTTAAATTTTCAGATAGAAAAATTAATTTTCAACAAAAGAGACGAAATTTCAATGAATAAGTTGAATTTTCACCTAAAGCAGGTAAATTTTCAACTAAGAATAATAACTTTCAACCAAAAAGGATTAATTTTTTTACAAAGTACATGATATTTTCAACCAAATATTTAAATTTTTAAAGGATTTTTAAACGTAATAGTTAAATTTGCAACCAAAAAGATGAAATAGCCACCAAGAACATAAATATTCTACCACAAAAGAAGAATTTTTAACAAATGAGTTGAATACTCAATCAAAAAAGACTAATTTTTAAGGTAGTACGTACGAACCTTTTGCCAGGTCCGTACGTTTAGACTTAACCGTGTTATAAATATATATATATATAAGGGCACGCATCGTCCGGATGTTTAAACTCATCAAATTTTTGCACAAAAAAGAGGAATTTTCAAAAAAAGAGTTGAATTTTCAACGAAGAAAGATTTTTCAATCAATAAAGAAAAAAAAAATCCAAAATGTTGAATGGGATCGACTTTCCGCTCGTTTTAAGATTTTATGAAATGTGACAGACATAATTTTTTTATTCTACATTTCTGTTGCATTTTACGTGAAAGTTCTAAAAAGCAGAAATAAAGTTTACCGATATCGCAACAATTTCAATAAAAAAAAGTATGTCCTATCGTAAATAGTTCAGAAGTTCGGCGCCATCCAGAAATTACGTAACGCAATTTTCCGACAATTTTGACCTCCTCTCCCACCTATATACAACTTTTTCCGACTTTTCCTGTAGTTTTTCGCCATTATGCAACCCTAGACTAGACACCCCCCCTCCCCCAGTGTTACGTAATTTACGGGTGGCTCTTTATGACTTTTTGAAGTTTTTTTTTAGTGAAAAAAATGTTAAATCTGTTTGTTTTCGCATAATATTTTGTCCACTGTACATCTTGCATAAGAATTGTATAGTTATAGTATTTCATAATAGGCTGCTTGTTATAAGTGATTAGTTTTAAACTTTGAGTTATAACAATTTGCTCTCCCTATCAGAGGAGTTAAAGTAAACAGTAAAAAAAACGATATATGAAATAAGTTTTTAATGAAAAATGTGGTCTATAATAAAATTCCATAAAAAGGAGCCGACTATAGAGACTATATCTTCTGTTATATGAGAGTTATAATTAATTTTATTTTTAGTTTTGAAGATACTTTAATCTACTTTAATTGATCTTGATACAATTTCTATGTATAGGATGTACAGTGGACAAGATATTATATTATCTTTTTTTTTTTAATTATTGGAAAATTTATGAAGTTTCTTTTTTTATCACTTCTACATAAAATGCACCAGAATCGTAGAATTTAAATAAAACTCATGTCTTTTATACATTTTCTAAAATGTAATAGAGAGCGGAAAGTCAATAAATATTAATGACATAGGATCTTTTTTTGGACGCAAAATTAAAGGGGTTTGAGCACAGAAAACTTTGTTTATTACTTTTTCCTTCGAAAAATCACATAAATTGAACAAACAACAAATAATAAGTTATTTTAAAAGGGGGTTCTAACGATTTTTATTTATATTCGGTAAAAATTCTTTGGAGGTATCACCAAAACATAATTCTGAAGGTATGAAAAAACATGAAAAAATAATAATTTTTTAATTGAATAAGGAAATAAATATTTTTTAAACCAATTTAGGCATAAAAATGGGCACGTTTCTCGACCGCAAATGCGACAAGTTCTGACGACAGCAGCAGTTCTTCTTTCCAGAGAAGAAAGGTATGCTCTTGAGCAAAGATATAACGACGATTTGGGATTCAATTATTTTCGATTCATAGAAGAACTCGAGTCTCTACCCATTGAAGTACCTCTTTATAATACAGTTCTTGAAGAGACAAAAAAAATTAATTCTGATAAACCACCTCGAAAACCAACTCAAGATGAAACCAATATTGTCATTATTCTTGCTAAAATCAAAGCAAAAATCGTTCGTGAAAGAATTAAGGTAAAGGAATAATTTATAAATTCAGAACCAATTAATGCAATCAAAATTTATGTCTAATTAAACATTGCCATATAATTAAATTCAATTAATAATAATAATAAATGATTTCGATTAGGTTTCTCAATTTTTGAGGCCATTTGATGTTCGAAATGAACAGGTAATAAGTAGATTCGATTTTATTCGAGGTATGGATCAGTTGAGATGTAATTTATCTTGTGCGGAAATCGAAACAATTATGGAAGTTTTCAAACCATCTCTAAGGTTCGTGTAATCAGCACTTGGTTAATACATTTTAATTAATTATTTTATATAATTGATAAATTATGAATAAATAAATCAAGAAATAAGTGACCGATTTCTTATGAAATTGGGCAATCTGACCCAGGTGATGTCACTGCATTGTTTAAGCCTGAAATATTTTGTTTTCCAAGATAAAATATGAGAGACTTATTGTTTGTTTGAAAAAAAAAAATTTCATGAACTTAGGACTTGAAATTTCTCAAAAAGGCTACCTTTGATTTTTTCTTGATTTTTTCAAATTCACAGTAATATGAGGTAGATATCCTTTTAATTTTGTCCACGCTAAACTATTTCTCATATAGAAAAACTTAATTTTTATGATATAAAATAAATTTCTCAAAATATCAATCATTTTTTTAAACATGATTAGCTTTATGTCTAGAAGAAACTAAAATCATATATATGCACAAAATATACACTTAAAAAATTTAGAAAAATCACATATTTTAGATTTTAAATAAAAAAATTGATGAAATTATGATTTTTGCTGTTCTATACTGATAATAAGCAAAACTTATAATTTCATCAATTTTCTTATTTGAAATCTAAAGTCACTGTTAGAAATATTCTGAAATTTACGAAGCTATAACGTTACAAAAGTAACGGAAAATGTAACAAAATATGTCCTCTGCTATAACGTAACGACACCTTAGATTTATTAAATTTGTAACTCAACTTTTATAAAGTTACGAAATTGTACCGGAATTTTCCTAAATTTACCTTAAATTATGAAAAAAGTTTCGTTAAACTTTTTGCTCCAAGGTTTGGTCTTCCCTTATACAATGTATCAGAAATCTTCGTAATTTTAATTGAAAAATAATCAATTTGTACCTAAACTTTCCAAAAATTATCCTAAATTTATGAAATTTGTAATTTAATTTTCCCAAATTTATCAATATTTTCCGAAATTCATTATCTGGATGACATAATTTTGCCGAAATCAAAATAAATCTCGAATGTCGAAAAATACCGAAAATATAATCAATGAAAAATAAAATTGTAAAAAATGAAAATTTCCAAAATTTTAAAATTAAAAAAAAAAAAAAACGACAGAAAATCTTTACTAACCACATTTAAGTATTCCTAAATGATTAAATTCCCGAATTTACGTAACAATTTTCAAAGTACCAAAATGTCAAATTACGGAAAATTAGTAAATTACAAAGTACTGAAGATTCAAAATCCTGAATAAATTATATTCTTATCGGTTAAAATAATGTTTTATTTTACAGCTATATGTGCACAGTTTCCAATTTTGAAGAGCTCTTTTGAAGTTAAATCAATGCAGCATACGTATATAAAATAAAATATTATTCTAACAGATATCAAAAACATTACATTCTTTTTGTGAATTTGAAATTTGGATAATTAGAAATTTCGGGAATTTACTAATTTCAAGAGTTTAATAATTTTGTGAAGTTGGAATTTCGGGATTTTGAAAATTCTGTTTACAAAGTTTTGGCCACTTTTTTGCACCAAGTCAGAATCTAGGGAAAAATTATAAAAATATCTGAATAATTTAGAGAAATACTATGGAGAATTGAATTTAAAATAAGCTCAACTTTCAAAAAGGTTCATTATTTGCAACGTCATTCCAATTTTTCGAAAACATCAAAATTACACTCAGAAATATTTTCATGGTCATAGTATAAAAATTATAGTACTTTAGCAACAGCTCAAAAAACAGGTGTGTAGATAATTTTCATCGGTAGTGTATATTAAAAAAAATAAGTTTTTCTAAATGAAAAATCACTTTTCAGTTTTATGAAAAATTCACGCCATTTTAGTAATTATTGAACATTTTTGGGTTTCTTTAAGACGCTTTCCACGTCAAAAAAATCAATCTTGGCAGCCATCTCATCGATTTTAATGAAACCCAGTGTTGTTGTGGTGGAACAGTGTTGAACGATCTTTTCTCGCGTAAATTTCCCGTTCTTGCTTACCTTCTAGGACAGAAGGAGCAAAAGTGAATGACGTACACGTTCCAGTTGCGTCGGGATTGGTTGCTTCAAGGAACCATGATCGTAGCTTCCGGAACCTACAACTTCTCTCATAATAAATACCAAAAAAGAATAATTTTTCACAAAATACATGAAATTTCAAGCAAATACTTTAATTTCTAATGGAATTTTCAACGTAATAGTTGAATTTTCAACCAAAACGTTAATTTTTTAACAAAAAAGACAAATTTTCGACAAAATCGATGAATTTTCAACTGAAAAATACAAATTTTCAACAAAAAATATAATATTTTAAGTTTCAGTGAGAGAAATAAGCTTTTAAGCAAATAAAATAATTTTTTAACAAAATAGTAAAATTTTTAATCACACAAATGAATTTTCTACCAAAAAATTACATTTTTATACGAAAAATTCGACAAAAAATTTAGTTAAATTTTTAGTTTGAAAAATTAATTTTCGGTTGAAAAAAAACAACTAATTTTTAACCAAATATTTTACTTTTCAATGAAATTTTTAACCTATAATTTGAATATTCAACCAAAAAGGTTAATCAGTCACCAAGAAGATTAATCTTCACCACAAAAGACAAAGTTTCAACAAAATACAGACATTTTCAAATAATCAGTTGAATTTTCAACTGAATAAGATTGATATTCAACCAAACAGAAAAAAATTTAATTTTCAGTTGAAAAAATTAATTTTTCAAAATAAAAAAAAATTCAAGCCAAAGAAATGAATTTTGAACCAAAAACATTAATTTTCTACCAAAAAAGAATCATTTTGTAACAAAATACATCAATTTTCATCTAAAAAGGTGAATTAGTAACCAAGAAGATTAATTTTCTAACACAAAAGACAACATTTCAACACAATACAGAAATTTTCAACCAAATAGTTGAATTTTCAACTGGACAAGATATATATACATATATATTCAAAAAACATGGAATAGTTAGATTTCCAGTTTAAAAAATAATTTAAAAAAATGTTAACAAAATAGTTAAATTTTGAAAAATAAAAGATTTTCCAACTAAAATGATGAATCATCAGCAAAAAAAATGCATTTTTAACAAAGTAGTTCCACTTTCGACTATGTGGTTGATGTTTGAACCAAAAATAGTTTTTGAGTCGCTATTCACGATTAGCAAAAATAAATCAGTCTTGAAATAAGCAAAAGTTCACTGTAGTTATATTTGAAGAAAAATCCTGGGACCTATTTTTTTATGATTATTATTTTTTCTATTTTTCTTTTTATGATGTAAAATATTTTTAAAAAATAGATGTAAAAAAATATATAAATATATGTAAGAATATGGTTGTGAAGTGAAATTTGTCATCTTACAGGATCGATATTTGAAGGGAAGTTCCAATTTTTAATAGAACTAGCAAAAATTATTTGTTTGCGCTAAATTTCATCCTGAACATAAATGTCATATTTTTCTTACTCTTGAACTTTAAAAATAAAATGTTTATATAAAACAAAATAATTTAATAAAAAGTGAGAAATTTGTCCAGAAAACGCGGTAAATGGATACTTATGGAAAATTCGAATCAAATTAAAATAGTGGATTTTAATTCTATCTTGATGAATAGCCCATTTGGAAATACCTTGAAAATGTATTTTTTACGTTTTTTAAAGTTTAAAGAAAATATTGAAAGTGCGGCGTCAGATTATTACACATCCGAAGAGTCATATTTTGTTAATGAAGAAAATAATCTGTCAATTTTAAACAAAATGCTGAAAAATAAAACGAGTTTTAAAAAAAAAAAAAAGAGTAATTAGTGCGCGCGTGGCGCGCACAGTTGTCTAGTTAAATATAAAAATTAGAGAAGAATGTCCATTTTAATGACTCATTTGATTTCATTCCGTATCATCATTTTACTGTGTCACAGCTTTTCCACAGAATTAAAATATAAAAAGAGTGAGAAATCGACCTGATAACAATTTCACAAAGATAAAGGCCACCTTTCGCGAATTTAAAAATCGTAACATCAAATGCCTTCATTTATTATGAGGTCACTTGAACCAGACCATATTTAGAAATCGATCATTCTCATTTATTTTATCTTTCCTCATTACCAGTGGTGTAGCCCTAAAAGAAAAAGTGGCTATATCTTACCAGTTTAATGGTGGAGGAGGTATAAGTGGAAATAACGTAACGAACTTAAATAACATGTAGAACTTAAACCCAATAAGAAAATCCAACTATATTTTTGGGTAAATGTTCTTTTTTTTTATTGAAATGCCGACTAGAAGAGAGTGGGGCTAAGTCGAAAGTGGGGCTAAGCCGACACTTCCTTTTTTTTAAATTGTGTTTTTCGATTGTGTATCTTTTTTTTTGAACCAAAAAGTTAAATTTTTACTACAAAATATCAATTTTTCACCTAAAATGGAATAGTTTGATTGTCAATTGAAAAAATTGGTAAAATTTGTCAACTATAATCAAGGTATGTTCATTTTACGTGAAAAAAGGTGCTGACAATGAATGTGATGTTGTTAAGTTTTGATTTTTCGAAGATTTTCAATGTTTTTCGTATACCAATTTTGTTCTAACTCAGGGAGTCTCAAAACGTGAAGATTTGATGAAAACCGATGAAATAAAATTTTACATATAAACTAATACCTTCTCATTATAGGATGAGAATGTAACAAAAAATTAGTTTTACAATGTATTAGGTATTGCTGGATCGAGAATTTGGTTGACTACAGTAATAAACATTGAAGAAAAAATTAGTCCCATGGGGGTGTCAACTCAGACCCACGATTTTTCGCTCAACAGATTTACCATCACTTCACTTTTTTTCTTATAATTGATACACAAAGCATCTCAATTCAAAATCAAAGGCATCATCCAACAATACATAATACGTTCTCAAACATATCTTTTTTTCAATTAAAAAACGACTTGAAAGAAAAAGTAACGGCTTACCCACACTCTCCGCTACCCTGTTAGAAAAATCCGTACTAGATTTAGTATACATGTAATGGAAGCAAGAATGCATGTTTTACAACATGAAATTAAATTTAGTATACCAGCGTACATTAAATTTAGTATATGCATATACTGAATTGAGTATGCACATACATGAAATTTAGTATACACGTATACTACATTCAGTATACATGCATACGAAATTTAGTATACGCCTATACTAAATACAGTATACGCGTTCCGTTTCGCGTGGGTTCCGTCTTCATCATCTGTAAACGTGATCAGATGAAAAATTAAAGAACAAAGTTTTAATTTTCAAATAATCGTATGGCTAAGCTACTTTACGTTAATAAATTAAACATACGTTTTAAAGAGAAGACTTCGCATATCCTCGCAGAAAGAAGCCGAACCTTTTAAATTGTATGAAATTCATATACGTGAAAGAAACTTACTGTATACTTAATAATTTTAGTACACATATAATTTCATAAGAGAAATTTAGTATACGTAAGTATACTAAAATTACAAAGTGTAATGAATTTAGTAAACATATAAGAAATTTAATATGCCCATGCATACTAAAATTGCAAACATTTCTGACAGCTAGGAATAATGAGACAATTAGGCGCAACATGTTACTTGCAAATACATCATCAGAACCAGTTAAGGGTGTTGAAGGCTGAAATTAGAATATTTTGATTTAGCTGACGGAATGGTTTTTGAAGATATGCATTCTGTTGATTTAGATGTAGCACCTCAACATACCGAAGAAATATTTTCAAATCCGGGTAAAGAATACTACGTCGGTACGCCAAATCGACTGTCTATTATAAATCAGCAATTACAATACATTCAAGAGAGTAGCAATCCTAGTTGATTTGGTACTGTTTGCCATGCTTTAAAGGATTATTACCCACTACATATTCAAATCATTCAGTCCTTCTTGTGACTGCTATGAATATCCTTTTACAAAAATCAATTCGACCGGCTGAACTTCAATATGCTGAAGAATTACTCATAAAATGTGTTGTTTTGTGTCAAACTTATTTTGGCAAGCAGATGATGACTTATAATGTATACTTTGCTTCTGCATTCATGTACATATGTTCAAAATTGGGGAACGGCACACAATGCCTTTTGATTTGAAAATGAAAATCGATTGCTTTACTCATTTAGCTATACAAATTGCCCGAAAATTCTTGTGCATTAAGAAATTACCATCTTTTGCAAATCAATTTCCAAACAACGACAGATTTAGACAATTTGGTAAAAACGGTTAGAAAACAGAGGTAAACATTGTATTGAAGTAGAAAACTGCACTTCAATTGAATCAGGAAAAAACTATAAGCTTCCCGTGTGGAAAAATTTCGGGGCGCTGGTCAGAAATGTAACGCCTCAACCATGAAATGGTCTAGACTAGATGGAGCTGACCAGCCGCTGGCGAGCTCGTCCAGACTAGACCAGCTAGTTAGCCGCTAGCCAGACGTTTAACGCGGTGGTCTTGATTAGACCATAGAGAATGAAGAGGGAAAAAATTACTAGAATTAATGAAATAGTATCTTATTATACTATATTTCGAAATATTAATATTAACATATAATAGAACATAAAAATGAAAAATATTGAAAGGTATCATGTTCAATCCTTTTAGGAGTCTGGTGATATCTTTTTTATTGATCGCAGTATCCGGTATCCTTCCAAATCCTTTGCGTTCGAAATAGTGAACCTAAGATCTCTGAGGAAATCCTTTTCCGTCAGAGTCAGCTTCTGGGCCTTACATTTTGAGCTCATAACGTCTGAAAAAAATTTCAATATGAGAATATGTATTGCAAATTAAAATCTTTTGTTTCATTCATAGTATTAATTTATTCAGTACCTAGCATTGCCCTATAGAATCGGGTGTCCTTGAAAAGAAGAGTTTTCTTCTCAGTCTTCTTCTCTGCGGTGTACTGCATTATCACGCTTCTAGATATATACTTTTGAAGCATGTTCTTCTGGGCTAGTGTAACGCTAATATCTGCCGTAACGAGGTCTGATAACGTTGTTCTCTGGAATAAACATTCGGAATTAATTAGTGTTTCATCCTTATTCAATGAAAGAAAAGTAGTCAACTTTATTAAATACTTACGAAACGCTTCCTGATCGTGCGATCAGTTTCTATAAGCTTGTCGAACATTTTAAAATCCTTAAGTTCAGCAAATGGTAAATCCAAATTCAATTCTTCTGCAAAATCTTGGATTAGCAGCCCACTTTTACTATAATCATTTTCTTCCAGACTCTGCATACGAGCACCTATATAGGTCAATTTGCTGATTATATTCTTCTGCTGAACATTGAGTAGGTACTGTCCCTTGACCATCCTTTCTAACAATAGTCCAATGATCTCTGGAAACAAAATCGAAAATAGTTAAAAATCTGAGAAGAATATAATTTTTTCCCACATTTGACATAAAAATAATTCAATTTTTGACGAAAGTCTTTCTTCGGTGGTCACAATTGGGCTAAAAACATCTTTCTCGAGAATTCCCATGAAATAAAATATAAATTAATTAATATAATTAACAGAATCCTCAGCAGAATCCTTAAGAGAAGATCCACAATTATTCCATTATTAAAAGATAAGGAGAAAAGTATCATTCTCGTTCCAATCATTATCAACAATAATTAAACTTACTTCTTCCATCTGCAATAGTCACTACGCTGCTGTTATTAATCTGTCCTCTGTAGTTTGTTCATCATCTTCGTTGTTCGATTGTATAAAGAGTACAACCTGGTACTTCCTTAGTTCATCCTTATACGATTTATTGCCTGAATTGAAATAAAAACAAATTATTTTTGAACCTTAGGTTTTGAATTTCCTGGTCGGAAAATAATACGACTTCCGCGAGGATGTCAATTAACATAACCTAAATTGATTTTGATCAATTGAAAGTGTGCAAAAACTAGAAAAATTTATATTACCTTTTTCCACTCTTTCTTTTTTTCTTCCTCTCGCCTTGTCACCCATGGTTCTATTTAATTGTACAAAAACTTTATCACAAAATCTTGTTGCTGTCTGCTTCTAAACCTTTGCACATACGGCAATACGGGTACATGCAGCTTGTGGGCATTGTGAGCAATGAAAAGTTTCATTGAAACATTGAAACTGTCATATGAAACTTTCAAATGTTCCACAGCCAAAGTTTGATCGTTTCATGAAACATTGGGGTTGGGGAGGGAATTTCTTTATGTGCATGCGCATAAATTAGGTCAGGTTAGGTAGTGGCGGTGGTCGTATACAATTTTAATGTTTGAATTTTCCCGCTGCCATCTTTGAAACATTGAAATGTTTCACGAGACCCCCAAAATTTCATGAAACTTTTCGTTGAACCAAAGGTTAGTTGCTATTCGCGCACAGTTTAAAATGCTAAAAAATATCATTTTTATTATTTATTTTAAATACTGGCATCTCAACGTATGAAAATGTTTATCAAACCGATATTAATGAATTTTGATAAAAATAAAAAGGCATTAAGTGCATAGTCTGTAAATAAAATATAAGTGAGTACCAAAATGTATTTTTTATTCACACAATATGATTTTAATTAATTATTATTTTTATCGAGATTCATTTAAATTGGTCTAATAAGCATTTTTATAAATTAAAATGCAATTATTTATATCAAACAATAAAAATAATATTTGTTAACATTTTAAACTCGAAATTTGTATTAATTGGGATTGCTGGAATGAAGGATAACGGAATACTTCTTCTGAAAGGAAAGTCTTTTTATTTTTCTTTATTTTTTTATTACTTGTAACTTCTAATATATCTATATAAATGAGGTATGAAACAGTATAACAATAGATAGAATTATATAATTAAGCGCTTTGTAGTTTTCTCAATCATGTCCGTCTGCTGAAGATCACACCAGACTGTCACGATAGCACTTAGACATTTTCATTCGAAACCGTCTGAGAGGGACCAAGTCAAGACCGTCTTGATGACACTTTGAAAAGTTGGTTATCGAGTCCGTCTGAGAGGGCCCTAGCCAACACCCTGTCAGACCGTCTTAAGTAGACGGTCTCGTTTAGGTCTGAGAGGGGCCAAGCCAGACCGTCTTAATGACACTTTGAAAATTTGTTAATCGAGTCCGTCTGAGAGTGCCCTAGTCAACACCCTGTCAGACCGTCTTGAGTAGACGGTCTCGATTAGGTCTGAGAGGGGCCAAGCCAGACCGTCTTGATGACACTTTGAAAATTTGTTAATCGAGTCCGTCTGAGAGGGCCCTAGTCAACATCCTGTCAGACCGTCTTAAGTAGACGGTCTTGATTAGGTCTGAGAGGGGCCAAGCCAGACCGACTTGATGACACTTTGAACATTTTTAAATCGAGACCGTCTGAGAGGGCCTTGGCCAACACCTTGTCAGACAAGCCAGACCGTCATGATGGCACTTTGAAAATTTTTAAATCGACATCGTCTGAGAGGACCCTGGCCGACACCCTGTCAGACCGTCTTAAGTAGACGGTCTCGATTCGGTCCAGCCAGACGATCTCTCTCCTTAAGACTAGCCACGAAATTTTTCCACACGGGTTGTATATTTTTGTATCAAAAGATCCCGCCACGACTGTTTCAAGAATAGAGACCCTCCCTGAAGGTATTTCAATTAATGTCTTCTTCACTCATTTGAAATACATATTTTTATTCATTTAATAAACAAGTAACACTGTTTAACAGAAAAAAGGAACATTTATAGTATTAGTACAACATTTTTTAATTTTGATAATAATATCTGCAACTGTTAAATACTTCTGAAAATGCCATAATGCCCGATAAATTGTTAAAAAAATGAATATTTTAGTATAATTTATTTCACTGACGTTTATAACCGAAAACTGTCTCTATACCAATTTTTACATTTCAAAAATAAATTAAATGAAAGTTTATTTCCGATAAAACGTCGTTTCTCTTTTATCGAGCATCAGAGCCTCCTGAACTTTTATATGAGTAATAAAACATCCCTTTAGCGCTCACAGGAGAGCAAAAATGTTCCTAAACGGAAACTGTAAATTTTGTAATTTGATCACTTTTTAGAAAAAGAAAAAAAAAACGAAAAAAATGATATCCGATAGAGCTTTCTCTATATTTATTTGAACATTAAGAGCACCTAATCTTTCAAATTGGTCATAAAACATCTCTGCAATCTTTACAGTAGATCTGGAATGTCCATAACCGATAAATGTATACATTTTTTAATTTATCACTATTTGAGAAGAAAAACACTAAAAAGTGTTATCCGCTAGAGCTTCCTCTCTGTTTTTTAATCATCTGGATCACATAATCTTTCGAATAAGTCATAAAATATCTTTTTAACCATTACAGAAGAGCCGGTATATCAATAACTGAAAACTGGACATTCTTTATTTTATCACTTTTTAGAACTTTTCATCTATTTTTTCTAGCATCAAAAAAGTTGAGATTAGATCCCCTTCTAAGATATAAAATATCCCTACAACTCTTGCATGAGAACCAATATTTCCATAACAAGAAATTGTGAATATATATATATATCACATTTTTGAAGAAGTAAGTGATATGGGATAGAGATTTCTCTGTATTTTTTCTGATAAACTGGACTGCATAAGTTTTCACACGAACCATAAAAGATCCCTATAAACCTGGCAGGGGAGCCACAACGCCCATGATAAAAAATACCCTTATGTAATCGGTTTTTTAAATAAAAGTATAGCAAAGCGTCTCCATTAATCAATTTGTTTAAATTCAAATTCAATCCAATATTATAACCAGATTCGGTAAGGTATCTTGAATGGATCGAGTTGGAATAAAATAAAATACATTTAATTAAGATACCTCACTATACCTTCATAAAAAAACCTTAATGGGGGTTAAGCGGACGTAGCGCCCAGGGGGCGGAGCCCACCTTGTAATCTTTTAATATATATAGAATTGCGAAAGCGTGCTTCTTGTAAAGGATTGTGGCTCGCCTGCAAAGGCTATAGGGACCTTTTAATTATTTTTATGGAGAGAAAAACTCTATCAGATATCACTTTTCTTATTTTTATTTAAAAAAAGGGTAAATTACTAAATTTACCATTTCTGGTTATGGACATTCTGGCTTTCCTTTAAGGGTTACAGATACGTTTTATTACCTATTTGGGCATTTTAGTTTTTTATACATAAAAAGTTATTAATTAAAAAATGTACAGTTTCTGGTTTTGAAAATTTTAGCGAAGGCCTCGAATGGTGTTTTAAGGTTAATTTGAAAGCTCAGGAGGTTCTGAAGTTCTAGAAAAAAGAGAGAATATTCTATCGGAAATTTTTGTTCAATTTTTTGTTTCTAAGAAGTGATAAATCGTCAAATTTATACATATATCTATTATGGACAATTTACCTCTGTTGTAAAGGTTGAAAATATGTTGTATGCCTCATTTGAAAGTTTATCATAAATAAACTTTTATTCGGTTTATTTAAAAAAAGTAAAAAATGTAGATATTTACAGTTTTTAGTTATGGGCGGTATGAATTGAACTTTGAATTTTAATTTGGAATATTTGAACATTGTGATATGCGGGTAATTATATAAAATAAATAATAGCCTCCATGAGTATGATGTATGATGATATTTTAATTTTTAATAGTTTTGAAAGGTCACTTTCACGCAGAGCATCTTGGAAACAAGTTTATGAATAACATTTGAAAACAAAAAAAAAACGTTTGAATAAATTGAATAAAAAACAATTTAACAAGTACAATTTAACAACTAAAAATCAATATAATAGAATCAAAAGACGACTCACATATTTCGCGGAATAATGAGCATTCTAGCATGACGTCACGATCATGACAGGATAGGTGGAAATGTCAGGAAGGTTAGCATAGTCGCCATATCTTGAGATGGGGCTACATATGCCTTTTTGGAGAAAATATTCTAAACGTAAAAGTAAGTTGTAAAGGTCTGATTAGTGATGTTTTTCAAGTGTAGAATGCTTTTGCGCAATTCAGTTTTATTATTTTATTGGTTGAAGACCTTTCAGTTTCACGAAATACAATTAACTGTCGAAAATTTCAGTTTAGAGTACCCGATTCTGATCAAATTGATCTGATACACTAACCTGAGATTTTGGATATTTTATTTCGTGACACTGAAAGGTCGTCAATCGACAAAAGGATGCAACATGACTGAGAACATATATTGTACACTTAACAAATATTACTATTCGTACATTTATGACTTATATTTACGTTTAGAATATTTTTTTCTGAAAATTCGTATGCATTTCCATGACGTCATGCTAAAATGGGGGACTTGAAATAGGTAAGCCTTGAAATAGGTGCGTCTTGAAATAGACAAGAGTTCACTGTACCTCGAATCTTCCTTCTCTTTTCTATCATATAATTCATCTCGGATAGAGACGCACGCCAAACGCCTTCGTTTCCTCCGTCCTTTTCTGAGTCCATTCTCGAACTACAGCTGTTTCCAGCAGCCTGTCTTCCTTCATCCTGCGGACTCCCGGTGTGTGCTGCTTCCCTTTTTCTCCTTCGTGATTTACGGTAGTCATTGTGCATGTCGTGCATCCTGTGTATTTCCTGTATCCTTGTTCTGCACTCTGTACTTCCTTCTACTTCTACTTCCTTTCTTTTCCCCTTCTCGTCTCTTTTTCATCGCAGCACAGTCCACTGCTCTAGTCAACTTTTCTACTCCCAACACTTTGCGGTTGAGCTTATCTATTTGTTTCGCATCCCTCTGATGCTACACACCCTAATCTCAAAACCTACATTTGCTGTTTTTTCCGAGCCGAATTTTTCTTACAAAACCACTTCATTTCTTACACCTTCACTTGCACTGCATTATCTCACTGTCCACTTCATTTTTCTTACCATTTATTATCAGCCTCAACACCTTCTTAATCCCCACATTTCCACCACTGCTCGTCTGACCAACCTTTTTCTTCCAAACACGCACCATGAGTCCCTTAAAACAGTTTAAAAGTAATACAATTTACAAAAAAAAGTTAGATTACGCCTTTGCTGGTTTTTCGAGATCTTGATTTCAATTGACCCAAGTATCCTAATTGTAAAGAAGACCTTTATTGGAATTAGGGCACACAATTTCTTTTGTTATGTTTTCTTTTTGATTGTACCAAATTTTTTATCCTTACAACTTTTAATAGCTTTTTAAACAATACAGGTTTCGTATTGTTTAAAAAGCTATTGACACTTATAGGAATTAAAAATATTAAAAAATTAAAAAAAGAAAGATAACAAAAAACGAAAAAATTGCAGAACCTAATGTCAATAAAAAGAGCTGCTTCACAAAAAAAGCCTGATCGGAAAGTAGTAAGTAAAATAAAAACCACTGTAATTTTTTGATAATGCAGAACTTTATTTGATACTGATTATCACTTCCTTTCACGCATTTAGTACTGTAAGTTAAGTTTTGAAACTCGATTGAATACTTGTAACTTTTTTAGTTTTTTTTATTTACTGATAAATATATTATTATTGTTATTATTCAAAGAAAATACTAATTTTACTCAGTATTATTGATGTAAATTGTGTGGATAGTATGAAGTGTGTGGATGTGAATATTGATGGTATGGATATTAGTATCAATGGTGCGGATGTAATTATGGATAGTGTGGGTTTAGATTGCGTAGAAGTAAAGGGTGTGTGTGTATCTTGGGTAGATACGGTAACGGGATATTTACTTCTTTAAGTGAATATGGATCAATGTGTGACATGATCCACAAATAGTATGCGTTATGATTATTTATGCGTATAAAAACATCAGGAACACATGGATCTAAAATGCCTCCGGAAAAAATTAGTACACCAACTATTTTCTCATCAAAAACTATAGCATAAGCGCCATCCTTGTAAGTACAGCCTTTTTGTCCAGATTATTGAGTACTGGCAGTTTGATAACCTTTTCTGCAGAAACCGGAAGGATGCAATGTTTTAATTGATCAATTAATTTTTGTTACATTATCATCCTAAGGAGAAGGTATTTGTTTGACTTTCGAAAGATTGATCAGATTTAATTGTGCTTTGGCACACTTTTTCAAGGCCTAAAAAGAAAGAACGAGTTCGCTAACCAGCTATTCTGCATACAAATTCAAAAGTTAGAACATTTTTAAAATGGTTGAGACCATTTTTTTTCAAGATTCAAAAATTCTATGTACGGCTATTCATAGCACTCTGAACTCGAACAATTGATCTTCATGACATTTTTCAAGAAAAAGAAAATTATCACAGTTATATCATTTTCAAAATTCCAAAAAACAAACGAAAATGAACATTTCAAGCAGAACAACGCACGATATGAAAAAAGTCATGTGGAAAAAAGTTGCCTTTTGAAAGCCCTACTTTTTGAATTTTTTCGAAAAATCCAAATTTCAAATTTTGATCGCACAAAAGAATGATGAAAAATTCCATTTTGCGGTCAAACTATGCACGATACAAAAAAATATAATAAGACAAAAATTATGCATCCAAAAAAGATCTATAAATGTGTTGTGGATCACTTTTTGGTAGGACGCTTAGTTTTTGTTTTATTCGTGAACAACAACATTAACAATGAAAAAATTAATTTTTTGAACAAACGACACAAGCTATGAAAAAAATGAATTGACAGCAGTTGCTTATTCCAAAAACAGCTGCAAATTTATCCTCAATAATTTTTTCAACGCACTTTTTTTATTTATAAAAACATGACAATTAAAATACGTATGTTTCAATACCAACGCATATTATAAATATAGATAATCTTAATTTATTGAAATGATAGTTTTTTCAGAGTAGATGAGAATAAAAATTAGTGCAAAATAATGAGCAAATATTGAAGTAATCATGACAAATAAAATTTTTACATTATTTTGCAATATCTGCATAAGCAGTACCAGCTTGAGATACATAGATAAATATAATATAAATTTCATATAATAGTGTTGAATATAATGTAGGAAAGTTCGCATTTTGTGCAAAATCGAGTGCGAAGCACGAGATGCGTGATAAGAATGTGTTCGTTAAAGCCGAAGGAGCTTTAACAAAAGAGAATTTACAATCACCAAAGTACAGTTGTCGATGATTTGACCTTTAATTTTAAAAGGTTTCTGCACAAATGTGGGAGAAATACAAAGACCGAGCGTGTAGCGCGAGATAAATATATTATCAAGCGCGAAGCACGAGGACCCACAGTCGCGCGCTCCAGGCGCACTCAAACCCGCGAGCCGCGCGCGACGAGAATGTGCCCGCGCAGCAGGCAGATTTTTTTTAAAGATATTATAGATAACTTACCTATTTGTTGCCCAACCATTATTAGTAACGTATGTGCGAGGCCACACAGGTTGTGTATAAAGTATTATGTTTTGATTTAGTGATGGACTGTGAAGAAGGATATATGGTGTAATCACAAGCAAGACAAGATGTCCTTCGAAAATTATGTTAACTGTATGGTGAATTTTAATAGTATTCATAGACAGTTCCCCAGATTCAACTGTATACTCATTCATCAGCACATATTTTAGCTGTTAAGATGTGTTTAGGCGAGACTATAATACCTGCACAAATGTGTGTTTCATTTTGTAGAACCTTCACAATGAAGGGAACATCGGTAATGGTCCATTCTCTATGTATTGATCTCGATTCGTCGATTATGCGTTTCTTGCGGATGTGAAAATATGATGAGTTCTCTGAAAGTTTGATAAATTAATTTGTTACTGACGGGCGAACCCACCTACATGAGTCCTGAATCGGTCCCGTTATTGTGATCGCGAATAGGCCGACAGTGGTGCAGTGGTCGTGCGGACTGTGGGCGACGGCAGTGTGTGTAGTCGTTAAGTGCCCGAGGAGGTGTTGTGGACTTCGGGGCCATATTCGAGGTGCTTAATTGTTGTAAGTCTTCTTGCCTCTCACTTCACAACCTATTTAAGCTGTCCGACTCACAAAAATCAAGCATCCGAATTATCTTTAAGATAAAAGGAGTCTAAAATCGAACTATAACCTTCACGTGGTGGACAATTAACAATCATTGTCAAAATATAAATTATAATAGTAAGGAATCATTGATTTTAAGAAAACTATTGGTAGTTTTGAAGTAACCATGTTCTTTTCTTATAACAAATTTTAAGAAGATTAAACTTCTTTAAACGCACAAGTAAACATTTCTGAATAGTTTTTTCGATGATCTAGGACAATTCTGAATAAACGTGAATAATTAACAAAAATTGTATACTTGGAAACTGTTATGGGGTATAATGGAGCGTGACGTCCGAGTGAGCGCGTAGACTCCCTTTACACTCGACCCTGTATCTCAATAAATATTAATTGGGCCATTTTCTGACTCGAGAGCGGTGGTAATCCTAGTCTATAAATTTGTGGATTAAGTACTGTTGGTTAGATGAACATATTTTATTAATTGAACGAACTTACCTGTGAGTGAAGTTTGATCCTAATTGTATCCGCCCCTCCTCCGAATATATATTCGTATAATAATAGTCCCCCTACTTCCGATCAGTCCAGCCACGACTTTTAAGGTTAAATAAAGAAAATATAGCGCGCGTTTCTCTTCTGTTCTGCGATACGCGAGCCTTGTCATTTATTGAAAGTGTTGCCGTATTTCCTAGGGATATAATTAAAATTAGATAATGGGTATGTAAAACAGGGTGGGTTTGATCTATTCTGAGGAGGCGCTCATACAATTAGGATCGAACTTCACTTACAGGTAAGTTCGTTCAATCAATAAATTGTATTTCGCGCCTTCTCGTCAAGATCAAATGGTAAATGTTGAAAGCAACAAGAAATAGTGCAACTTATTTTATTTGTTACAATGGAGAAACATCAATGATATTAGATACTTTTATATCAAAATTGTAAAGTTGTAGAAAAACTTCTTGAATTAAGATAGAATTAAGTATGGACATTCAGTATAGAATTAGCGAACTGTACGCTATTTTCGATGACAAGACAATCGTAAAATCTAGCAACCGTTGTTGAATTTTAAGTCCATACAGTTGTCTTTTTAATAAAACCCAAATCAACACCAAAATTCTTAGCGGTACAAGTAGCTACAAGTTACATACTATGTGCGGAAAAGATTTCTGTGTAAATTCCGCTTACCGGTTGCGCTTTATTTCAATTCGAAATTTTAATCTGATCTGTATTCTTAATCTCAATCAAAGTTGGAGTCTTCTTAATGTTACTGATATTGATAGAAGCAAAGGTTTGCATTCTATGACCTGCAGTGAGAGCTAGAAGGTGGACAAGCTTTTTGGACCATTCTTGCAAATTCAAGTCTTTATTAGTCGATTAGGAAAAAAATTAATTTAGAATCTTTTCGGGATGAGCTGGTATTAATCTCGAAATTCATTAAGAAAACTTTGTTTTCTTTCATCATTGGTGATTTAAGAATCTGCAGTCGACGATAACGCAGACCTAGTACAGTTGATTGTACTATATGAAGAACCTTTTCTCTTACTCTTGAGTAAGAAACTTGAGAATCTCAAGAACTTCTGGCTTATAAGGATTAATAGAGTTGCGTAGAGAAAAGGCGCACCATTTCTTAAGTGCCACATCATAGTTCTTTACTGATCAGTTTTTAATAGAAGCTACAGATTTTACAAGATTTTTCTGGAGTTACTTCTCCCCTGAAGGCTTGCCGGACAACCTTCCAGACATCAGGGTGAGGTGTCTTCAAAGTGGATGTGGTTCCTATTACAAAAAAGTAGGAGATTCATTTTTGGATCATAATAAATTGGTTCTTGGATCGACATTATTTGAAAAACAGGGTGCTGAGGATAAATAGGTTAGTCTTGAATAATCACAATACCCTCAGATTCCTCAGATTTGATTTTGTTAAGGGCCTTTAGAATAATTGCAAAAGGTTGGAAGGCACAGAAAAGATATTATTTCCCAGACAACCTAGAAGCATCTACTGCTACAGAATCGGGATCATTATTCCACGATACATAAGGCACACATTCATTATTTGTTCGGCTAGCAAAAATATTCCTATTTTGATTTTCAAATTGTTTAGTTATTTGCTTTTTCAAAGCAAAACTTTATTTGGAGCTAATATAAGAAGTATATATAAAAATGATTCGTTCTTCGCACCATTTCCCAATTTATCTAGCCGTCTTATTTAAATGAACATGCTGAATGCCTCCAATTTAGTGAATATACGATGGATGAATGGATGAATCTCGTAACATATGGCTGTTCCATTATCTATTCTGAATAGAACATAACAAGAATTTAAATTTCTAGTAAAGCAGTGAAGGCCAAAGAGTTCTTATCTGTAATTAATGTTGAGTTCTTGGTCACTTTGAGTCCAAAATCCATTAACTTTCTCAGAACCACCGATAGCACCACAACCAGCAAGGGAATCATCTGTGAAGATTTCGATTATAAATTTGGTGTTTCTTAGAGATTTAAAACCCGAAATTTTATAAATTTTCACACCATAATAGGTCGTTATTATTTATTATCAACGAGATTCAAGCAACAAAGTTGCTATGGTTATGAAAGAGTGCACAATTCTTTTCTCTCTCGAAGTCTTTGGGATATAACAAACTGTAAGATAAATTAGGGCAACAAGATACGAATGGACAGACGAATTTGGCAAAGTCTCGTATTTTAAATATTGTCAATTTTTGAAAATTTCAAATCTAACCAGAAATAGCTAATTCTTTTGACGTAGAAAGCTTTAGAACAATTTTGGAATGGTCGAAGATATAACCCCAGAATAAACAAGTGATGCTTGGAATAACGCAGCTCTTTCTTTTGTTGATTAAAAACCCTTAACTTTGTGAAAATTTTCGAGTTTCGCTGAGATTTCTTAAGCATTGGGATTGCGTTTAGCCATTCATAAAAACATTATCAATATAAATAACTAAACGAGACCCTGACTTTCTGAGGAAGGAGAATATTGGTTTTAAAAGCTTGGTAAAAATGTAAGGCGCCGTACTAAGGCCAAATGGTACACAAACAAATTCATAAAGTTTACCATAAACTTCAAATCTCAGGTATTTTCTATGACTTACGACAACCGAGATTTTGTTAAAAGCATCTTTTAAATCTAAGGTAGCCATCAAGCAATCTAAGTCATTTATATAATCGCATATTTGTGATCCTTCAATTTGAAATGTTCTGTGTGAACAAATTCGTTTAATTTTTTCAAGTGAAAAAAACCCTACTTAACGCGTCCGGCTTCGGAACTAGAAAAACAGGCGAAAGAAATTGGCCTCTTAGTGGGGTACAGTGTACTATGACTTCCTCCTCTATAAGGTCAGATACAGAGGGGAAAAAACTTTTTTTTTTATTCAGAACAATTTCTCTGATTTACAAACTGTTGGTTTAGGATTGTATGGAAGGGTATTTTGTAAGCCTGAAAGATAAAATAATAGGGCCAGAGAAAATTGTTTCCATTCCTGTATAAAATATCTGATCCTACCAGCGATTTTAGTAACTAAATTATTTATTTCCTTCTGAAATGCCTCTTATTCCTGTTTGCTGTCTTGAACGAAGACTGCGACTGATAAGGATTTTGAACCAGCGATTCTTCGCGAAATCCTGGCAACGAGTCTTTGGCGGTTTTGCCCGTCTCGCATCAATGTGCAATCGACTAGCTTTGCTGATTTCACCTTTTCTACAAGATAGGGGCTAAACAAAAACACATCCGGAGTAGTAGTGGCGAAAACTTTTTTAAGAAGTTATTTTTCAATCAAGTCTGATTTCTCTTCAGAAAGCAAGCCGATCTGTTTTATTTTCGTCCAGCGGACATTAAAGTCCTGGTGAATTGGTGGAGCTAGCGTCTTCTCTTCGGTTAAGCGCTTTTAAATCATTCTCTGAACTCTTGGTGTATGAATCTTACCAGTAGAGGAATCGATATTAGCAGAAGCATTCGTGTAAGGAACTGGATCTGTAGTCGACCCAGGTTCTACAAAAACTACATCTGA
This sequence comes from Andricus grossulariae, assembly GCA_011634705.1. Taxonomy (NCBI): domain Eukaryota; kingdom Metazoa; phylum Arthropoda; class Insecta; order Hymenoptera; family Cynipidae; genus Andricus; species Andricus grossulariae. Next base: position 33,846,992 of record JAABKJ010000755.1, on the reverse strand, counting down.
TCTTATTCCCACTGTCGGGAAAGTAGAGATCTGCTTCGCCTGTAAGATCATAATCAAACCAGGGTGAAGAAGGACCTGAATTCAGGCAATAGGGAAAAATTAATATTTCTGACTAGAAAAATACAGATAGCCTAAAGCTCATCAAATATGAAATTATTTTAAGTTAGTCCAAATAGTTTTACGGGATTAGAGCCCAAATTTAAGCTTACCAGCATATGCAAACTTATGTTTGGGTTAACACATTTGCATTCCGATAGGTTAAATATCGCGTTAAGAACTAGTTATTGAAAGAAATCATCTTTGCTTAGAGCAATGACTTATATCTGGCTAGAGCCCACAATTCAGAACAATGTGTTAAAAACAGTATAGGCGCTCTTAAGCAATTAAGCGTGTGCTTAATCGCAATGTACGATGCCATCTTAGGTTGAATCGAGATGCTTATTGACAATATTCAGGTTAGAGCCCGAAAATTGACTTATGAAACAATTTCACAGGTTAGAGACCAATAAATGTTACAAGGAACATATTTACACATAAAAGGAAAACGAGTTTATCTGGATTGAATGATTCTAGCATCAACGAATCAGAACCAGAAACTCTGTGGCGCCTTGACTTTCCTTTGTTTCCAGCTTTCTCCAGCTTCCTAATTCTCATTAAAAGCTTTTTCCCCTTTTTGGATCTATGGATTTCATCATCTGATGAAATGGAAGACGTAAAGGATGACGACGATCTGCTGTTTCTCCTCTTTCTTCCTTTTCCCATTGTAACGAATATTAAATCAAAGTATTTAAAAAACACTTCTCGTGTGACTGACATGAAAAAAAGGAATGACAAGACTCGCGTATTGCAAAACAGAAGAGGAACGCGCGCTGTATTTTCTTTATTTAACTTTAAAAATCGTGGCTGGACTGACCGGAAGTAAGGGGACTACCATTTGACCTTGAAGAGAAGGTGCAAAATACAATTCCAGAATTTAAAGACAATCGAAGAACATGACATTTAAAGTTGGGGCAGTTGAGAAAAATGCTCCATGTGTGAGTGGAATCGCGGGTTGCAACTCAGATCATAGTTGGCATAGTCAGATCATACTTAGACAATAGTTTAGATCAAGTCAGATGACAATTTAATATTTAGTTCATTGACTTTGAAGTGACAATACGTTGTTCCATCGTTGCCCCAGGCCAGCCAAGCTATTCTTTATATTCGTTAATTCAAAAGCCAAGAATGAAAACATTTCTATTATATGAAGCGCATTATAGGGATTCAAAGAATCTTTGCAGGAAAAAAAGGACGTGCCTTATTGTCATACCTTATTATAATAAACCGATTTTTTTGTCGAAGTCAATCACTGTTGTTCATTTTCCACTTTCGCCTTCATTTTTCTTTCTTCATTTTAAAATCACTTTAGTAAGTATACGTAAATAGATTAAAAGCTGCAGTGTATTTTACCACAAGAATTGATGAAAATTTGTTTGTCAGTTAATTCACAACATTTTTACATCGAGATTTGAGTTAGATTTCAATTATTCTAAAAAAAATGACGCCACAACACAAGCTCCTATGTCTCTTTAAAAGATGGAACATAGTAATACAAACATACAAAATCTTTGTTATGTTTCAGAATCGATCAGCAAACAGTTTTCCGTTGACTCGGATAACAATATTTGCAAGAGGTACTACCTAGAAATTAAAAATCAGAATGTTATTTTTTTATCTGATAATTCAGCAATAAATAGCAACATTTCTTCTGAAAAAACGGAATCTGAGCAGGTGGAATATTTGCTTAAATTTAATGATGACTCTTCGGAAGAGATTTAATTGATCTGGTTAAACATTTACTTCCATTTGCTGAGTATTTTAATGAACATGTAGAATGTGACGTTGCATGACAAGTTTAAAATCTGAACTGTTACGTCAATTAAAAAGAGTAGAGATCTTCGAACACGAGCACAAATGGACAAATAGACAAAGTAACAGAGATTAAGGCAGCTCCTGATGTTCAAATAAAAAAGGTATACAACTGTATTGAATATGACTATAATAAGAAAGATATGGAAGAACTCTCAAGTGAAATTAAAGAAAAATTTAATAAGAAACCGAATAAACCTTACGATGTTCTTACACCAAATCCAAGAGCAGGTAAAAAGTTGTCGAAAGAAACTGCTAAAATTGTACAAGATTTTTACTATGAATGTGATGTGAGTCGACAGTTGCCAGGGAAAACAGATTGTATCTCTGTAAAATAGTATAATGGTTCTCAAAAACTGATACCAAAACATATAATTCTAGGAAATTTGAAAGAAGCTTACGCTAGTTTAGAAAAAAAGTTATGTTGTTTAATTTTCGTTCAAATAAGGAATGAAACAAAATATTTTATCCCCATTCTTTCTTTTTACATGATAATTTGATTTTACAACGCAAATATAGTACATATAAAAAAATTCCTTCCCAAAGTCCTTCTTAAAGTTTGAGCGGAAGAACCTGAAAAAAATTAAATACTACGAAGAGTTTACCAGATTACCAGAACTCTTGTGGTTCCCATTTAAAAACAGAGACCACAATCCCAAATGAATATTCTTAGCCCAGGATAACCAGAAAAGCTCTAATAATAAGCTTATTCTAAAATTTTGAGCGGAAGGATCTGAAAACTGGAATACTGCGAAAAGATTACAAAGCAGCATAGAAAAGCTCTGTTGGTTCTCATATAAAAACATAGACCATATTCCCAGATGAATACTTTCTTAGCCTCGAATAACCAGAAAAACTCTTATGAAGAACTTCTTAAATTTTGTTCGAAATGACCTGATAAAAAATAAATACTGCGAAGAGGTTACGAAGCAGCATAGAAAAACTCTTTTGCTTCTCATTTAACAACCTCGGAATTGGATGGAAAATACTGCAGTATTGCCATAATTCGTTATATAGTATATATGTACATATGATCGTTTGCATTTTTTGTCGTTATTAGATAATTATTTTACTTTTTGAATACAAGGTCCTTTCGCTCAAAATTGAAGAAGGGACTCTTTATCAGAGTTTAGTAGTAATATTTGGCTTTGAGAATTAAATAATTCATTTCTGCTACGGGTTTGACTTTGTAAATATAATTGTATTTTTATACTCTATTTGGGTTGCTTAGTCAAATTATTATATGAAAACGAAGAATTGGGAAAAAATGTATCTCGTTCATTATTCGAACGAAACTTCAACCACATGAAAAGTTTCCGGATCTAAAAATGGGCTTCTCTAAATTTTCCGAATTGCGAACAAAGGAATGTATTTTTGGAGGTAGTATAACCTTTCGTTTCAGACGTCACTGATTCCACTGACACTCTTCATCATGCATTTCTTATAAATTATTATTGGCGCTACACTTTTCTGTCCTAGCATACCTCTTTTGCTTCCTTTACGTCCATTTACTTTACCTCGATATACTTGTTTCGTCAGTCGTTCCTTTTTCATTCTGTTAACATGCCTAAACTATCTCAACGAATTTCTTTCACACTTGTCAAACAGTGTCTCCTCTACACCACATTCTTTGAGGATTCTCTCAATACTGATTTTTTCCATGAGCGTTGATTTTACTCTTATCCTTTTCTTTGTAGTTCCATGTCTCGCCATCGTAATCATAATAGTAGGTTATAAATTAAGTTGTAATATAGTATAGCAATATAAATCGCAATGTCAGCTTTATTTGTTATATTTTCACTTCAGGTAATGGCTTCTACCCTGCTGACAACCTTTCTCTCCTCGTTTATGCGCTTAGCTAACTCTCTATCACCCTTTTCGTCATTAGTAAATAAACTAAGAAGATACACATACATATCAGCTTGTTCTATCCTCTCATCGTCTAAGGAAATGTTGCATACTGTTTTCCCACCCTTTCCTTCAAGCAACATCATTTTTGTTTTATTGGCGGAAATTTTAAAATCCATATTCCTCATGCTAGTATTCAGTCTGTTCAACATTCTCTGCAAGCCTTCGATTGACTCTGCCGTAACAACCTTATCATCTGCAAACGCTAACCTACGCGCTTTCAACGTCCCTAGATCTACACCTTCATCGTCGAGGAGGGCCATTCTTAGACACTTATCCATGAATATAATAAACAGCCAAGAGGTCATAACGCATCCTTGTCTAACACCTTGCCTAATATTGAACCAGTCACTCAGTTGCCCATTCACTCTCGTACTCGCTTTGCTACCTGCATATATTGTAACTTTTTTATTTACTCTCAAACTTTTTTTTGTGATTTGTCCTAGGCTAAATATATTATCCGCTTATGATTTTCCTGGCATAAATCCATATTGCACTTCCCAGGTCTTTTCTTGTGCTATTATCATCACCAAAATAATAGGTATTTTTTATTACGTTTTTCTTACAATACTTAGTCCTCTGATACCTTTGTAATTATTGCAGTTGATTTTATGTCCCTTGCCCTTGTGTATTATGACAAGGATCGCCTTTTTCCAGTCATCTGGATCTTTCCCCATCTCGATCTTTCCCCATCTCGACACATAAGTTAATCAGCACGCATAGCCTTCGAGGTATATATTCACCTCCGTTGTTAATCATTCCAGAGTAAATACCATATACACCAGCAGCCTTACCATTCTTTAAGTTCTTAATTATATCCCCAGTCTCAGAGACACTAATTCTTTCAATCGAGTTATCTGTGGTATCGTGTTTTATGTCGCAGTTGTGCTGTCCTATAGCTTCACCTCACGATAATTCCTTAAAATAATCTCTCAAAGCTTAGTATCCCTCTTAGTATACCGTCTAGATCATATACCATTTCACCCTTGTTATTTTTAATGCGGACTAACTTTGTACTACTACTTAATTTTTCCTGCCCATACGCACTTGCCAATAAAATAATTTGTTATTCCCTTGGAAAGTGTTTTCCATTTTCTTCTCTTCTTCTTTGGTTTTATCCTTGCTTTCTTTAACTAGTATTTTCACTTTTCTGTTTTGACCCTATAATCATTTTCTAGTCTCATTCTCTCGTCATCGCTAAGGTCTGTAATATTCAACTTTCTTATGATACGCCTGCTTCCTTTCGTTAACGGCTACGCGGATTTCATCATTCCAACAAGCATCGCCAGTCATTATTTCTACAACCGCAGTACCACACACTTTAGTCGCACTTCTGACAATGATATCCCTGAGTATAGTTCATGCGCCCTGTATATCTTTATTGTGTATTATTTTCCCCCAAGTCACCCTATCTATGCGTTCGTATATCTTATTTTGAAATTCTATTAGTACTTGTGGTTTCTATAAATGCTCTTTCTTGATTTCCGTCTGTTTCGTCTTTTTAGTTCTCTGTAATAAGCAAGCCCTTTTCCAAGCATTAGCTAACCAATTTGTCTCTGTTACCATTTGTTTTCTGGATCTCCAAAATTACCTACTATCCCTGCCGTACTCTCACGTTGGACTCCAACCCATCCATTCATATCTCCTAGTAGAAAGATTCTTTCCCCATGATCGCAAGTGCCTATAATATAATTTAAAGTGTCTTTGAAGTGTCCAAGAAGGCGTCTTTTACCTCATTCCTTTCATCATCAACTGGGGCATTGCACGCTATGGTAAATAGTCTTATGGTTCCCACTTTCATTCTAACCCTTTACAATCTGTAGATAATACAAATTCATACATCCTAGCATGCAGTTTTTCTCTCTCATTTATTATCAGATCGACTCCTTGACAAGCATGTTATTCGCTATCTACACCTGACCAGAGTTCGAGTCCCTGCTTCAACTTCCATTTTCTATCATTCTACTGTCGACTCCCTTTTTCTTTGTTTGATGTACACATAAAATATTTACCTGCCTTAAGTGCGTTGTTTCTCGTAATTATCTTTCCTTAACAACATTCACCCCTTTATCATTCCCAGCACCCAGTCTCCATTCGTCACCTGAAACATTACCTTTGCCTTTACCATATGCATGCCTTTCGTCAAACAAAGTTTTAAATCTATCCTAATTCTTATACGAATAAACAACAATTTTTTTTATTACCAAAAACAAATAATAATGCGCTCAAATATTTCCACAATAACTTTTTTCTTTTATAAATTCAATTCAGAAATTCCGGGACGACTAGCCAACTTAAAAAAAATATTTGACTATTCATCCCGAATTTCGGGATGACCTAAGTCCATCAATGCTCATAGATAGGTTGCAGATTTTTTTATGTTTTAATTTACACTCTAATGACACCACTTATTCTTTGGGTCCCCCGTATCCCAAGGGAATCCACTTTTTGAAGGTGAATAATTTAATGGCTTAAATCATTAAAGAATAATGTTTCAGAAAGACAAATTCATAAGCAAATAACAATGTATATACTTCATAATAATTGATTCATTTTTGGAAAATTGATGAAATCAAGCCTATTGTTGCACCCAGGATAAATGTAATTTGAAGACTATAAATGCCGCTTTTATTTTGTATCTAATATATTGGCAGTGCTGAATTATTCTTATTAACCTGTGGTGTCGTTTTGTGAAATAAATTGTTACAGAAGACTAATATATCATTCAGAGAAGTGTATCGTTTATTAAAAAACAAACAAACATTTGTTCAACTCTTACGTAATTCCAAATAAAATACCTACATCCACTCACCTTATGATAAGACAATATAATATGACTTACTGTATTTATCAATGTGCAAAGGTGCTTGAAAGTTGAATATCATAAAATTCTAAAAGATGATTCTTTATTTTTATAATAAAAACCTGTCAATTGGCCATCACTAAGCATAAATTTATCTTATTATTATTAAATCAGGAACTTTGATTTGATCATAATAAATTACGCAGGATAACTTTTTTGAATTTCATAAATTTCTGCTGTTCACAGTCATGGCGCCCCAAAAATATCTGTTATTTGAAAATAACTAATACAATCAACTTCCTTCTATTCTACTGGCCTTGAAACGTACACGTTTGGTTATTCTAGGGCTGGAGGGGCCCCCATATCTACCGCGAGTAGACAGGCTCTTTTTATGAAGAGACATTCATCGGTTGCTCGGCCTTGTATCGCTGCGCCCCCCTATAAGCAACTTTTTCCAATGCGCATGTGCCGAAAACCGCAGACGATTTGAAATAAATTAATATGTACTATCAATAGTAATGCTTTTCGGTACATGCGCAGTTGAAAATGTGGCGCTCCGTTAGCGTTGACTCGATTTGCGCGTCAGGTCAATCCTTTTGTTCAAGTGATCTTGAGTGATTTTTTTTTGCTCAGTTTTTTATCAAGTGTTTTTGGAGCTAGTTTTCAAGTGTAGAATGCTAGGATAGGTGTAAATGTCAGCCGCCAGGAAGATAGTACATGGTACTGCAACTGCACACGACTTTATGGAGAAAATCTCCGAAACGTAAAGGTAAGTGATAAAGGTCTGACTATTAATCCTTCTCAAGTGTAAAATCTATTTTCTCAGTCATGCCCCATTCTTTTTTGATTGACGCCCTTTCAGGGTCACGAAATACAATCAACTGTCCGAAATTTGTGGTTAATGTCACTCTAACTTCAAATTTCGGAAAGTTGCTTGTATTTCGTGACACTGAAAGGTCGTGGATCGACAAAAGAATGGAATATGGCTGAGAAAATCCATTCTACACTTGAGAAATATTACTATTTGTATATTTATGACTTTTTCCTTCAGAATATTTTCTCGAAAAAGTTGTCTGCATTCCCATGACGGCATGTCGAAATACTCAATTGAAGGCTTCCCACTCTTCGGGCCTCTTTTTTCTAATTGATCACCCACTGATGCGGGCGTGGCCGTAAAGCCCGTACAGGGACCGTGGTGGGAGATGACGACACTGCGCAAATTATAATAAGCCTGTATAGGGGATGCAGAATAGGTGAACTGTAGAATAAGCGAATAGTAGAATAAAAGGAAGTTCACTGTATATACTTAATACTCTCTAAATCGAAACTAGTAAAATTTCACTGAGAGAACGTTCACATATGAACATTAAAAGAATGGGGGGACAGGGTCCAACTTTTTTTAAACCCATGTTGAAGTTAGATACACTTACTACAGACAAAAACATTACGTAGGGGGGAGGAGATGCAGATATAATCGAAAAATCGTTACGTAATTCTTGTGAACGCTTCCTAATTACTAGTGAAATTGTGCTACACAATAATGCTCATGAATGTCAAACGCTAAATTCAGAAATTTACTTGAATTCAGCGAAGGAGCCGTTGAAAAATATGTAACGCCTGTAGGGGGTCATCCATTACGTAATGCTTTTTTGGGCGATTTTTGAACCCTCCTCCCCTTCTTGTAACGCTACGATAACAAAAGACTAAGACTTTCCTCCCTTTTTTGTTACGTAACTATCAGTAATATGATTTTTTTCATTATAAATATAACGTTTTTACTCTACCAAGAAACATAACTGTACGCAAGTTTTGGTATTCTATCAGGATAACACGTGATTTTTTTCTTCCAATTCTTCGGATATCACTTTCGCCCACCACAGAGGGGTTGAAAGTTTTCCAATTTTTTAAAATAAATTTTTTTTCTATATGTGCAAAAATTATTGCCAATTTTTTATATGTACAGTTTTGGATAAAAAAAATATTAATATAAAATAATATTTTCGATTAAGTTAGCATTGTTTCAAATATCAACAAAAATATTGCATTTATTTGGATTTGGTTAATGGAGCATTTATTTAAAATTAAAGAAAAATGTCTTTCACATACTTTTCTCGCTTTGCATACAGAAACTTATGTTTATATTTTTACATTTAAACAAATACAACTTTTATTGATGCTCATTTTTCTTTTTTTTACTATTTTTAGGTTCAAGGCATTCGTAGTGTGCTTTTTCTGTTCGAAACAAACTAATTTTATGAAAAATAATTCAAGAAGAATTGTAAGTATCTCATTAACCAACAACTATTTTGCAATTTAAAAAAAGGTTTTCATTTGTCAAGCTTTAAAAACTTTCAACCTCTATGTGTTGACACAGAATATCACAAAGTGATATCACAGAGTCATAACAGAGATATCACAGAGTGATATCCAATTTTTTTTCATCACAGGTCATTCTGATTAGATACCTCAACTTTTACACATTCCCCAAAAACAGAGTTGAAAGAATAATTTTTTCAATCCTCCCTCCATCCTCTTATATTATTTAACTGATTAAAAAAAATGGTTACATTGAAAAAAATATTACGTAACATTTCTCAAACTCTCCTTCCTCCTGCATCGTGAGAGGACTATAGCAGCTTCTCTTGAGATCTCCCTCCATCCTAAGAGCGTTACGTAATATATGGACGACCCTTGGGTGGAGGGGGACGGTCCAAAAAAAGCGTCACGTATTTTTTGTCTGAATTGAAAGTCCATTATCTAAATTTCAGGTCTTATTCTTACATTTTTGAAATTTAGATATATGTGAATAAATCCATATACATGTTGGTCTAATTTAAGTTCATCTGTGAATGGTCATCACAGCTGGTTATAGAAACGGAAAACATGACAAATAGAAAAGTTGAATAAAAGAACGCGATTGTATCAAATTTTCGAATTCATTGAAATAATAAGAAGGCACTGTTATGAATATTGTAAATAGGTTACGTCACCTCCGCAACATAATGTAATTACAAATTATTGCATCAAAATAGAACAATTGTAGTTATTTACATACTTTGTCTATTTTACCTTCCTTTATTCATGTCAACAATAATCCTTTTAATGCGTGAACTCTAGGGTGGTCCAAATATTTTTTCTCGAATTTTCAAGCATATCGCGCGGAAATTTAGAGGGGGCGTAAGCTCCATAAAGTTTAATATGTATTTCCCATAAGAAAAAAAGACGCTTTTGTAAATTTTATTTAGAATCGTCAATATTAGGTGAATCGACTTGAAACTAACATTTCTTTTTACGATTAGCCATAGAATACGAATAAAATATTACTTTTCAAATATCACCCCCATTATAGGGTTATTATTTTATAAGGTCCCAAAAAACACCATAAGTGAAAAAATAGTTTTTGCGAGTTTCTAGCGTTAATTATGATTATATTGCGGTTTGTTCAATGCAAATTGTTTCTAATACATGAAATACTACCTTATACTGATAATTATATTTCTTCTTTAATCGTTTCAACAATTTATTATTGTTTTTAGCAATTTCCTCTTAGAATGGAGATTTCCACTTCGAATAAGTTAATATTTAATTTAATTTAGCAAGAATAATTGTTTGAACAAATTATTATTGTTTATATCAATATTCTTCTATATTAATACTAGATAGTTGACATGCAAAGCAAAATGATTTATTTATAATGTAGAACTTTATTTGAGAATGATTGTCACTTCCTTCCACATATTTAGTGTAATACGTTAAGCTTGAAAGCTGAATTATTGTATACTTGTAACTGCTGTAGTTCTGGTTATTCACTAATATATTTACTTCATTATTATTTCAAGATAATACTAATTTGTACCAGTATTATGGATGTGGAATGTGCGGATACTGTGAAGTGTGTGGATTTTGATTGTGTGAAGTGTGCGGATGTGAATATTGATTGTGTGAAGTTTGTGGATGTGAATATTGATTGTGTGAATTTTGTGGATGTGAATATTGATTGTATGAACTTTCTGGAAGTGAATATTGATTGTATGGATGTTGAGGGCCTGGGTATGGATTGGGTATTTGTGGTATATGCATTTCATTAATTATATATGGATGAATATGTCTCATGATCCACGTATGGTATTTGTTGTTATCATTAACGCGTATAAAAACATCAGGACCACATTGATCTAGAATATTTCCAGCCATAACGAGAACACCAACTAGTTTATCAAACAAAACTAATGCAGTACCGCCATCCTCTTGCGTACAGCTTATTTTTCCAGATCCTTCTTGAACGCAAATGTCGTCTTCTGTAATCACATACTTATGTCTCTTGTAGTGATCATAACACACCCTCAGTGTGATTACCGGTACATATGTTGTTCGTCGCAAAGTGGGACTTTGATTTCCCTTTTGACTGAAATCGGGGAGAAGGCCAAGTTTTATTTGATAAAATATTTTTTGATTTGTTTTTAATATATTATTGATAACTTACCGTTTTGTTGCCCAACCATTAAGAGAAACAGTTGTGCGTGGATATACAGGTTGATCACAAAGTATTATATTTCGATTTAGTGATGGACTTTTAAGAAGGATATATGGTCTAATCACAAGCAAGGCAAGATGTCCTTCGAAAATTATGTTTTCTACATTGTGAAATTGAACAAAAGTCATAACCGGTTCACCAGATTCAACTGAGTATCTGGTGTTCGATTCATCAGCACATACTTTAGCAGTTAAGATATGTTCAGGCGAGACTATAATACCCGTACAAATTTGTGTTTCATTTTGTAGAACTTTAACAATATAAGGAACATCTGTAATGGAAGCTTCTATGTTTCCTGTGACCGTGTTATCAACTATACGTTTCTTGCGGATGAGAGAATATGATGAGTTATCTGCAAATGTGATAAATTAATCATTTAGTAGTGATTTTTAAATATTTATTACTATAGGTTTTATTCCAGATATAGTTTTGGATTAGAGCAAACAAATTAATTTTGTGCTACGAAATTCTAATAGTTACTGGAAAATGTGTAGGCGTGAGTGGAAACACAACTCGACTTCCTTTTCAGGAGTTCAGTTACGAGTTTAGTTTTTATAAACATTGTAAATATTCAATAAATGCATTCAAAAAATTTCTTTTGATAAAAATATATTGATATTAATAAATTTAATACTTTCACGATGATTCATTATGATGAAAGGAGGTGTTTCGGGTTTGAATCGTGTGAAATATTGATATTATATGAAAAAACTTTCACTTGAATTTAAAGATAATTATATGGCGATTGGTTTAATTGGACAAATAAAGAGGAAATAATTAACGATTTTAATTTGACGCCTACTAAAATGAAAAGAAATCATGAAGAACTAAAAAAATAAAATAAAATACAAGGTTTAACGTTATTAAAAAGTATTAAAAATTTTCATAGCTGCATTTTGGGATGACGGAAGTTTCGACGAATAATTAATCAAAATTACCGTAGAGGCAGAGCAGCTGGATACAAATAATAAGGATCAAAAAAGTAAAGTACAAGGGAGCCTCGTGAATGATGTAGACAGTGATAAAAGAAACTTGAGAATGAAATTTAAAAAGGAATATAAGAAAATTAGTGAAATCTTGAAATTAATTCTGGAATTTTGAAATTCGTATACACAATAATAATTTATAATATTAATAGTAAAATACATACAAATAATTATAAATCGAAAGCACTGATATTATTTCTGCTATTTCGTATATTACACTAGGCATCATAAAGTTACTCTAATGTAGAAAACAAGACTTTTTTACATTATTAATATAATAGTATAACTTAATCTTGAAATTGATGATTCTTTAAATTTCAGAATAAAATTTTGTATTCGAAAATATTTAATAAAAATCAAATCAACTCAAAGAGCGTATTCGACAGTGTTACCTCTCTAAAAATCATATCTACAAAGGGAAGGGGGCGGGAGGACATTCACAATTTATATTTTAATATAATATAAACATTATACTGTCAACTGCAATGATTGATTTATTTTTAATTAATTTTTTTTCTGAAAAAAGATCTTCTCCTTTCACATCAGAAGTTCTGTGGTTCGTATGCCAGCGGAGCGAAAGGATATCTTTTTTTCGTACAAAAAAAAATTAATTAAAAATGGTTTTCAATTCATAACTCCATCTAGTCTGAAAAAGACGTTCAAAATTTTATTTTATTCTCTAATGATAATACAGATTCGTTTAAAAATATGATCTATTCTTATTAAATATTTTCAATTGCAAAATTTTATTCTAAAATTTAAAGAGTCTTTAATTTTGATATTAAAGTTCCCTTCGGACTAATAATGTAAAAAAATCTTGTTTTTTGCATCAAAGAGAAAACAAAAATTAAAATGTGTTTCAGGTAGATTTTGGAACAGCGAAAAATTGAACGTATTTTGGTCAAAGTTTAACCGAGGTTAGGAGAATAATTCTGACGTCATATACTGCACCACACTGAAGTGAGCAAATTTGGATAGAACATAGAATCGGTAAGACAGAACACAAATAAAACATTGTTCTTGCTTATAAATCTCGTCTGAAATAGATCAGACTATTCTAATACAAACTTGAACTTATTTTATACCACTTAGTAAAAAGCAACTGACAGCTGGGAATCGCTATTTTGCTTCAATTTAATGAACCTTTTGGTAACACAACTTCTGAGACTTTTCTTTACTCAACATCGACTGAATGCCACTTCTACTGCTTGCATTACACTTGGTGTTTTGGAGCCACACCAGTCTTGTGGAAGTATTTTAGTGAAATTCAGAGCCTACATTCTTGTATGCTTGGTCCACAATACATCACGAAGGTCAATGCCAAGGGCAAGGAAACTCACCACTTAGCGTCCAGAATAACGTGCCAATTCTCGCACATAAATTACACCTGCCACTTGCTTATCTACAATCTCACCACCTTTTACCCTAAATTTAAATCCTACATTTTTTTAGGCTTCGCCGTATTCAAAACTTTTTATTTTTAGTGTCAGCTTTCTTATTTTTACTGCAGCCTACTCATTATTTTTTCTTCGAGAAATAGTTCCTCTCTTCAGTTGCAGACAACTCTAAGGTTGTTTCATGTAGCCGGAGGTGACCTTGCTCGCTTGCTTAGTAGTGTTTACCTTTTTCGAAGCATATCTTATTTTTCTGCTATATTGATTTATTTTAGTTTTATCTTGCTAGTATTAATGCTAAAGGATTTGCTTGTTGTTATAATTTATCTCAGCTTGTAACAATCTCGCGAAAACATATTATGGAATTCTACTTTTTAACCCTGTTTAGGGTCGGGCTCAAGCACATAAAGTTGTGCTTTTTCTGTTTGCTTATTTTATTATGGCCTATTTATGATTTTCCTACACTGAACTGTTGTGGCTCTGGCCCTGGATTAGAAGGGAGCCTTTAACGCGGTCCTCCCAGGCGCTCTGATTGCTAAGTTGAAGAACTATGTTGGCTCCGGTTAGACTGCTCAACTTTGTGTCCTTCTTTTCAGCAAGAGGAACCTCTTCTTCACCTCTGAGAAGAGGAAACCCAAAATTCGCGGGGTTCGAGTACCTTAGGGGGGAGTTATCTTCCCTCTCCTGTGCAATTTCGCGATAAGACGTCTGGCTGTTTGCCTTTCGGATGGGGCGAATGTAGCTATCTACTTCCATACCTAAATGTCAACTGTGCTGATCTCATGCCAACCCACTCTTAAGTACTTAGGTATCATCTTAGGTAGACGCTTGAGTGGGGTGCCCTACATCTGCTCGCAGCCGCTAAGGACCGTTGGAATGGCAATCCGTTTGTGCGCAGGCTTCCGGTTCTGTCGGACAGAGCAAGAAACAGGAGGCTCCGAGTGAACCGGGCTGATATCTGCTAATGATTCTGTCAACTGCTTTCTTTTCTGTGCTTGACACCTCCATCCGACCTGCATATTTCGACGAGCAATGATCTGCTCTTCTTACCAACCTCGACGTGGACCTGGAATCGGGAGCATTTTTGAGATATTCGGTGCGGGTGTTTACCAATGGCTCTCTGGATCCGGCTATGGACTAGGTGGGATGCGGTTTCTGCGTTGCTTCGATTAGCCCAGGGTTTGAGATCCGCCTGCATGACCTTTCTTCGATCATTGCGGCCGAACCTAACGATATTTTCTATGCTGTTAAACACGTGATTGAGGGTCACTGGAGAGACGACACCATTTTCTCAGATTCTCAGGATGACCTGCCTGCGATTCGAGATAGCTTCTCGGATCCTCTTACTCATCCCCTTGTTCGCATTGTAGGGTAGCGAACTGCCTCTGCGAGTCGCCTCGAGGTGACTATCAGATTCCTATGGATTTCTGCCCACGTGGGTATCCAGGAGAATGAGATAGCAACTTCCGGTCCGTATACTTTTCGAGGGTTGACCCAGGCCGTGGTTTCGAGGACTCGATCTCCCAAGGCGTTATATAAATCTGGTTACAATACTAAATATACGACCCATGTTTGCACGGGGGATCACATCATGCGCATGGGGTGGAACATGCCCCTGAATTATGACTGTGGTGATGAGCTAAGGGACCTTCAGCCTCTTCTCCATCAGTGTCGCCTTCTTTCGGCGGGCCGACCGGCGCTGCAGCTTAATCGAGTTAGCGCTGGCTTGCCCTCTCAACTGGGCCAAATACAAAATATAATATTCAGCCCAACATTTGGGTAGTCCTTCCTTTCCTTTCCCAAAGTAGACATGGACACGTTGGACTGCATTTAAGGGATCAGCAGACATCTTATATGTACAGTCTGTGGGCTGCGATCACTAGCGTTCCTCCCTTCGTTTCTGACAGCCATTCTCGGACATCAAGGTTTCTTACAGAACGAGGTCTCAAATAATAATTAAACCTTTATCGGATACATGGCTTTTAGGTCAATCGATACAATACGACATAATAACCACAGACATCTCATAAGGCATTCTAGCTGGAATTTTTGGAATTTCCTGGACACTTTGTGAAACATCTACGTATCGAATTACTAACTACTATTTTGGATGTTATATGACTTCCTGAACAATAGGCCCAAGAAGAAGAATAAAAATGGAGCCATTTCGAGGCGGAAGATTAGCGAGAAAAGGTTAAAATCAACACATTTTTCTCGATTCTTGTAAAGTTTAACGGACAAGGTAAATTTTTGTCGCAGCGAATCTTCAAAACTTTATAAACTTATCTAAACTTCAACCTTTGTTCTTCTATGATTAGAGGACTTTTTCATGTCTAGCATATTAAACTTTTTTTTAAATAATTTTGTTTCTAGATTTTTTAAAGGTATCTATAAGAAAATACCTGTAAAACCGAAATATTTCACCACTTGGGATACTGAACCAGTATTATCTACTCTTGAAAAACTTCCATCTATGACATATTTAAACGCAATTGAAATAGTAGAAAAAACATCGACGTTGTTAGCACTGGTAACCTAGTAACCGCTTATGAACATTAGCTTTAATTAATAATCAAAATATTACTGCAAGGACAACTGAAGTACAAAACAAAATACCCGATTTGTTTAAGACATCTAAGGCAAGGTTCTTTCAATTTAATACTCGACTTTTTCAAACGAAGACCTAATATTTGCGTGGCGCAAGGACTGGTAGATTATCTAGAATATACTTTACACAAAAGTCAAGCACGGTAACAATATCTTTAAGAAAGCCTTGTAATTTAATGAGCTGAAAAACAATACGTCACTCGATTAAGTCATTGTTAAAAAATTCTGGGATCGATATGAGTCTGTCTCGTCAGCGTTTAAAAACGTTATTGATATAAGCACAATTAGGAGCACTACCGGTTGGACATCTACCTCGGAAAGGAAGGCGTTTTATTTGTTTAAACATCTACATGTAATCTCGAGAACGAAGAGCAAATATAATTATTCAATTGAACGAAATAAACCCATAAATCTTGATTTAAAAAAAAAATTATTAATAAAAACTAGTATGCCTGACTTCACAAGACAGTCATTGTGGGAAATTAAAAAAATGTAAACTCCAATAATCCCTGACGTGAAAGTAGGGAACACATACTTCATGAAGGAAAAATAATTTACAATATGTTGCCGTCAGTAACAAATTGACACTGATTTTGTTTCCTATGTTAAAATGTTACAAAAAACCTGAACAAAAATTGAATTTTAAGAACGATAAATTAATCTGTGGCAAACTGCTGAGCATGTCCTGAACCATTTTTTTTTGCTTTTATTTAGCGTATATAGTTTTTTGAATTCCTCATAAATTAGGATTTTAATAAGATGAATTTATTTATTATCTGGGTCAATGCATTTTCTGAATATCAGAGTTGCACGGGAGCTTAACGATTTTGATCAATGTTGGTAAAACTTTAGCTTTGGGTGAGTGAAGTTTACGTTCAAAATAGTTTTCCAAAATTTTCGAAATTCAGAGATTTACGGGATTTTAAGTTTCCCCAAAAGCGCCCATTGAATTTGAATTATTTTTGTAGATGTAACATAGAATTTGAAACCCTTTTTGAATTAAATTAGAAGCAAAAACAATTGCTGGAGGGTCTGCAAGTTGCGGTACTTCTGGTTCATAATAATCAATATCTGTAAACGGCTGCAAATACGCTGTCATTAAATACAAAAAAAAGTTCAGAACAAAAAATCGCTTTTCTAATTGTGACTCCTGCCAACAAATTTATTGGACATAACGTATATTATGGGCTCGCAACACCACTCATCCTTTGGCTCTCCCTTATTTCAAGTGTGTACACTTTTTGAAGATAAATACTTTAATGGCTTAAATTATTGAAAAATAATGTGACAGAAAGAAACATTTAGGAAACAAATAACGTATATATTTCATAATAGATGATTTATTAAAAAAATGGATGTAATCAAGTTTTAGATAAGAATTTCTTGTAACTTCACTTACTATGATTATTTTCCAGTAAAGTCCCAATAATTCCTTGACACAGAATGCCACAGAGAATCAAAAGATTCAAATATATTTTTATTGACATTTCATAGACGAAATTAGAAAATTTTGATAATGATATTTTACTTTTTTGTATTGTTACACCTAAAGAAAAATGTAATTTGAAGACTATAAATACCATTCGTCTTTTATATCTAACTATATTTGCAGTGCTGAATTATTCTTATTAACCTGAGGTATAGGCGCGTGTGATAAATTGTTACGAAAGACTAATATATCACTCAGAGAAGTGTTTCGTTTATTGGAAAAAAGTTTGTTCTACTCAATTTCATAATGCCAAAAAAAACCTATATTAATTTACTTAATGATAAGACTATGTATATAATATATGTCGCTGTGTTTATCAATGTGCACAATTGCTTGAAAGTTACATTTTTTAGGATTCTAAAAGGTTATTATTTATTTTTCGAATAGAAATTTATCAATTTGCTATCACTAGGGTCTTGGTGATGGCTGGGTGTTTTACATTATTACTATTAAATTAGGAACCCTGTTTTTAATAAATTACGTGAGACAATTTTTTTAATTTAATAATTTTCCTGTTATTCGCAGTCATTGCATCCCAAAAATGTCTGTTATCTGGGAAAAAACTGATATATAGTAACTCCATAAACCTAAATCAGTAAAATTTGTAAAATTTTACTAATTACACTGAGACCTGGATTTAAGAAACTTGGGTTTACAACGTGCCTAGAATTTCATTCCACGGCACTTTCGTGATGCGGGGACCACGGGACCGAAAGAGAGGCGGTGCTCAGTTATGCGTGACAAACAGCATCGTAGCAACCAGGAGGGCAGTACGCGGGTATTCACGCGCGAATGTTGCGTTATATTATGTATTGCAATTAGAAATGGTTCAGACGGCCCTGAATATTTACGTTTGGATTCCCTGGATTTATGACAAAGGCTACTGCAAGTCATGCCTGAGACCGTTCTTAAATCCAGGGTCAAGTGTATTACTAGTGATATTAAACGACACAGTGAAAAAGAAAACTAAAAAATGTTAGACCTTAAATTCAGAACTAAACTTAAATTCAGCAGAAATTTGTCTGACTTTGAATTTCATATATGAATTTCAGATTTCAATCATACGAAAATCATGTTAAATTAAAGAAAAATTTTCATTCGACAAAAAACATTTCTCTGAATCAAAGAATATTTTCTTTGACTGAGAGGCAATGAATATTTTCCTTTGATTCAAAGACATTCATTTTGAACCGAATAATGTTTTTCTGAATGTAAGGTCAAATGGGTCAAATGATAACATGCTTGAATTATATTTCAATTCGAAGTTTTCTAATCAGCTAATTTATAAGCTTTAGTTAATTTAACCTATCATCATTATCGTTATTGGCATTGTGAATATTAGGAAGATTCTATATTTATTTAATATCTTACTAATCGGTATGCACACACAGATGAATTTAAAATCGCAAAACCTGAAGCTGGTGTTCTCAATACATTTTCTTTTGCAATTTTCAAGCTTTCGTGTTCGAAACTCAAGAAAGAACCTTTCAAAGTGACACTACAGGGCGAACTAAATAATGGGGAAAAGTAACTGGGTTTGAAAGGAAAAGTTCAGTAGTATTTTTTTGTGAGTAGCAACATTGACATCAAATTTTATAAGTAGCCTTCTGACCACCCACTTGCTATTTTTCAATTAAAAAATGAAGAAATGTGTCTTTAAAACGGCGATGAAAATTTTGTGCGCTTACAGATTATCATTTTCTAGGGAATTAAATTGCTTTCTGTTCTCTTCCATCGAAAATATACTTTACATGTTTTTATAAGAAGTGTCATTCGGCCACAGGTAAATAAGTTTTTAACAGGTTACGCTTGGGTATCAATTTTGAAATAAACAAGTAAGTTCATTCATCTTAATAACATAACCCGCTCGCTTTGTTACCTTCATATATTGCACATTATCATATATGCACATTATCTTTCTGAAATAAATGTAAATTGGTCTTTCCAGAACCTTCCATCTGTTATTTCCATGATCTTACCAAGAAGTATTTAGGTAAATATTTTGCCTGCAGTACATATTAAGCTGATAAATTCGAATGATCATCGCCTTTCTCCAATCATTTAGAACTTCTCAATTCTCAGAAAATAAATTTATTAACTCGCTCAGCCACGCAAACAAGTACTCATAACATTAATTTCTATTTCGAGACTTTTAACGGGATTTTCTAATTTATCCTCTTCTATGTCGAAGTTGATATGTTTCATACCATTTCACCATCAGTATCCTTTATTTCAACTAACTCTGGACTATTAATTCCTTTACTAATATTCTTCACTCATTTCCAAAATAACTTCTTATTTCCTCCAAGATCTTTTCGCTTGAAAAAGCGTATCGATGATGCTCATTTAAGAGACTTGTGAGTTAAAATTAAGAAAACCCCTGTTTTTAATTGAATTGCATACTTTATAGGGGCCAAAAAATTAATATTTCTTTTTTTAACTGTGAAGCGCTATTGGGGATCATGCTTGAAAAAATATATGTTGTAACTGAGGGCGTGAGTGTATTATGGAGGAAAAATTGCGGCGGTACCAAAAACTTTTCATTGACATTTTTTTTCAAAATTCCAAAATTTTGTTTATTCCTTTCTTATTGCCAGAATTGACTCTTCATTTTTGTTCAGAACCGCTGTGATATATTGTGCAACATATATTTGAACCATTCAAATTGTTTAAGCCATTTTCAAGAAAATTTAATTTTTCTACTTTTAAAAATTTGTTTATAACTTTGGTAACATTTTTTTTTGAAGTTGGCACTTGGATTAAATTAGTCTTATAATGGTAAAAACTTACCACCCATATGGGTAATTGTCAAATTGGAGACAAAGTTGAAGTCCCAGTAATATAACATTAACTTAGAAACTCGTACTGTTTTTTTTTAATTTAGTAAATAGTTATTATCATCCTCTACAAAGTGGTCATTTCTTTTTTTTTATTTGTCTTCCTATTTAGTTTAATTTAATAAAAGAACACCCCAAACGTCATTACCGTACGGCGTCCCAACCTCACTTTGCACAAACCTGTCAATTAGCAGGTTCTCTCAACAGCCTGCTACACCTTTTTTCGAGCCACGTTGTTCGTACATCTCACGCCATGCAGGCTCAATTCGCATAACAATCCTGTTGTTTAGGACAGCTGTAAAGATCTTATACAGTGTGTTCAAACAAGTTATTGGCCTGTAATTTTCCAAGTTAGATAAGTCGCCTTTTTTGGTTTATGAAAGTGTAACTAATGAGTATTTTTCAAAATGTTCCGATATATACCGGAGTAGATGCTATATTATTTGCGCGTTTAAATCGTTTGTATTTTAACAATTCTTTTCCGAAACTTTTTGTTGTTGTTAACAATTAATTTTCCTGACTGAAAATATAACTATTCCATTTTTTCTGAAAAATCTATTTTTGATCAAAACTGTAGAAAGTTTATGTATCTTTTTTTAAATGACCTCTTTGGTTGAAAATTAAACTACCGTGTTGGAAATTAATTCCTTTTTTGGTTGAGAATTACAATTTTTTGAACTGACAATATAATTGTTCGAATTTTTTTTTTAATTTATATTTTTAATTGAAAATGCCTTTTTTCGAGTGAAGAATAATCTGTTTTGGATGAGGATTCAACTATTTTGTTGAAAATTTGCCATTTTTTCTTGAATTCAATAGCTCTAGATTAAAAATGTAAATCTTTATTTGGTTGAAATATTAATTATTCGGAACATTTTTCGTTCAGAATTAATCTTTTTTGGTTTGAAAATTCAACTGTTCTGTCGAACTTTCGTCTTTTTGGTGGAATCTATTTTGTAGAAAATCCTTCTCTTTTAGCAAAAATGTATTCTTATTTGGTCAAAAATACATCTATTTGGCTGAATTTTTTTTCTCTGAGGATTCAACTAATGCGTTAAAAATTGATCTTTTTTCGATGGGATTAATTTTTTTCGATTTAAAATAAAAATATTTTTTGGTTTAAAATTCAACTTTTCAGTTCAAGATTTTTCGTTTGTTGGAATTTAGATTGACGTATCAGAAATCTTACAAAATGTTTTTGAATTTTCTCAAGAATCTCAAGGAAAAAACACACGGTTTTTTAACTCAAATTGTTTATAATACATAAAATAGTACTTTAATTTGACATTAGGTTTTGTAGAACATAATTTTTCCAATTTATTAAATTTCTGAAGACGAAAAGATTTTTTACTGCAGAACCCCAAATTTGCATATTGCTTCCCTTTATTCGTTCATATAAAATAATTGAACTATTTTATCTACTCTTGGAGAAAAGAACTTTTTACGAACTTTACGTTTAAGAAACAAGTATAATAATAAATTCGAAAATTGGATTTAAGAGATCTACCATAAATTTAATTTCCTTGAATCTCGAGAGAATAAATTTTCAAATCCACAGATGCAGTCTGACTTAGGATCGCCGAGTCACTTTCAGGATCTACCTTTTTTTTATGGAACACTTGAACTATTGAACTATTTCTAATTTTATTATCTTCACCTTCCGCAAGTTCAGTGTCACTTTTAATTATATGAGTATACATACAAAGTCCCTCAATAGCTCTACCTACAAGATCGTCCAGTTTGTAAACGCAAGTTGACTGTTTGCATGACCTAATTAAGCGTTTTATTACAAAAAACTCTTCACTCCATCCAACTTCAGACCTTTGCAAAGTCACCTCTCAACGACCTTTCACCGTATTTTCGCTGTATATTTGAAAGTGCAATAGTGGCATCATCTAAAGTTACTGCCTAGGGTGCCAGAACAATGCTCGAATGTCGTGCATTATTGTAAGCCTGAACTATATTTTGTAAAACATCAATATAACGACGAGTATTTTGAAGTGTGAAATAACGCCACACATCTCCTTGAGAGTGCGACTAAATCTCTGAACTGTTGCTACTTTGATACTAGGATGACGTATAGTATGAAATATTATGTCATATTCTGATAAGAACTTTCGGAAAATTTGTCTAACAAACTATTTCGAGCTTTGCTCGATTCTCACTCGAATAATCAGATGCCAGGGGTGATACCTCGTGAAATTCACTCAATTGTCCATATTCTGAATACGCTGATTGTCATTCTGGATAATAGAATAAAATAGGTTTAAAGTTAACATCGCACATTTTCTTAACATGATGGAGATATTTGGTTACAAAAATGTTTCTCCACAACCTGTTGGCCCGTGAATCATGGACGTAAATGAATGTTTCCGGCGTGTGTCCATTATTGATACCAATGAATATTCATTTTACCTACCAATTTCATATATTTTATCATTCACACCTTGAAAAAAGAGTAGAAAATTTAGACACCTACACATTTTTTTCCTTTATAAAACCTAGACTTTGAACAAAAAACTGAAAATAGCAAGAGAGCAAACTATTGCGAGCTGAATTTAGTATTTTTATTATGCTTAATAATGAAGGAATAGGATATATAAGAAGAAAGACTACTTCATTCTTCGTGATAAAAAAATGGATTTATTCATTAAGAAAATTATATGTGTTTGAAAACGTGAACAAATAAAAATGCGACGTAGGTAAGATAATATTTTATGATGATATGAAATTGTATAAAATCGTGTACAAGATTTACATTATTGATGTTTGTTTTCATACAAGAATAATTATTTTTTATACAGGTCATCACTCATATTCTTTTTCATACATATTTCATACACATATGCAAATATTTGTAACATAGGCGCTTTAAAAATATATATTATCGTGACTTGTCATGAAACCATAGTTAATGTAATGTAATGCGAATAGCTTTAATAATTTTTGATTTCATAAATTTTAGTAATGGCGTCGGGAAACCCTTATTTGACGGGGAAGTGTGATTACTGAAAGGGGTGATGTCGTTCATTATGTGATTAATATCCTTCATTGTAATGTGAATGACGTGGGACACTATAACCTGATAAAAAATTTGACTGGGTCCGCTTCCAGTACACTTTTTTTTGTATTGAATGCAATTAGGCGTACACGACACTAAGTGATCACAGATGTAAGCACAAATGTAGTGCTTGTCATAGGAAACCTCCTCGTTAATTAAGAACAAATTTACAGGATGAGTTTGAACCTAAGTAGAGTGATGATTTTTTACATAGTTTGGTGAATGACAACTCCTACAATCATCACATGTTTTGAAAATATGCACAGGGTGTACAAAATTGATAAAGGTAAAAACTAAGGATCACCAGTGTGGTTTTACATATTTTAGAATATCTGATACAACACGTGAATATAACCATGGATGTTTTATACCACCCGGAGAGAATAAAAAACAAAGTGATCCAATAATATTTATTTGTTAGGATCTTGAGACCCAACAAGACCAATCACTTGAAGGTGACCACACTACAAGTGGCTATGTTGCGTATCTGTGCGTTACCCATCAAGCGTGTTCCTGCTGTCTTGAGGAGGTTGTTATAAAAAAGCCGTGTGAACACTGCGGTCTTGTTCAAAAATTTATTTTTACAGGGAAAATATGTATCGACAACTTTCTTGATTTTGTACTGTAACGTGGTGGCTAGCCACCCGTTCTGGATCGTCCCCTAGCTTGTGCAAATTGCAAAAATGGAATATTAGACCGCGATTATTCTCCTGGCCGGCAGGAGCTCAAATTAGAAGTTAGCTAAGAGACGAGATTTATTTAATTTAAAGTTTGCTGAATGAGAGTGAATTTAATTTCTTTATTTTTGTATTATGAGAGCGAACTAAGAAAGGGTTTATTTATGTTATAATTTTGATAAAATTCACCTGTCACTACTAATTAGGTTAGATTAGGTATCTGAAGACATAAGGTAAAGAGGACTTGAGGACTTGACTCTGGTCCGTTGTGGAACGGTGCAGGCTGCTGCCAAGTGGCCAAATCTGTGAGAACAATAACATCACGGCACCTCCGCCTTCATTTGCACTTTGCAGGACATCCATCCAACCTTTTTGTGTGTTCTGATTGGAGCCAACTTGTCGCCAGTTCCCTTATTTATTTTAACGCAGGCCTTCAGATTCCCTCTGAAGCCCTTCTTTGTGATGTGCACTTTCACGGAACTTGTCGTTGGCCCACTAAAGTACTTCCGGAAAGTCTCCACCATCTCCTCGACTTCCGATGCTGTGTCAAGGTCCAGGGCTAAGACCTCCGTGCGGGGTACAAGTTCGCGCACGTAACCCCAACTCCAAATGCCTTCCTTATGAAAGAGGACAGCTTCGATCTGCCATCCACTGCAGGACCTACCTCAATGAGGACCTCTTTCACGTTTGCTTGAGGTCATAATGAAAAATTAAATTTCGAAGAAGCTGTAGACATTTATAGGACAAAATCGAAACATTCTATTTTTCACCTAACTTCAAACTTTCAATATTATTGGTCAGGGAAAATAAAAAAACTGGTCAGCGAAAAATCAGGATAAGTCAGGGAATTCTGAAAATTAAGATGTGCGCCACCTATAATTTATCAAATTTCCGTTCCACGACTAAAAATCTATTCTGATTACTCAACAATCACGTAATATGTATTTGTGCCCATGAGCCAGATTTAAAAATGAGTATTTGCTCCTAATTTTATGAATTTCGAAAATTAAGAAAAATAAATGATTCTTCATTCAAAATAGATTTTTGTTTGAATACAAAAAAAATACTTCTTTCATTGGTAAAGGATTTTGTTAGAATAACAAACGACCACCGTTCCTTTACTCGTTTTGAACCTGAAAACAAACAAACAATTTTGTAACTTATTATATTATACGCCAAATGAAGAATAAATAACTGCAACCTTATTTTAAATGATCGGAATAGCACAACAAATATTTTCTTACATTTTCGCTTTTTTGAAGCATTGCAAATAGCGGCAATCTTTCGCCAATTTGGCATACATCCAAAAAAAAACTTCTTTTAATCAAAGGAATTTTACCATTGCTATGCGGTCAAAGAAAAGTTTATTCGGTTAAAAAAGAAATGTTATGCTTACTTTTTTAAATTTAAATTAAGTATATGGGTTGTTGTTCCAACGAGAATCTTTTTTCCAACAAAAGAAGCATTTTTGTTCTTTTAACCAAAAAATTACTTTAAATAAAGTATGCTTTCTTTGTCTTAACTTGTACAAATTTTTTAAACCAATTGAAAGTCCTACTTTTTAAATCTAGATCTAGGACAAGAATAAATATTACGTGATTGTTGAGTAATCAGAACAAATTTCAGTCGTGCAGTACAAATTTCTGCGAAGCTAAAAATACGAAATTATATCCATTTATATTAAAAAATCACAACATTATTTTTGTATTTAAAACATTTTCTGATAGTAACTTTCCTACAGAAAACAATATTTCTGTCATTCTGGTAGGAGCTGAGAATTTTCAATAGCAGTGTAAATTTCACGGTCAGATGAAAAATCGGATTTTCCTATGGATTTTCATTATAGACGCTTTCTTTCTTAGAGAAATTAATATTTTCGGATTTTAAGATTGTAGCCTGTGACTTTTCCATGATTTCCAGGCTTTCCCTAACTTGCGCTCATCCTGTAATGTCCATAAATTCTTTAGTGGTTATTACTAAAAACTAAATAACTCCTGATGATATTATAATAATTAAAATGATATCAGTCAATTTTCAAAATTCAAAAGGAGTTGTATGCAAAGAAGCATATTTAAGATTTGACGCTGTATCTGATAAAAAATGAACTCAAGCGATGAATCTGGAATTCTTATCTTCGCAGAAATTTCCAATCCACGATTACATTATGATCAATCAGCAATCACGTAAAATTTATTCGTGTCTTTGGTCCAGATTTAAATAGTAAGATTTGCTCTTTATTTTATAAACTTTATAAATTTCTTGGAATGATTTTCTAGGTTTGGCGATAAGCTGAACGCATATTTTCTAAAATTATGGCAATAACACGAAACTTTATACAATTATAAACACGCATCGTATAAAAAATTGGAATGAACAAATACATTTATATCGCGTTTTTTAACAGATAATTTTTTCCTTACTGCGGAAATATTTATTTTTATCTAAAGAATAATACCTTTTCATACTAGATTGTCTCAGGTTTCAAGATATGTACCTAATCATGTCAATTCGCTTAAATATTACAAGAAATATGTATTTCTATTCTGTGTTTTAAATTATAATGAACTGAAGCAGTTTAAACTTTGTTTTTCGTTCTCAATGTAGTAAACGCAGTTGGAAGACATATATGACCGGCTGCAAAGAAAGAGACCTAACGCGAAAAAAATTGAATTTTAGTTTTTTACACCAATCGATAGTTTTTTGTTTCCTCCGTCATAATAAAAATTATTATTCCTATATTTGACAAATTCGAATTGTTGTCAATCTGTAAAGTGAGGCCGTCTTATGGAGTCCCTGTGTCGGATCGACTATTTGATAAAGAGCCAAAATGCATACAATATCCATCGTCCCATTAGACCCACATTTTCTAGACAACATTACAGCGTATGCAATATTGATCATGTTTGCAAAATTGATTTGCAGACTTTAGTTACTTGTAAAGCTGCAATCATGATTTTTCTTATCTACTGGATGCCATTGCTGCTTTAAGTAAGTTTACCTCGGTTGAACCACTTCATAGTAAAACTGCATATGAGGTTAAAGACGTATTGAAACGAATTCCACATAGAAGCGGGGATAGAACATCAGATTACCTGGAGAGTGATGATGGAAAGGAATTTATTGATAGAGTTTTAAAAAAATTCTTCCCAGATAGTTGAATACGATTTCGCGTTACACATGATCAAAGTATAAAAGCCGCAATTACAAAATGTTTCAACCGTACTCTCAAAGAGCGTATGTGGTGGTACTTTACACACCGCAATACT
This sequence comes from Andricus grossulariae, assembly GCA_011634705.1. Lineage (NCBI taxonomy): Eukaryota > Metazoa > Arthropoda > Insecta > Hymenoptera > Cynipidae > Andricus > Andricus grossulariae. Next base: position 33,819,522 of record JAABKJ010000755.1, on the reverse strand, counting down.
CATATTTAGATTGATGTCCTTGAGTCAATAGCATATGCATACAATAATGTTCAACATTCAAGTATACGTATGCGCCCTCTACGGTAAATATTCTATATACTTCTTGTGCAAATATTACAAATTGGATTGCTGGACCGCCGTACCTTTTCTCTGAACTTCCTGAATGCGCAAAGTTACAAAACAAATGACTAACATGTTTCTAATATGCAATTGAATGATTCAATGGAGACATCCCACTAGAAATTTTGCATTCAAACCGTCCAGCAATGCCAAATTGCATTACAGATTGAGAGATGCGATCGGAAAAAGCCTCACTTTTGCAACAAAAAAAAATCACCAGCAGAAACATCAATTTGGAAGAAGTAGCCCACCCAGGGCTTAAAACCCTAAACGAAATTTTGTCACTGGGTTCGAACACAATGGTCAAGGCTGAATCTTAAAATAAAACTACTGACTCTCAGCCCTATCCTCATGAAATCATAAACATTAAAAGTGTACAGTATGGAGGTATTTCAGACTCATCATGTTGTAAAAGTGCCTATGATTAGTATGTACCCGACAGATCAAATTTATAAAAGTTGGAAACGACGGACTGCAAAGGTCGCTAATACTGATAACCACACTCAACTTAGTTCTCACTGGATCGGAATCCATATCGATGAAACCGGTAGAGCAGCCTAATTTAACAGTTACGGGATACCACCTCTTATTTCACAAAATCTTCATCGTTTACGAAAAAAACTCCACCTTCTACAGGTGAAACACTTAATATCTGCAGAGCACCTCTTCAAATGTATGCGGTCAGTTTTGTATCTTGTTTCTTCGTCATATGTGTAATGGCGGTTCCTTGCGTAATTTTGTTGATATTTTTCCGGTCAATCTATTAGATATTGATCCTATTGTGGTAAGCATTTACCGAAAACTTTCAGGTAAGCACAAACAGAAATGGGTTAGAGCTCCAGAATGTAAACACAGCGGCAAATGTGTTTGCTCACTACGAAATAAAAATCGGTTAGATGCGTATCTAAGCATCGAAACTCACTACATGATACCTGTTGTAAGTATTATATATAATATGTGAACGTCTGGGAAGAAAGGGGCCTGATGCGGAAAAAATCGATTTTCATTTTCATACGCCAATCGATAGTTTCTGAGTTACTCCTTCATTGTCAATAATCAGATATTTTTAAAGGTAATCACTTTTCTTGTTATTAAGCTGCAAACATAGGCATAATGAGCGTACGCAGAGACCGAATGAGAGGCCTACGAAAGCCAGCCCCACCACTTACCACTACAGCTGCAGGCGACGTGTCCGTGAGCTCCACTGGTTTGTGCCTAAAGTGTAGTGGTAAGTGGAGGAGGTGCTTTTCGTAGACGCATCTCCACTACTCAAATGATGGATTGCGGACTCTGCTACTATCGCCCGTCCTGTAAAATTCAGTTTTGGCGCATTAGATCCCTTTCTTCGCGGACGGTCCCATTTGTAGGTGATAAACTTCGTTCCCTCATCTCGTGTGGAATGATTAGTTGGCAATCGTCGAGTTTGGTATTATTATTCATAAAATAGAATTAAGGATTGAGATATAAATGTCTTACTATCTTCTCAGCTATCTATATTATTATCGGTAGAATAGCGGTTGCTCATATAACCCAGAAAATTTTTTTACATTAATTCACCTATCCTTCAACTTTAATAACTTATAATAAGGCATAAATTAACTTTGAAATAATAATTTTTATAATCAAAACTTCTTTTTTTTTAAATTAGGTTTAAACATAAAGCGCTCTATTTATTTTCTAAGTCTTATCTTTCTTTCTTCCAATATCATGTCCCAAAATACCAACCACAGCGGACCCCCACGCCAAATTTCCTAAAGTACCGGCTACACTAGATCCCTTACTTCCCAAAGTATCGACTACAGAGTGCCCCCACACAGCTAAGTTCTTTTTATCATTTAATTGTAATTAATGATGTCATACATAAGATATATTTTTCGCTGTTTGAGAAACAAAGTATTGAAATACAAATAATTAAGAAGCGCAAATATTACACTGACTTCCTAATATATATTGATAAAATTCTGAAGAATATTCACTAGCTACACTTTTATCAAAATTCTTCACAAGTCGGCTTGCTGTATTTAAGAAAAATGAGGAAACTGGTTGGTATTCTGTGCCTCATCTTAGCGTCTCTACCTAATCCTATAGGTAAATATAATAATATCTATATTTTAAAGTACATTATACCACGTGGAATAACCACTGCTGTAATCTGTTATACACTTCTTTTATGTAATCCCATGCAATCTCTTAAACCTTAACACCGTGTTATATCTTTTAATCATATGTAATATACCCTTGTCATATTTTAAAAATTTGAGAGCTCTCCATGAACTCTGCTCGACTCATTTTTATTTTCATTCTCTAATGTAACAATTGAAATATTTCTTGTAAAATAAAAACTATGATTCATCAAACTTATTCATTATTTAATACAATTATTAATTTCCTACTTATACTTTCTTTTTGCAGAATTAGGTTTTCCACATAAAAAGGTCGCAATTCATCCTTCTCCTATTCAATTTCATATTGATCATTACGAAAATTTGCAATGCCGACTCGATTATGTAGAAACAGGCTTTCATGCAGTAGGAATTGTGGATAACTCCATCGTTGGAATAATAAAATCTCGCTATTTGTGTCCACTCCTTGGTCCTGCACCGAATCATCGGAATAACTGGTTCAGCTATCATAGAGTTAGAATACACATAAATAGAGATCATGCCAACAAGACTCAACGAATATTGGAAGATGATCCTTTGAATAATATGTTCTACGAAAAATTCGACCCAGAAAATATTCGTTGGGCTGAGCGTGTTTAATAATTGAATCAAACAGATTTAATTTTAATAGATAAGGTATCAATTTTTTTACGGTCATAAATTTAATTTCTTGATTTATTCAGCAGTTCGGCACTGTCCGCAAGAAACATTATGTCAGAATCGAGTAAATTTAATCTAATGTTGTAATCTTATATAATCTATATTTTTTATCATTTAGATTTCACACGTCCGCATAAAATTATGCTGAAATGTAAGAAATGTGACCCAAGTAATTCTCGTTCATATTGTAGTTTAATAATACCCCTTCGAGAACAATAAATAACTTGCAAAAAATATGTCTCTAGTTCTTGAAATTTAGGTGACACCTTCCAAAAAGTATCTGAATTAAGGCCATGTAACGAGTGGACCAACTGACCAAGTTAGTCGTGAGATCGATATTTTTTCATCCATATTTAAAAATAAAAGTTAAAATAATGCGAAAAAATTGTTGGAAAAAATTAATAAATAGAAAACGGCTAATACATTTAGGTATCACGGCAGAAGTTTGATTTTTTTCATTCTCTGTCGGTAAAGAAGAGGTAATTGAAAAGAAAACTTTTCACAATTCTAGATATTTAGGACCAAAGCAACGTTCATTCGTTCCTTGTATATAGCGTTCCTAATTTTCAGCATGATATTTCATTCCGTGTGGACGTAAGTTGAGGTAAAAAAGTACCGATATAGCTTCCAGTTTTAGTTTAATTGAAAAATGTGTGTTTTTTTTTAAATTTACACCGAAACAAAGCAGAGACATGTACTTTATTGCCTCCTCTTTCATTTTACAAACTTTCAGAGCGATATATTATTTCATTTGGACGTAAGTAAGTTGGAAAAGAAAAATTGAAGAACAGTTTGGTCACGTGACCCGCTCGTTACATTGAATTAAATCGTATTTAATATAAAATAAGGTGAATTCTATTCACCTACTCCAAAATAATCATAAAAAAGTGATTCCAGTAAAGTGGTGTTCTCTGAAGCCAAAAGAAGAGGAAAAATAATATTTTCAGAACATGGCGGAAAGCTTAGCTGATGTGAGTAAATAATAATATCATGCATGTGTAGGCTTTTTTTATTTTTAGAAACTTCTTCCTTTCTAACCTCAAAAGTATGATTTGTTTTGTAGGGGAAAAGCGGCAGAGAAAGAGAAGCAGTCTTCTCGAAAGCCGAAAAAGAGGCTTTTATACCTATCGTAGAGAAATATTAATAAATTATTAAGAATAAAAGAACATATGCTGTGAACAGCGAGCAAAATTCGCAGGCTTGACACAAAATCTGCAACGATTTTAACGCGAAGAGTGTATCCCCAGAGCATAGTCCCGCTGAAAAATTATGGAATAATTTGAAAGGGAATGCGAGAAAGCATCTCAGTTGTTTAGACCAAGAAATTTTTGAAACCGGTACAATAAAATTTTCATAAATTATTGATCACTTACATTAACCTGAAATTTAAATCGATTCTATTGTTTTCAACAGATGGCGGACGCAATCCTATAAAAGACGATCCTTTGGTTAACCAAATTAAAGGAATCATAGGCAGCACATCTGAGCCAATAGGAAAATGCTTATGACGATGACGCTCTGTCAGGTATTATTATTTTATTTATAATTGTCATTACATATATTTTGCTTACTAAAATAACCCGTTTCCAAAAATACTACTCTTTTAGTTCTTGTTTTTCCCTCTATAAGTTCTCAGAATTAAAATCGAATTCAAGGTTAATGTTTTGGGAAATTTTATGTCATACAGACATCAACTTACGGTAATTATTTGGTTCTGATATGGGCCTAGCGTTTACATTCTCATCTCGGTGAGCGCTTTGCGCTAATTATTTTGCACGAATTTTTGACGTTAATAGTAATCATTGAAGACTCTGTCCGTGTCGGACTGAAATCAATGTCATAAATCGGAAAAATAATTTTTTTCGAAAATGGATCAACCGATTTTAGTGAACAAAATATATGCCACGAAATCCAATAAGGGAATTGTCGAGAAAAATTGGAAAACAATTCTTGTCAATAAAACAGGTAACAGTGTTGTTTCAATATAGAAACAGGGAAAGGAAAAAAAGTTGTTTCTTTTGAAAAAGACAAAATATATTGAAAGAATTCGGAGCAAAATGCAGGGACCAAATAGATTTCAAATCAGGCGGATCAGAAAATTTTATAGGAAATTAGGTGATACGCAGTTTTCCTATATTCAAACAAACAATTGTATACGAAGTTATGCCTATATGAACTAATTTGAACTTTTTCATCTGAAAAGCAACAATCAAGAATTAAAGGATTAGAATTTAAATTCTTAAATATTAAAAACGTTATTAAGCTGTTCACAATAAATAATGTTAGGATTAGGCATAGTAAACCAGAATGTCTTAAAATTTTTAAATGTTCCAAATTGAATTTTTGAAACTCGAAAGTCTACAATTTTAAGTGCTTCAAATGGTGCAATTTTAAATAGGAATATTTGGAAGTAAAACATTGGAATCATTGAAAATACTCTAGATATAGACTTTTCTGCTAAAGATGAGAAAAATGTCTGGTTCAAGAATAAATTCCCCGGTTTTTCTTATTGTTCCAATAGAGGTGAAAATTGTATAAAATCGCATTTGGCACGCGTCGCTTTTACATAACAGCCTTGGCAGAGATAACGCTGTTCTAAGGAAAATAGTTTAATTCAAAATTATTTTCATGATATGAGAAAAGAGATTTCTGTTCAAGGATTTGCTGATCTATGGTCGCAGTACCATTGAAAAAAATGGCATGTGATACAAAAAAATATAACTATATATGCTCCCTGTCCAAAGAAATATTTCCGAAAGACAGATTTTTTGTATCCAACTTTATCACTGGTGAGACTTAAATTCCCATTTCTATAACCTTCTTTCAATTAATATTTCAGCACTCATATATTTTTACTGAGAAATTAGTAGTTTCACAATTACCAATTAGGAAATATTTCGTCTAATTGAATTTCACTGTGCGTTCGTAGAAAAGCGTTTCTTTGATTAGAAGGATGTCGGAGATGAAATAATAATAATGTATTTTAAATTAAAGATATCATTGTCTTATCATCATGATCAGTTAAAATCACCAAGGCAAAACACAGAACACCAATGTCGGTCTTCATTTTTTTGAAACAACGGAAATATACTTACGTTAGAAATTCGGTAAATGACTAATGGACATTCTACAAAATGTACTTTGAACGAATTCTGTCCGGAAAGTACTCGACCTTGTGCTCGAACTTTGTACCTAGTTGCGCTACTGTCCCAAAAACGTATTTACCACTTATGGTGGACCTCTGTGAGGCCCCCTACTAAGTGACACGGACATGCGAGGGGCTAATCACTTAGAAATTTCAGTTTTGCTCAAGTATTGAGCATTCACCCCATGAAGGATTCACACATTCACACCTTCGTGATGCACGCAATGCCTCGGTGAGACTAACCATATGTCCATGAGACTAACTAACAGCCGACTCCATCCGAACGCGGCCGAGTTTAACCGAGTCTGATCTATCCTAAAGAGAGTCCCGAGCGCAAGAAGTTTTGGAAATCTCGACACACACGACAATCCAAAGATATCCTAGAACTTTCTATACGAATTCAATTGAGACTGCTGCATTCATAATTTTAAGATTTCCAGATTACTCAGTAAGTAGCCCCTCGCGGACAATCTAATCTTTAGGTGATTAGTGTAGGCAGTTGAGTCGCACCTTAGTGAAAAGTGACCTTTTATCTGGCAGGCCCGCAACGGCCAAAGCACATCAAAATGTGAAATGAGTGCGAGTTTTAATTGATAGAGGAAGAGATAGAGAAAGACCTCGGGATTCCAAAAGTTCCGGAAATTTTGAGCCCAGATTTGGAAATGAGCCGAGTCAAGAGTCGGAACCGTATCTCGCCCTGCGAGCTGAGAAACTGCGCGGGCCAGCAGTAATTTATATTATTTGCAGAAACTCGAATTTAGAATATTTAGGAATAAAAAAACAATCTCTTACAATTTTCTAATCCAACGTTTTCTTTTATAAAAAATTTCATAACAAAACTCACAGCCAACCATATTATGATCAAATTTTTCACAAACATAGAGCGGAAATTTTCCATCGTTATAAAATTACGGTCTGCGTGTAATATTTAAAGTTTAGTAGATTCGTGAATGTTGAAAATAGGGCTATAAATCTAAAGACTTTTTACGACTTTAGTCTGAAAGAAGCAAATTTATAACATATAAATAATTGAGATTAACAATTAAGATAGCGATCTAGGCTGAATAATTTCGAAAAATATTAATTTCACACACATCAAAATTCTTCATAAGTGGGGTTTCTTCATTGCAAGAAAATGAGGACTGTTAACGGTACTCTATTCTTCATCTTTGCAATGTTTCCTAATCCTATTGGTAAATATTATAATATCTATAATTTATAGTGCATTTTTAACTGCAGTATATTTACATTCTCCTTGAAATTATTTAAATTCAAATAATACTTTTTCTCACATTAGAGAAAAGTGAGCCACTAAATATTAGTATCAAATTACTACTTCGATTAGACGAAATATTGAAAAAATGTTTATCGTAAAATGGCTTATTTTTAATAAAAATATATGAATTCAGTTAGAAGTAAGATATTACTGATAAGAATGTTTTATATCTTAAATTTGAAATTTTGAAAATTAAATAAATTGAATTATTTTTAATACTCTTCCGTGGATAAATTAAAGCTTTCAAATTACCTAATAAATTATTGACTGTTTTATAGGTTTTTGTTTTAAGCAACCTTTAAGTATAGATGTGATTTCACTTTTGCACTAGCATGAACCTGAGGTCGCATAGCCCGTAGTATATATTTATATCTTATTAAAAATTTAAATAAGTTTTTGTTATGTGACATATAAATTTACAAATATACCAAGGGCCATTCGAATAAGTAAGAAATTATTCAAATTCATCAAATTTTATTATTAATAATCTTTTACACCTCTCACAGTGGGCTGGATTACATAAAAAAACGGCAAAATATTTCATAGAAGAAATGTTTCTACACTCAAATGTAGAAGGACCGGCTTGTAGCCTTCGAATTGTTTAACTTACGATAGTCCGAATCTAACCTTTTTCGACTCGCCCGAAGTCAAAAATTTTATTTTTCACGCTGCCAATTTTAAAACGGTTTAATGGTTAATAATGCTAAAGGTAAGTAGATTAATTTTGAATGCAATTTTTTTTGAAACTTTTTACATTGCGTTTTTAAAAGAGTGCTGAATGTGGGTTAATATCATCTCACATGCGGCAAGTCTCTTTACGGCAAGTCACACATGCGGCATGTGACATATGTCGCATGTCTCACCTGCAGCAAGTCTACCTAGCGGCTTCCCTCACGCGCGGAATTTCTCGCAGTAAAATTGACATGTTTGCGGAATCTCTTACCAGTGGTAAACCTCACAGTGGCATTTCTCCCCTCCAAAACATTTTTTAAGTCTAAATGAAAATGGCAAAAATGCGGCAAATCTCCCCAGCGACATCTCTCGCCCAAGAAAATTTTTTAAGTAGTTCTGAAGTGGCATAACTGAGGCAAGTCTCCCTAGCGAAACCTCTGGCCCAAGAAAATTTTTGAAGTATTTCTAAAGATGGGAAAGCTGCGGAAAGTCTCCGCAGCGGTATATTTCGCCCAAAAAAATTGTCTAAGTAGTTATAAATATGGCAAAACTGCGGCAAGTCTCCCAGTGGCATCTCTCGCCCAAGAAAATATTGTAAGTAGTTTTAAAAATGACAAAATTTTCAACTAGTAAGAAAAATTTCTAGGGAGGGGGATGCCGCTGGGGAGACTTGCCGCAGTTTGGTCATCTTTAAAACGAGTTATACAATTTTCTCAGGCGAGAGATGCCGCTGGGAGACTTTTCGCAGTTTTACCATCTTGACAACAACTTAGGAAATTTTCTTGGGCGAGGGATGCCGCTGGGGAGACTGACCGTAGTTTGGTCATCTTTAAAACTAGATAGAACTTTTTTTTAGGCGAGAGATGCCGCTGGGGAAACTTGCCGTAGTTTTTCCATCTTCTTACATACATAGAAAATTTTCTAAGCGAGAGATGCCGTTGGGGAGACTTTCCGCAATTTTGCCATCTTTAAAAACTAGTTAGAAAGTTTTCTTGGGCAAGAGATACCGCTGGGAGACTTTCCACAGTTTTGCCACCTTTAGAACTACCTAGAAAATTTTCTTGGGCGAGAGATGCCGTTGGTGAGAGATGCCGCAGATGTGACAATTTATCTCGGAAGACTTGCCGCAGATGAGACAATTAGTCCTGTGAGACTTGCTGCAGTTTTGTCACTTTGATGTAAACTTGAAAATTGTTCCCGGATGAGAGATGCTACTGGGGAGACTCGCCGCCGGTGAAAGATGCCGCCATATTTACAACTAGTTACCAAATTTTATTAGGCGAGAGATGCCACTGGGGAGACTTACCGCAGTTTTGCCATCTTCATAAATACATAGAAAATTTTCATGGGCGAGAGATTCCGCTGGGGAGACTTGCCGCACTTTTGCCATCTTTACAACTAGTTAGAAAATTTTCTTGGGCGAGAGGTGGCCCTAGGGATAGGGCCCTAGGGCTTGCCGCAATTTTGTTATTTCAATATGGACTTGACAATTTTTTCCGGATGAGAGATGCCGCCAGGGAGGAAATAAGTCCTGGGAGATTTTTCCGGATGAGAGATTCCGCCAGGGAGGAAATAAGTCCTGGGAGATTTGCCGCAGTTTTGTCATTTTTATTTGCACTTCAAAAATTTTTTGGAGAAGACATATGCCACTGGTGAGAGATGCCGCAAAAAAGTCAATTTCACTGTGAAAAATGCCGCGCGGGAGAGATGCTTCTGGGTAGAGTTGCCAAAGTTGTGACATGCCGCAGATGTGATTTGCTGAAGAGAGACTTCTCGAACGTGAGGTCATATGGACCCGTTGAATGTGTAAATTTCAAGCAAACGTGTGAATTTAATAAGCTAAAAAAAAGTATAAGAATAGATATGATCCCAGACTTTTGTACATTGCAGGGTATTTAAAATGTTACTAAGGTTCGAAATCGATAAAAAAAGCTGCGGAATGCTGCAGACCTGGCTTTGGGAACAGGAAATCACATGTCGTCGCAGGTTCGGCACGTTTTATCACTCGCACAGTCCCGAGTGGGTTTTACTACCAGCGTATATGCATGGATATACGTATATCAATATATCGGTTGTATGTGGTACTGGGCGCCAGCCAGCCCCCTAGTGAATGAAGATTACTTAACAAAAAAAGGGAAAATTGACCATTAAGTTACCCGGCGGCTTTATAGTTAATTTGATCTAATTTTACCTGAAACCTAAAAGAAAAGAAAATTAAAGGTACATGGACTCTCAGGGACGGTTCTTTAAGTCACAACGGCAATAATACGTATTATATAGGCAGAAGGCACTCCGGTTTTTTATGTATGGACTCAAAAAAATGAAGGCTTTAACATCTTTATTGATTTCGCGACAGATTATACGCGACAATAACGAGAACTGCCAACTAAAACCATAAGAAAACCCTGAAAAAAAGGACTCTACCGCGACCGCGCCATCGATAACACGAAATCCGGAGCAACACTATAAATTTATAACGCGGATTCTACGCACTGACTCAATTTTATTTTATACAAATTTCTTAATGGCAGAAAAATTACAATAAATGCACTGAAAAAAAGAGGTCAAGCGAGGCAATGGATGGCTTCGAGCAAAATCATCAAGTCCGAAACTAAAATTCGCCCATTGCGTCGCTTGCCGAGTATACAAAAGATTTAACTCTGACATTTTCTTCCCCAGCGGATCAAAAAGAATCAACAAATCCGAAGTATCAGATAAATCCAAATAATCCAAAAATGAATCCAAAGTTAGTCCAATATACAGTGGTAAACAGAATATACAGGATTTCGATGTAATTTTGTGGTATGTGTCGCCAGTGGAAGACCAAGTACGAAAGTGACAGATTCATGCGGGGCACCAAGTCGTCAGTGGAAGACCAAGTACGAAAGTGACAGATTCATGCGAGGCACCAAGACCGTGAACTCGAAGCGTGCTCGCATGAAGGCGCGTTCACATACATAAAGTCACTGCGCAACTACCGGGGAAGCTGTGGACTAAACCTGACCGTAGACTACCTAACTTGAAGAATCACCTTCAATTTTTGGATACGCGCATTTGTCTAATTTTGCCGATTTCTCATGTAATCCAGCCCACTGTGCGCAGTGCGCATATCCATACATCCATACTAATTTTTCACTTCTTTCTCAAATGAGAGATAATCGAGACGTAGAATTTTTCTAGCACGACCACATTCCGTTTACAGGGGTACCTAAATCAAGCTCGAGTTCTTTTGTGTGTGACATCCTGCGTTTTAAATACCTGGAAACAAATTGAAAAAGAAATATAATTAATTGAATGGAACGCTAAACCTGGTCAGGGCCTGCCTTGATGACCAGGTTAGATCGCCCAGCCTGGTCCGGGCTTGACCCTAGTTTATTATCGATTTCGCGCCATTTTATAATAAGAAAGCTATATGAGCATTTCTTTTTTGAGTCCCTGGATTTTCTCTGGCTTTCCCTGACAAACATGATTAGATCATGTATATGACGAAATTTTGAGCCATTAAGAACGTCAGGATGAAAACACATTGTTTGCTCAAAATATCGACAAGAAATTTAAACCAATCACAAGAATGTGTTTTAATTGAAAACACCAAATACATGACACTGATTGACACTCTGAAACTGGTCTCGACGTTTGGGTCTGTTCGGATGTGTTCGGTCCGCGTCGCGTCAACGACCGGATTTTTTGCCGTTTGCGCGCTTATTTAAATGATTTTGGGAGTCTACTGGGATTCTAACAGGCGTACTTCATGTCTTTGGGGTCGCTGAACACGAATCCATTCGCAGAATTGAGCCAGCACGTCAGGATCTGCAGTAAAATTAAAAAGAACTCTAATTGAAAAATTGGTATTGTAGGGTGTAAGGTTTTTGGGTTCGTGGGTTTGGAGTTTGTGGATTTGTTCCTTTTTTAACGTGATTCCCCTTTCCTTTTACGATGGGGTGCTTGCTTCGCGTGAGTCGTCTTGCTTCTCACGACATTCGTTCTTTATAACTCGCTCAATGCTTATCCTTTCTTTGGGGAATAACGTGTTTTTTCGTTTCAAATGATCTGCAGATGGGTCTTCGTTTATGTGGTATTTAAGTATCACGCTGTAGGCTCCAGCAGTAATCGGCCATCATATTTTCATTCCAAACACATTGGTATCTTTGTTCCATTAATTTGATATCCTGATGGTACGTTTCACAGTGCTCCTCGCTGATGGCCCCAAAATTTTTCGGGAAAAAATCAAGATGTGAATGAAGGTAATAAATTTTAGAGTTCATTAAACATCCCAAATTGTTGTATGCGGTTAGCATTTCCTCAACATATTTTTTATAATCGCGATCCCTATTGTCACCCAAAGATTTTGAGACAACATTTTTAAAACCTGTCCCAGCAGGAAGTTGAAGTGTTGTCATTTTGTTTAGAAACTCTTCGACATTTATAAGAGCCCTTATTTAAGGCCATACAAAACTCCCTCATAAATTTTTGCTTTATGTAGGTTTGGGAACATTATAAAGAGATAGCTAAAAGCATCACTGTCACTTTATCTTATAGCTTTAATAAATGGATTAATAATTCCTTGGATTTAATGCACTTAATGATGGTAATCCAATTTTACACAGTGAGGCACTTCACTTCAGAACTAATTGAACTTCGTTAGAACATCTGGAAAATGCAGTTGAATGGGAACTGGAATTTATTCTCCCCGTCAGGAACGAAGTCAAATCCGGGTGAACTCAGGACTTGAAGAAACCCGTTGAACTCTCTGGTATTTGAACAAGAGCCTCTGGAAATTGGTTTCGTAAACAAAGCTGGGACTTCCAGATGAAAGACTGAAGACTGCCGGAGGTTGATTACAGGTTCTACCAACAGTGTTCCTGCACTGCAGACTGAAGAAACTGGATTGAGATTGAGACTGGTTGAATTTGAACTTGAGACTGGGACTCAGACTGTGACTGTTGTTCTTGATCTTGAGACTGGGACTAAAGGTTGACGGGCCTTTGAGAAGAAAAGTCTGGAATGCGGGTTAAAATCCGCGACAACGTGAAACAGCAGCGCCTCCGCACACGAAGACTGCTGACAAAAGAATCTCTCACCAAAGGGTGCAAGATACCCCTTTTATGCTCGTGCGGTCGGACATTGGTACCACCTTCCCCACGTGTCCTTCTCGAAGTTTCTGCTCCATGGAGGAGGCCCACGTGTAATCGATAATACTTGAAGTGGTTTTAGTTACTTCCACCCTCCTCCACGTGTAATGAGTTCATTCCCCGAAAAATTTATTGACGCAAGGGTTTCGTTGACCGGCGAGTTCATTGACCTGAGAGTACATTGATCCAAGGATTGATTCTTCTTCTTAAGCCGATGAGTGTGTGTATGTGTGTCTGTCCAACGGTTTGCCTTATTCCACTAATCAATATCTAGCAGATACCACCATACATGAGTTCTATCCTGCCTTCTGGTAAATTTCTTAGCGACGGAAAAGGGGATTAAGTGCAAGCTTTTTCCCTGGGTTCTCTTCTCTCTCTTCTCCTCTCTTTTCCTAAACAAATACAATTTATAGCCGTTTCCTATTACCCTTGAATGGAACCGTTTCTATGATACATAGTTTTATTTGTCAATTCCCTGGAGTTTAGGTTGTTCACAATTGATTATATATATGGTCATGACTTAGTAAGTGACACAGGCTAGTTTTTCGGATGTTGAGGGACGCCATTAGAATGATGGTTTATTCAAGCTAGAACGCGATCTCAAAAAATGTCAAGTTCAAGATCGGGGAAATTGTCCTAATGCAAGAGAAGGTGAGTTGAGCTTATATGTAGAGAATGAGAGGCTACGTAGTAAATTGACACAGATCGAAAGACGAATTGAATGGGAGAAAAGATCAAAGAGGGAAAAGAATGTGATAATCAGGGGACTGACAGTGAACAGTGAAACGAAGGAGAAAGGGTTAATAATCTGATGAGTGAAATAGGGACACAAGTGAGGGTGGAAAATGTGAGCGGAGTAGGAAGAATGATGGAAGGGAGGGAAAGCATGTTTCTGGTAACATTAGGGTGTGAGGTGGATAGGTTTGAAATAATGGGTAAAAAGAAGTTATTGAAAGGAAGAGCAGAGACAATAGAAGAAGATCTGACATGGCAGGAAAGGACATGAAAATGGTTAGTTGAGCAGACCGCATGGGCGGAAAGAAAGAATCGTAGAAGGGTAATAATAGGGAGAGATAGAATTTGGGTAAACGCAGAAATGTGGATCTGGGATAAAGAAATATAAGAATTGAGAGCTTGGCAAACAAGGCAAAAAAGGAGAAGAACGGGGGGCATGTTGTCAGGGGTAAGAAAAGGAGTGGTGGTGAAGGAAGAAAAGGGAGAGTATGTGGAAGAAGTGGACGGAACAATGGTGACAAGAATGAAAGTAAGAAAAGTGGTTGGGGATGTTGTATACGTGTACAGAAGAAGACGAGAAGAGGGAGCATGGAGAGCAATAAGTAAATGGACAGAGAAAACGAAGACGGCGTTGGTGCTGATAGGGGAGGGGGCTTAATGCGTAGACTGGGCAACAAGGGGGAGAAGTGTGGGATACAAGAAAGGAGGGCTTTATAAGAAACTCTAAACACAAAGAAACAGATCGGGAGTACGAGAGGGGAGGATGAAGGGGAATTCACTTACTCGGGTATAGGGGATACCGTAATAGACTAGATTCCGGCAGAAGAAAGAATAAGGAAGTTGATTGTTAGAATGGAATTAAGCAATGAGATAGGTTTAGAGCCCTTTTTGGTGATCGCGACATGAAAGCGTGGATGACCAAAGCGCGGTAGTGGGAAGAAGAAAAGAAAGGGAGAAAGAAAATTGATAATGGGCAGGTGGGGGGAGAAAAAGTTAAGAGAATTTATAGAAAAAATAGAAAATGAGGATACAGAGTGTAGGGAAGAGGAAGGAGTAGACAAGCTGCTAGAAAAACTTAAATAAGTGATTGAAAAGGTAAGGGAAGGGGTGTGACCAAGAGAACGAAGGGAGGAGGTTAGGAAAGGCTGGTGAAAGAGAAAGCACGAAAAAATGATAAGGGTAAGAAGACAGAAGAAGAAAGAAAGCTAGAGGGAAGAGGTGGAGAAAGCGGTAAAGGAAGGGATGGAGTGGGAAGTGATAAACAGGGGAAACAGGAGAAGGAAGGGTATAAATGAAGAAATCGAAATGAAAGAGCGGACGCAGTATTTCAAGGGTCCGTTAGGGGGTGTGGAAAATAAGTTTAAGGGCGAAGGAAGAAAAATGGTAGCGTGAGATGAAGATGGCGAAAACGAGGTTGGTAGAGAAGAGGTAAACGAGACTATTGCAAGGCTGAAAAGAAACAAGGCCACAGGCGAGGATGGTTTGGAAAATGAAGAATTAAAATACGGAGGGTCAGAGGTGCAAGAAGAGATGTGGAGGATCTGCAACAAGGTGTGGAGAGAAGAAGGGTCGCCGGAGGAATAGAAGACACGGCTGGTAGTACCGTTAATAAAAAAAGGAGAGTGCAAACGGGTTGGAAGGTTGGAAGGTTGGAAGGTTGGAAGGACAGGTGGAAAAACGGGAAGTGTACCACACAACCAAACGGGCTTTAGGAAAGGAATGGGGACCACAGACAGCATCTACGTGCTCAACTATTTAGTCAATAGGAACCTAGGGCGCAAGAAAGGGAAATTATTCGCACATTCTGTATATTTCAAGGCAGCATTTGACTCACTGAACAGGAGGTTGTTATGGACAGCCATGAAAAAGAGAGAAGTAGACGCAGGTTTAATAGAGAGGATAAAAGAAATATATGTGGAAACTAAGATAAGAGTGAAGATAGGAGAAAAGAAAGGAGAGGAATTCTGAACGGAAAAGGGGCTCAGGCAAGGGTGCCCGTGGAGTCCACTTCTATTTACTGTTTTCTGTTAGACTTAGAGGAGAAGATGGAGAGGAAAGGGAAAGGAGGTACAACACCAGTAACAGGCAAAGCTTATTCACTGGCATACGCAGATGACGTTGCGCTAGTAGCGGATGATGAAAGAGGAATGAATCTGACGATGAGAGTGTTCGAAGAGTACGTGAATGAATCTGATGATGAGAGTGTTCGAAGAGCACGTGATACTAAAGAATCTGACAGTGAATGTGAATAAGACTAAGATGATGTGTTTCAGAAATAAAAAGTATAAAGTAGAATATGAATGGAAGATTAATAGCGTGGTGGTAGACCTGGTTGAGGAGTTTCGCTACCTAGGATTTTGGTTGAAACGAGAAGAGAAAGCGAGCTACAGGTGAGAAAGAGATTAGAATTTGGGACTAAAGTGATGGGACAAGCATAAGAACTAGGTAAAAGAAGGTTCAAGGAAGACTGGAGGATGAAAGTATGGATGTTCGATGTGCTAGTATGGTCAGTGTTAAGCTATGGAGTGGAAATCTGGGTTTGGAAAGAACATAAGAGAGTGGAAAGTCTGCATGAGATTTTTGAGATGGGTTATGGAAGTGAGTTGGAGCTGCCCAGGTCATATACTGTAGGAAGAAATAGAACGAGAAAAAATTATTGTCAGGCAATGGAAAAGAGCCTGGAATTTTAAAGAGAAACTAAGAAGTGGAGAGAGAAGTAGAATTGCACAAGCATGTGCACGGGAGGTTATGGATAAAGAGAGGAGGGGAAATATGGGACGTTCGAAATGGGAAGAGGAGAGACATAAAATTAGGTTCGAATGTGGTATGCAAGTGAGGGGTAGAAAGTAGGAGGAAATAGAGGAAGAGATGAAGGCAAGGCAAGGGGAGGAAAGACGGAAGAAAATCGTGGTGTCAAGGTACAACAGCTGGTATCGAATGGTCAAGATGCATGAGAAATGAGAGTACCCGACAAAGAATAAAAAAGAGATCAAATGGAATTGAGTGGTGAGTTTCAGAATGGGAGAGGGCGTAAGAGCATGCAGGTAATGGATGAATGAAGAAGAGAATATGTGTAGAACTGTGTAGGTATGAGCAGGAAACATGGTTGCATGACCTAGAGATGTGTAAAGGTGATGAAGGGGGAGGGGAAAGCGTGGAAGAGAAAATTAACTGGATTTTTAATGGAAATAGTCAAGGGGAAGAATGGATGAAGAAACTGGAAAATATGAGAGAGAGACCTGGTGGCACAGGGTAGAAAAAAAGCCAAAAAATGACTCCAAAAGGAGAATTAGAAAGTAGAGTTGCGGAATTCAATCCAATTGAGATTGATAATGGTAAGGAGAAACAGAAGCCCAGGGCAAGGTTGTAAGCGCTTGGAAGTAAGAATAGTGACTAACATGAGACATAGCGAATAGGTGGTAAGATAGAATATAAGGATTGTTTGTCACAATATATGTAATGGTTATGTAAAGACTCTGAAACCTGGAAAAGAAAGAGAGTATAAACAAATGAAGAAGAAGTACTGTGTTCAATATTATTGAACACAGCTGAGAGTATTAAACGAATACGCAGTTACTTCAAGATTTCCGAAGTGGTCCTATTTGTTATTTTCTTTCTTTAATGTACCAATTATATTTTTTCAAATTAAAACTATCATGTATTAAATGTATTGTAAAGTTTATATTTCAAGTTTATGATATGCGGTTAAATGATACATGACACGCCACTTATTGACGCTATTCGAATCAAATCTATGCTTTTTTATATTTATACTTCAGTTTGATTGGACGTTTTTCGAAAAGCAACGCAGTTTGTAAAACACGTCATTTTATCGAACTGTAAATCCCAGTTAATTAGATCAGTATGTCGCTCAATATTAATCTGCCTTCCCTATACTATGTTCTATAAAACTAATTTCATAATTAATTCAATAATTGATTTCCTACTCATACTTTATTTTTTCAGAATCATTTTGGCCATTCTCGAGAAGGTCTGCAGTTCATCCTAATCCTATTCAACTTGACGTTCATTATTACGAAAGTTCTCGGAATCGAGGTCACATGTACCATTTGATAGCTGGTTTTTACAAAGTAGCAGTAGATGATGATCACAAGTACATCATTGGAGCACTTTCACATGATATTAAACATTTGTGTCCGTTAATGGTTCGTAGAACTGAACATTCTGACATCTTTGAAAGAGTTAAAGTACGCATAGATGGCAACATTGCTAACGTGACCGTACAGATATTGAATCATGATCCTCTGAATGATCTCTTCTTCAAAGAATTCAGACCAAAAAACATTCGTGTTGTTCAGGTACATGAATAATTATCTTACTCAAGAGCACACATGGGTACAACTGGCCTTAGGGCGGCCCTTTTAGAAATTTAGAGGAAAAAAGATTGGTCAAATCTAAATGTATGCATGATTTTTTGGTACATTTCGTTGTGGAAATATACATTATGAATGAATAACAGACAACTTCTCCTAACCTATTTCTGCTTCTAGGTCACCGTCAAAAAATTCTTAAAAATATGTCTACGATCTAGGACCCGGATGTCATCTCACAGAGGTTATTCTCTCTGGAGTGTTCGTATCTCCACGCATTTGATCCAATTCATTGTATGTATAGGTATTGTTTGCGATTTTCTGTTAGCATCGGGTTTTCATTTATAAAAAAGAAAAGTCTTGTTAAAAGAAAATCATACTTCTTCCCGCAAGAGAATTTACAGTGCCGATTCTGTTTCTAAAAATTAACTTAAAAATAAGCTTGTTGGTATGTAGTACGTTTACGTCTGTGAAGCAGCATTTTCAGTCTCCACTCCACTTTACCTCACTTCCACAATTCCACACTCACGCCTTTCAGCAGATATATTTTTTTTTTCGAAAAATCATATAATAGGCGGAACTCGTGCCACCGTAAAACCACTTCCAGAGTGCATAAAACTGTTCAGAGTGCCTTTTTAGAACCTTAATCTTCAGCTATCGAATGTTGGTGGAGATTTGAGCAACACCAGAGATTTCGTCGTTTTTTTTTACAGTGTTCCTTTAGCAGAATATGAGATTATAAAAGAATCTCATATCAGTTTAATTATTAATAGAATAATTTTTTGTATTTTGAATAAGCGCGTCGCAGGATATCAGCATTACCGTGTTGTAAATATATTCCAGCTCTTTAAAAGACTGAAGGGAAAACGTAAAAACGAATCTTCTTTCGTACGTTAATTTAAATTTTTTGTTCGCTTGCGTGAGAAAATACCAATTTCTTAAAAAAAAAAGTAAGTGAGTTATATGAATTGGAATCCTTGGCGAGGAAATAACTGTAACAACGAATATGGGCTTCTTCATCGATCAACATACAGTTCGCATTAAGAAAAAACTTTTTCGAAATCTTCCCAGTAAATAAAGGAAACATTTAAAGGAATTGCAATCTGGAATTCCTGTTGAATCTGGATTGATCCAGTTTTTGGAAACTTTCGAATTCAAACCGATTGCAAATTTGTAGGCTAGGAGATGTCTAAAAAAAATTCACGCTGCAACTCTTGCTTGTTAGTTGGACATACTTATTACGCAGTGAAATCCTCCATTTTTATTTAAAAATTAATAAATACTAAGAAAATTCGCACGATTCTGTCCTGTATATACAGGCATTGGTAGCCGTAGTTTGTTCACATAAAATCATTAACATTTTAGGATTGAAAAATTTGATGGTTTGGTTCGTGGGAATTTTTTTACGGACTATATATCTACCGAATAAATAAAAATATTTACTTTACCGACCGGTGAAAATAGAATGATTTTATGTGATTTATACGCGTTTTGTTGTAAGATTTGCATTTGATCTTAGTATGGAGTGAACTCATGATGGAGGTACTATCCATATTCCAAACATTTGTCATATATTTTGTTGTTCGCCGCTGCCCCAATGTAGAAGCCTTAACTGTTTTCTAAATTTAATACATTTTTGATTTGAATAAGGTAACATTTTCGTAATTACGTTGTGGAATAATATTTCATCTATCAGAATATTAAATTTACTTGTATAATGATACTTGCATATAAAAATAACCTTCGATTTATGAAGTGATATTTTACAAAGATTTGTAAAAAAATACTTAGGTTGAATGGGAAGCGGGCGCCAGATCTTGCTTGGATTAATTTATCATTTAAAATTAATTCTTTTGAATCACGAGATAATTATATTGAATTAGTAAATTCAAGAATCAAATTAATGAAATTTATTACAAAGTTAAAGGTTCATTTCAATAGGTTCAATATTTTTAAATAAACAAACGACAGTAAACTGCAGGAAAAACCATTGCTTACAGAAATTTCGTACTAAATTTAAGAGATGGCGAAATCTAAGATCAGAATTAAATTTATTTTATTTAGCATCTTATCTCCGGTTTTGCAAAACAGACCAAACGGGGGGGGGGTTATACTAATCGATATAGATAATTGAACCGAAAGGATTAAAACCAGTAATATCGATACAATAATATTAATATAAAAGAATCAGGAGGTACTAAACATAATTGCAGAAATAAAATTGTACTATAAGATAAAAACGATTATAGGATCAATTCAGTATCAACCAATTCGGTCCTGATGATGGTGAATTATTGTCCCAGACATCCTATCAGAAATATTTGATAATCAAGCCGGCTGCGAGGAATTTAGTGAAGATCCAAATTAAAGTCCCTAAGCCTCGAGAACGTTGACAGTGACAGAGCGCTTCTCAGAATATGAACGGCTGAATTCGAATTTAAGGTAAATAAGTTAATGGAATAACAAATAGTTAACAGAAAAACTCCTATCAGCATTCCAAAAATGTTCGATAAGTTTTTACATACGAACAGAAGGATGGGATTAGGTTGGCACAAGATAGTATGGTTAGCAAAAATTTTCAAATAGGTTGAGTTACGCAGATTGACGAAAGGCGTCCCAATTGCTTATTGAAGTCTCTCGTTAGGACTGAGTGGTTAAGGATTCTTCTGAATGATCCAATATCTCCGCAAATAATATACAATATAAAGGAAAAAGTCGGCAAAATCAATTTTTAATGTTAACGAACTGACCTAAATAAACCCAGGTCTTAGAAAATCGTGCAGTTTCCGGATTTCGATAATTAAAATTGACCTTTTATATTTAAAATCAATAAAATGGAATGTATTAAGCCATTGAATTTCGGAAAAGCAATAGCTGGCGGCTAGCAATAAAATGTAACGTCACACATGCTGTATCTATGTCAAATAATGTTGCAGACGTTCTATTCTGGCCAGTGTATCTTCTAGTATTTGATGTGAGAAATATTTTCCACATAATTTTTCTTTTGCTTCTTATGCGTAGTATGCGTACTTCAACTCTTTATTATCATTTACAGTATTTGTTGTAACATAGTTAGGAGGACGATTTGATTTAAGAAACATTTTTGTTCTTAAGGATAAGTATTACCAAAGTTTGGACAACTTTCGTAACGATGAACTTTAAGTTGAATGCTAAGTACTGTATAAACTATTGAATTATTTCAATACATCAGTTTTTTGTTTACAAACAAAAAATTATTAATACGCTAAAGAAAGAAAGTAAATATCAACCCAAGAAGAGGTAGGCCAGCGGTCTAATAAGTATGTGGTATCCGTTTGAGTATCCGTTTTTGTGGCCGAAGGAAAGTTTAGTATTAAAATGAAAAGATTTAAGTTTGATGTTTGATCTATTTTCCTCTTTTTCTTGGACATTCGAATTTAAAACTTCGAGAACTCGCAAAATTGCAACGATTTATGATTAAATAAATTTTCCAGCTATTAGGACTTTAATTTAAAATAATCAATTTTTGAAATATTTCAATTTTAATCTATAGAATCTTGAAGCTTTTCGCAGATCTGCGAATTAAGTATTGAGAAATACTTATCTATAAGTATTTCTCCCTCGCTCTTCGGCTACCCGCTTGGACCAACACTTTTGATGAAGATTATGCATTTTCAAACACAATTTTGAAGGTGTTGTCCTCGGCATTTCGGCATGTCGTTTTAGGAACGCTACCTGTGAATACTATTCTTTATATTATTAAAAACACCAGACTTTATGCTATAACTTGAAAATCTAAGTTTTTTTATTAATAATTATCGACTCTCGCAGTGTGTTATCCCCATGCTATCGGTCTGGCAATGTTGCCACCTATGCGTACTTTAACACTTTCAAAGAATTAAGGATGTTCCGTTTTACGAAACATAAATGGACACAAGTGTCTCGAAGTATGTGAGATTCCTCCAATGATGTACTGTTGATCCTTATCTGTTCCTACTTTGCAAAAGCCTGGTACCATACGGTACGTTTGACCTCGATTCCGTGAACTTTCGTAATAATCAATATCCCTTGGAGTTTCTAGTTTAAGGATTTCTTGAGCTTGTCCGTTTTCTACTAATTCCCTTTGGATTAAATCGATTAGGAAAATAGGAATATCAGGATTGGGAATCGTATGTTTCACTTAAATAAATGTCATAAAATCTTTCTAGTATTTAACTTCATTAAACTTTTATTTATATGTTTTGTGCTTCGGTTTCATCCTAACAGAGACCTAAATAAGCAAAATTACAATTCAAATGTAATATTTATACAAAGTTTATTTAAGGAGATGAAATTTTTTTCGAATTATATATTAAAGTATTTTTTTGATTTCTTCTTTTGCAATAAAATGAAAGTTGATTTGATGCAAAGAATGCCGTTCATTAATGTAAATTTAATTACATGATTACTCTTTTGCGTAGAGTAACAAAGGTTTGTTTGACTTAAACAAGTTTTTTTGTTACTACAATATATCATAATTTTATCCTCCTATGCAGGCCTCGGACTCACCACACTATTAACACTATTTTACTTTTTTTTAACGATGACACTGTTTTACTAATGTTTCGAAAAAAATTACACTAAATACACTATTTCCCCGAAATTTTCTACTAATGCCACTATTATTTACATTTTTTAAAAATATTTTCGAACTTCTTCGCTAATTGGCTACAAATCGTCTCAATGGCTGATTAGGGGCCGTTCAAAATTACAAATTTTCAAGCCAAGAAGATGAGCTTTTAACAAAGCACCTGAATTTGAAATCATATAGTTTAATTTTCGACCAAAAAATTAATTTTCAACAAATTACATAAGTTTTTCACAAAACAGTTGAATTTTCTACAATGGAATAGTTGAATTTTCAGTTCAAACTAATAATTTTATAACGAAACAAGAGAATTTTTAAAAAATTAGTAAAGTTTTCAAATAAATAAATAATTTGTTTGATCTAAAATGATGAATCTTCGACTAAAAAAATTAGTTGTTAACAAAGTAGTTCAACTTTCAACGTAGTAGTTGAATTTTCAAGCCAAAGAGACGAATTCTAAACAAAACAGTTGCATTTTTATCCTAGAAATACTATTTTTCAACAAAAAATGTAATAGTTCATACTTATTCGACAAAAGATTTTAATTTTAAATGAAAAAAAGTTCCATATAACCAAAAAAGAAGAATTTTCAACAAAATACTTCAATCCTCAACTAAAACAGATGCATTTTTAACCATACCTTGCATCTTTAACACAAAAATTGATTTTCTACCAACAAATACAAATTGTAATCCAAATACATATTTCTTTTACCAAATAGTTCAATTTTCAACTTAAAAGATTAATCTTCTGCCAGAAAAGATGAATTTTCAACATACTACATAAATTTTCAACGAAATAGTTTAATTTTCTACCAAAAAAATAGGAATTTTCAACTAAACCTTCAGCCACATATTTTTAACAATGGATGTGATGTTTGCCCAAAGTTTATCAAGTTAATTTTTATTCTATTTTGTTTCGTTTCTAAAAACTTAGAACTAAATACTTCAATTTTTGAGGAAAATTAATTTTCAATAAAAAAACGAATTTTCTACAAGACAGTTTAATTTTATACTAAATAGTTGAATTTTAAACCAGGTTCTGACATTTTCAAGTCAAAAAGACGATTTTTCTATACAACACTTAAAGCTTCAACCCGAGAAAATGAATTTTCAACTAAAAAGTTATTTTACAACCAATCAGTTAAATTTCCAACAAAAAAGTTAAATTTTCTGGGTAAAAAAATGTTTAATAAAAAAATGAACTATCAGCTACAATTATAAATCACTAACAAAACAAAAATGAAGTTTTCAAAAAGTAGTTCAACTTTCAACCAAGGAGTTGAACTTTTAATCTAATAAAATGAATTTTCAAGAAAAAATGTAATAGTTGATATTTCAACACAAAAGATTTTAATGAAAAATAAAAAACAGTTGTATTTAACCAAGAGAGACCAATTTTCAACAAAACAGTCAAATTTTCATCTACAACAAATTAATTTTCAACTAAAAACTGCATTTTCAACCAAAATTGATTTTCTTCCAAAAAATACGAATTTTGAACAAAATACATCAATTTTTAACCAAGTAGTTAAATTGTCTACGAAATTATTTAATTTTTGAGCTTAAAATACACATTTTTTACAAAACAGTTTAATTTCCAACCTGAAAACGCAAATTTTCAACAAATAAGTTAATTTTCAATTGAAACAAATCAATTTTTGAGTGAAGCCTCCGATAAACGAATAGGAAATTTCATAAATTATAGACTAAAGAAAAACCTTTTAAATAAACATTGAAGTTAATTTTTAATACCCGAAAAATTTTATGACACTATTTTTGACACTATTTAAAAAATTGTTTGATACTATTTACATTATTTTTTATCTCTAAAGTGAGTCTGAGGCCTGTCCTATGTGTTTTTTCTTGATTAATTCGCTTACGGCTCTTAGCAGTTACTGTCCACTGTTACTTAACTGACAAAAGGGCATAACTAAACTTTTTAAAGCAGTTTTCAAAAAGGATTGAAAAATGTCACTATTGGATATATTTTTTTAACGTTAAAAAATCTTCATATTTCTCTAATTCACTTAACGTTTCCAATTTCAATTTCAAATAAATAATAATTAATCATTTTTTACAATATGTTGTTACACTGTTATAATAGAAACAATATAATATTATTGTTCTTTATTGGGTATTAATTGTTTGGATATATTTACATATTTTTATTTACTTTTACCCGATTCTTCAACATAATTGATCATTATTGACGAGAAAAGTGTCAGGGAATGCGAATTTGTCATGAAACATAGTGTACACAGCAATATTTAGCACATAACTGTTTATTGTTAAACTGCGTTATTAATTATGTACAACGATAATGAAATAATGTGCTCAGAGAAAGACACATATGTGATTTTGATGTGAATCTCAAATCTCTACTATTTACAATTAGTTTGAGGAAAACATTGAAATAATTATTTAGGGAATAAAATATGTCATTCACTACACTCATGTCTCGTATATTGTTTTATTATCTAAATAAAATAAATAATTTATATTTCATTCATAAATCACCTCGGAAATTAAAAGCAAAATATAATTTCATTATTTCAAAGTTTAAAAATTATCATTTTCTCAATATTGAATTACTCGCATTCAATTCTGAATTCAATAGGAAAAGGAAATAAAGTGTTACAAAAGAAGTCACAAGACGCAGAAAAAAAGGGTTCAGTGCTTCAGTTACCTGACGCCGGGGTTTGCAGTAGGATAAAAAACGCAGTAGGAATCCGGCCGAAGTTACTGCTTACTGCTTCCTCCAGCGCGCCGGAGGGAGCAGTAGCCGAAGTACTGCTCATCCCATCTCTACTGTATTCTACTATTTTGCATTTGTGTAGAAAGTCCAAGAATCGCACAAAATCACATATTAGATGTTTTTCCAGTGGTAATTTAGATAGCTTATTTATTAAACCTGAAGTTTTCAACAGATTTTTATATAATTCTAAAACACAAATAGGTGAAATTTTGATTTTACTGGCAAGTGTCATATGGGGCGGAATGAGCAACTGTTCTGGGGCAGTATGATCCACCTCTTCCTGTGTATTAACCTATTAGAATATAATCTGAGTTGCTGGCGACCAGAAGAGAGCACTGTTTTTCTTGTATATTTCCTGAGTAACTTTGTTTGAAAACTCGTGAAATGCTATAAAAATGAGAAAAACATTGTTGTGGTTGAAAAATACGGCAAACATATAAAAAAAGGTTTAAAACCCCAGTATATATGAAATTTAGCGTCATGCAGTAGACCAGTCTAGTATTTGGGATTTTTTTTACTGTAAAATTGAACTTTTACTGAGACAATGTACACAGGTGAGTCGAAAAATGGTTATATTTATTTCTATAAAACAATTATTAAAGACACATCGATATAAATCGTTTTTCTATTCACTGTTTTTCACCGAAAAAACGATATTCTAATTTTAATAATTTCTCACTAAGTTTAGGCATATTTGCAACTTAAATAGGCGCCAAGAATATATTCTCGATGTACGATGGAGGCCCTCTTACCTCAAGAATATATATTCTTGTTCTTAAGATGGAGAATGATACTTTGATAGGCCCCCACCCGCACCTGAAAGTATCACGTATTTTATGAATGACCCCTAATTATTTTTATGTTATACTTACCACTTTTCTTCAAAGTGAAACACTCAATGCACAAAATTACAACAACAAAAAAGAACATTTAACTAAACGACCCGAAAAAACATGAATAAATGAGAAATTGCACGCCGGTATTTAACCTCACTATCCTACTTCTTTGTTGAAATCTAACGTCAATATGACATCCTTAGAATAGGTTGCATTTCTTCGAGGTTGTCACTTATTACACATTCTAAAGTATGGAGTTTGGCCTCTTTATACTACTTTGTGGGTAAAAAAATCGAAAATGGAAACTGATCGAAAAGCACGTGGCACGAAACATTACAAAAAATGATTGAACAGAGCAAGGCGCATTTTCCTCTGTACATTTCTTCTTTCTCCCTTTGGTTAGAAGATACTCTTAAAGTAAGAATTTCGCTTACTTCATTCAGAATATTACTAAGTATATGCCAGTAAGAATATGACACTCTTAATATCGGAATATCGTTTTTTCAGTGATAGAGTTAGTTAGCCTTCCCGTGGCGAAGTGTGTAAGAAGGCATTAATGCTAAAGCAAATGGGGTAATGGCAAAAGATATGTTTCCACGAAACATTAGGGGACAAATGGGGATGGTATGCGTCCTACGTTATTTCTGTGACCAGTCACAGGGGTGCCTTCCCGCCCCCATGACACGTAGGAAAGGGGGTCGTGTGTGACCTAAGTTATTTCTGTGGCCAGTCATAAGGGTGTCCCCCCCCCCCTCATGACACGTTGGAATTGGGGTCGTGTATGGCTTAAGTTATTTCTGTGCCCAGTAATAGGGGTGCCTTCCCGCCCCCCATGACACATTGGAAAGGGGGTCGCGTGAGACTTAAGTTATTCCTGTAGCCAGTCATCAGGGGGGGGGCTTCCACCCCCCATGAGACGTTGCAAAGGGGGTCGTACAAAACCTAAGTTATTTCCGTGACGAGTCACAGGGGTGCCTTCCCGCCCGTATGACACGCTGGAAAGGGAGTCGTGAGTCACCTAAATTATTTTAGTGGCCAGTTGTAGGGGTGCCTTCGCGCCCCCATGACATGTTGGAAAGGTGGTCTATTGTGAACTGAGTTATTTCTGTGGACAGTCATGGGGGTGCCTTCCCACCCCCCATGAGACGTTGAAAAGGGGGTCGTGTGAAACCTAAATTATTTCCGTCACCAGTCACAGGGGTGCCTTCCCGCCCCTATGACACGCTAGAAAGGGAGTCGTGAGTGACCTACATTATTTCTATGACCAATCACAGAGGTGCCTTCCCCCCATGAAACGTTGGAAATGGGGTCGTGTGTGACCTCAGTTATTTTTGTGGCCAGTCATAGGGTTGCCTTCCCGCCCCCCATGCCACTTTGGAAAGGGGGACGCGTGTGGCCTAAGTTATTTCTGTGACCAGTCACAAGGGTTCCCCCCCCCCTCATGCCATTGTGGAAATGGGGTCGTGTTTGACCTAAGTAATTTCTGAAACCAGTCATAGGGGTGCCTTCCCGCCCCCCATGAGACGTTGCGAAGGGGGTCGTCTGAAACCTAAGTTATTTCTGTGACCAGTCACAGGGGTGCCTTACCGCCCCTATGACACGTTGGAAATGAGTCCTGTGTGACCTAAGTTATTTCTGTGGCCAGTCGTAGGGGTGCCTTCCCGCCCCCATGACACGTAGGAAAGGGGGTCTTTTGTGACCTAAGTTATTTCTGTGACCAGTCACAGAGGTGCCTTACCGCCCCTATGACACGTTGGAAATGAGTCCTGTGTGACCTCAGTTATTTCTGTGGCCAGTCGTAGGTGGGCCTTCCCACCCCCATCACACGTTGGAAAGGGGGTCATTTGTGACCTGAGTTATTTCTGTGACCAATCACAGGGGTGTCTCCACCCCACATGAAACGCTGGAAATGGAGTCGTGTGTGACCTACGTTATTTTTGTGGCCAGTCATAGGGTTGGCTCCCCGCCCCCCATGGCACTTTGGAAAGGGATTGTGTGTGACCTCAGTTAGTTTTGTGGCCAGTCATGGGGTTGCCTTCCCGCCTCTCATGAAACTTTGGAAAGAGGGTCGTGTGTGATCTCAGTTATTTTTGTGGTCAGTCATAGGGTTGCCTTACCGCCCCCCCTCCCCATCATACTTTGGAAAGAGAGTCGTGTGTGACCTCAGTTATTTTTGTGGTAAGTCATAGGGGTGCCTTCCCGCCCCCCATGAAACATTAGAAATGGGGTTGTGTGTGACCTAAGTTATTTTTGTGGCCAGTCATAGGGTTGCCTTCCCGCCCTTCATGACACTTTGGAAAGGGGGTCGTGTGTGACCTCAGTAATTTCTGTGACCAATCACAGGGGTGTCTCCACCCCACATGAAACGCTGGAAATGGAGTCTTGTGTGACCTACGTTATTTTTGTGGCCAGTCATAGGGTTGGCTCCCCGCCCCCCATGGCACTTTGGAAAGGGGTCGTGTGTGACCTCAGTTATTTTTGTGTCCAGTCATGGGGTTGCCTTCCCGCCCTTCATGACACTTTGGAAAGGGGGTCGTGTGTGACCTCATTTTGGGGGTTTTACCTTGAAAATCAAATTTTCGGGTATTTTCACTATCATATTCGTGATCAGCGCTGCCAAATACATAGGTATACTGAGTTTTAAATTAATCGAAGGTAAGCGCTTTTCGGGAGTCCACCCAAATTTAGTAACAGAAATTCACGAATTTATTTGTAATTGTAATTCTATTTGAATACACATTAAAAATAACGTTTCTTATTCAGTGCAGTAGAAATCATTCTTCTGAACTTCTCTACTTCCAAGAGAGGCAACTTTTTGTATTATTGTGTCCAACGGCTATTGTGAATGAGGATTACATAAGCCATATTTACAATTTTGGCACTCTTTCTCTTGAAACATATAAAATAGTTACGAATTTTATTCAAAAATATATTTTATGAGAAAGTCTAAACGGGTAAAGACGATGAATTTATATTGTCATATGGCATATAGAATAATATATAGAAAAATATTGCTAAAAATATAATACTAAGTAACCTAGAAATTTGTTTTGACGTCAAAATTAATATTAAAAAAGGGTCTTCCAAAATTCAAAGTTTGTAATAAATTTTTCGTCTTAATCTTACATTTTTTATAATAAATTTCACGAATTTCTGAAAAAACTGAAGGTTGCAATTGCAAAACGGAGGATAAATGTAACCTTCTTGCCTGCAAATTGTGATTCTACTCGAGGCGATATTATAGATCCAGGATAGAGTCTTAGTGTCTTTCTCGTATGTCAGGAGGACATTTATATGACATCCTGCCATCCGAGGAAGCCGACCATTGCTGTTGCCACAGTCTCTTCACCTCGTCGTCTACGAGGGAGGCAGTGTCGTCGTTTAGATGATATTACTCAATGGTCAGGTCACCGACTTCGACACTTTTGCCTTTACGGATGTTATACTGTGTGTCCTTTTGGGATATAAGGAGGCTGATTGGCGTCTCGTCTACCAGAACGCACAACGCTTCCGTTGATGCGGTCCTGTAGGTCATTGTCCATGGTAAGAAAGGCTTGCCCTGCGTTTCCTCCCCTGGCGAAAGTATCGGATAGAAATTCATTCCGAAATATTCCGGAATCTGTATCCGAACCAACCCGAATCCATCCGAACCAATCCGAAAAAAGTTCTACATTGCGTTCGAACCAAATCGGTTGAAAAATAATCCAATTCAATCCGAACTTCCAGTCTGAACCAACCCGAACCAAATTTTCAATCCAAATGAATCCGAATCAATCTGATCTCGGATTTACCCAAACTGATTCTCAATCCGAATGAATCCAGACTGAATTGGATTCATTCGGATTGAAAATTGGATTAGAATAATCGGAGTTCGGATTCATTCGGATTAAAAATTTGGTTCGGACTGATTCGGATTAATTGGATTGAGTCGGATTAATTTGTAACCGATTTCGATCGAACGAAATGTAGAAATTTTTCCGGATTGGTTCGGATTACTCGGATTGGTTCGGATACCGATTCCGGGATGATTCTCATGACTTCGGATTGCTTAGGAATGAATTCCTATCCGAAACTTTCGCCAGGGTCATCACCACGATTCAGCAGGTGGAGATCATGCTCAGCAATAAATTCCTCCACTAGTTCACCCCCGTCATCAGTGACAGAGAATCCCCAGAGGACAGACTTTGCATTGACGTCAACGCAGATCATCACCCTGCTGCCTCGCAGCTGACGAAGGACGCGAGCAAGAGGCTCTGGGTTGCACGAGATTGAGTCCAAGTACTGAAAGTGCAGATACAGAGTAGAAGTATATACGTCGTAGGAGGACGCAGTAGGAATGTGGACTTTCACGCAGAGCAAGTGGTTATTACTCAGATGACCGAACGCAGATCGTCGCACTTTAATTTAGTAGCTTTACGGACGGAGAGCCTGAGCCCGGCCAGGACACCATTATGGCCTGAATATGGCTCTTGCACAAGTGCAAGATCGACGCTCTCTTTTCAGAGAAGATCGCTTAGCTTACGCGAGACATTTTTCGCATTTTGCATATTCAACTGAAAAACGCTTAGTGGGTTGGTGGTCCACCCTCTGGCGGGGGCGTAGCTCGACCGCCCAAAGAAGCGTTCTCAGCGTACTTACGCGACGGGTTTCGTCGACAGTGGTCTGGCACTCATAGTATGTCTGTCATTTTTTTTCAAGTCTAGTCTGTCTGTCCATTTTTGTTTGTTATTGTCTGGCAAAGCCGGCCCAGATGCCGACCTAGTGCCGACTGGTATACAGGGCACACTTTGCTTGAAATGTCGTGTTCTTCCTTTTTACCCTGGCGCCTACAAGTCGCGCAGAAGGACGAAATGCCAACCTCCCTCTTTCATAAAACTCGATAACGACCCACTATTGTTATTTTCATTAATAATTTCACAGACAATTTGTTGTCCCCTTATACATTTGTAAACAAATTCTTCCGTTTTTCTTGTGAAATATATAGACGATTACTTAGACATAACTCCTTGCTATCATTCGATAACAAGCGATGATTTGTTAAGCAATTAATTAGATACTGTACTGCTGGATAGACACGCTATACACACTAAGAAATTACTTGAAGCATTGCTGCAGCTTCTGGAAGCAATGTTCTTTCTGGTCTTACAAAATCTGTTCTGAAACTAGTTATGTAAACATCAGCGGCGAATAAGAGAATTATTATTATCATTTTATTATTATTTTAGAGAAGTTTTAGGCTCCGGAAGCTACGATCATGGTTCCTTAAAGCAACCAATCTCGACGCAACTGGAACGTGTACGTCATCCACTTCTGCTCCTTCTGTCCTAGAAGGTAAGCAAGAGCGGGAAATTTACGTTCAAGTACTAGATTAAAGATTTATTTTTCTGTTGAATTTTTCATTTTACATATCTAAAATTTTCAAAAATCTTATTGAATTTTCTCAAGAATCTTAAAAAAATTATATTTATATAACCTTGAAAACAAAAAAAAACCTACAAAATAAATAGTTATTAGAAATATTTATTTTGTATTTTTAATTATTTTTCCCTTTAAACTGGTCTTTTTTGCTTGAAAATTCAACAATTTGATTGCACATTTTTCAGAAACAAAAATTTTTTGTAAAAAATTTAATTATTTTGTCGATAATTAAATGTTTTGTGGGAAATTCACATTTTTTGGCTGAAAATTCAAGAATTTTATAGAACTCTTTTTCTTGGATAAAAAAATTTTGCTTGTTTAAGATTACATTTTTTTTTTACTTTTATGTTGACAACTCACATTTTTGGATTTAAAACTAACCTGTTTTCTAGAAAATTTGTATTTTTGATTTAAAAATTTCACCATTTGGTAGAAACTTCAACTATTTATATACAAGTTCAAATACTTTTGTTAAAAATTCTTTTTTTTGTTGAAGATTCATTATTTTGTTTCAAAATTCTTTCATATGATTAAAAATGTACGCATTTGCCAAAAATTAAATTTTTCCTTTATTGTAAGTAATAATGAAGAAAATTCGTCTTTCTATTTTATAAATTCATTTCTTTTGGATGAAATTTTATATGTTTTTCATTTAAATTAAAATCTTTTTATGTAATTGAAATATCAACTATTGAATTTTTCTTTGAAAATTCATCGCTTTTGCTTGAAAGTTCACCTATATTGTTTTAAATTAACTTTTTTCTCTAAAATTCACATTCTCGGGTTGAAAATTCAACTGTTTTATAGATAATTTATATTTTCATCTTGAAAATTCAACAATTTGGTTCAAACTTGCACTATTTGGTTGCAAGTTGAACTATTTTGTTAAAAATTCATTTTTGTATTTGAAGGATCATTCGTTTGGTTGTAAGTTTAATTATTTTAGCGAACTTTTTGAACAAAAACCTATTTGAAATAAAAATATTGTTAGGTTGAAAATTCAACTTCTTTGTTGGAAGTTGAACGATATCTTTTTGATTGAAAATTAAGTTTTTCAACTGAAATTGTAAAGATTCTTTTTTCATTGGAAAATTGATCTTTTGTATTCGAAAACTCACCTTCTTGTTTGAAATTCGAACTAGTTTCTTAAAAATTCGGTTTTTGGTTGAAGATTTAGAATTAGTTCAGAAATAGTGAAAAATTTATCTGCTTGGTTGGAAATTAATTTACCTTATTGAAAATGCGTTTTTCTTTTAAATTAATTTCTTTAACGGAAAATTTAACTATTTGGTTAAAAATTTATCTCTTTAATTGAAATATACTTTTATTGTTGAGAGTTCGCATTTTCGGGTTAAAAATTCAATTGTGTTGTAGAAAATTCGTCTTTTTCGTCTAAAAACTTAATATTTTGGATAAAACCATAAAATGTGTTTGTTTCTGAATTGAGCCATTATTCATTCGCGTAAAAGTAAATTAAATTTTTCTTTGTTGGTAGAAGGAAAGATACCAAGGTCTATTTGATTTTAGAAACGCACATTGCAATATTCATTTACTTTGACGTGTTTTTGGGCAATACTGAAATTGAGTAATAAAATAGCGATTTGTATATATAGCAGTGAAAAATTTTCAAACATATCAGTGTTTTTTTCACGAAATCTAACAGGAAAAAATGAAGACCTTTTTTGAAACTCTACTCGTTGCCTTTTCGGGTTACAAAAAATTTGGTGGTAAGTGTGCCAAAATGAATACAAATCCTACTGTGAGAATGAAATATTAGAAAAAAAATAACAGTCCAATAATTGAAATTGAAGAATCTTAAATTAGATTAGAATCAAATTCAAAATCCCATTTAACGTCCAACACTCAATTCAATGTATAAATTCTTGAAAACAAATTAAATTGAATGACAGAAGTATCTACCTTCCTAAAAAATGAAATATTAACGTAACATTGAAAGTGTATATTATAAAATTGTGAATCGTACCGAGCTTTTTGGTACATGCGCAATTGAAAACGTCGGATTTTCGACATAACCTTAAAAACTGCCGTATTTCATGTGCACTATCTTCCTTTCAGGAATAGCTGATATCTATAATTTAAGTTTCTTCAATACATTTTTCTCAGTGCAATATTATTTAATGCAACTTACAAAGCTAAATGTACACCATAAACTTGTAAAATGTTCGTAGTGATTCAAGGCTGAAGTGAAAAAGAGCTCCATTGGAACCGTTTCAATCCATACTTTGGGTTTATTTAGAAACCATTTGTCATTTTAAGTTCCCTTTCAGCAAGAGAGGTTCCTTTTTGTTGCAGCTTTGGAAAGCATTTCAGAACATAAAAGCATATTTAACTAAAATATCTGGAAAATGTTTTGTATACATTTTCTATACATTTTGATTGAATATGGATGACACGATGAAATTTTTTATACTTGTTGTAAAATAAGACATTCTGAATTATTTAAAAAAATTCTCTATTACCTAAACTTTTCTAATTGCCATATTTAATGGAATGCCCATTAGATTAGTTTAAACAAAAGGCTTTTCCCGCAAATGTCAACATATCTAAGAAAAATCAACAATTAAACCGGCGATATTTATCATTGATCTGCTCACGAACAACATTGCGGAAATGAAGCAATGATGTTGAAAAAATCTTTGAAACAGAGATTTGTAAGATAATTTGTTTCAAATTACTATAATTAGGTTACAATTTTCAAGATTATTATCATCTAATCCAATTAAAAAAGTGGAATTACTAACTGAACCTGTTTCAAACTTTTATATTTTTCTAAAAGTTGGATTCAATTTTATTATTAACGAGATCCAAGTGTCCTATCATTGTTTGAATATTTTTTATTTACAGTCTATTCTGACGTATTATACCGGACGAGAAAAATGTGAGTAACAATTATTCTGTATGCTGTAACAAATTACTTTTTCTGATGATAACTTTCAAATAAATTTATAGAACGCAATAAGAAAATTCAACTATGTTTAGTTGAAAATTATACTGTTTGGATCAAATTCAATTATTTTTTCGAAGATACAACTATTTTCTTAAAAAATAGTTTTTTTGGTCAAACATTCAAATATTTGTTTGAACGTTGAACAACTTTGCCGAAAAATAAATTTTTTGGTTGAAAATTTAACTATTCCATTTTTAGAAAATTAATATTCTTTGTTAAAAACCCATCTTTTGGGTTGAATGTCATTCTTTTTCGTTGAATTCAACTGTTTTTTATTATAAATTGAATTCTTTTTCGGCAGATGTATTACCTATTACATTTCATGTTCAGAATCCATCTTTATTTGTTGAAAATTCAACTGTCTGATTGAAATTTAAACAATTTTTTTTTAAATTTATTTTGTTTTGGTTAAAAATTCATCATTTAAGTAGAAAATTCATATTCTTAAGTTGACAATTGAACTGTTTTGCAGAAAATTTCATCTTTCGTCTTGAAAATTTAACAGTTTAGTTGAAAAATGATATTTTCAGTTCAAAGTTGAACTATTTGTGAATTCTTTAAAAATTGATCTATTTTGTTCAAAATTTATCATTTTTTGTAGAAAATTAATGTAATCATTTCGTTACAAATAAATAATCTTTTACAGGAAATTGAACTACTTCGTTGAAGTAACTCACCCAAGGATTTCCGTCCCATCAGCGTAACATCTATCCTAACAAAAATAATGGAAAGACTTGTGGATAGATATATCCGCGATAAGGTCTTGTCAAGGAGGCTACTTGACAAAAAGCAACATGCCTATAGGGCTGGTCACTCGACGGAGACGGCCCTAAGCGGAGCAGCAAACCTAAGGACAACTGAAGGAGAAAGGACTCGCGATTGGAACCTTTATGGACATCGGAAGAGCCTTTAACAACACCTCTGGAGAGGTGATCAGGGCGGCCATGGTCACACATGGTGTGCCTACGGTAGTCGTGGAATGGACGTGCCACATGTTGGCCAACAGGAATCTAACTACAACTAAGGGTGATACCACTTTATGTGGAACCGTTGATTTGGGATGTCCGCAGGCAGAAGTTTTATCGCCCTTGCTGTGGTGCCTAGTAGTGGATGAACTGCTTCACCTATTATCGAGTCAGGGTCACCACGTCATAGGCTATGCAGACGATATACTAGTTATCGCGCGCGGCCAGCATCTGGATGCGCTCTTCGGAGTAATGCAGCAAGCACTGATGAACGAGGAGAATGCAGGCGCCGGTGTATATCGTAGAAGAAATGGAATGGACTTCACAATCAAGTTAGGGTCTAACGCCACAGTTCTACAATCTGAGATTATGGCCATACTCCAGTGTGCCTACAAGGCGAAGGAGTATGACAACAAACGAAACATCTGTATCTGCTCAGACAGCAAGGCTGCTATACTGGCCTTGAATGGAACAACGACCACGTCGCTTTTAGTATGGGAGTGCTTTGAAGAACTAAATATGTTAGCGACGAAAAACCGAGTTACTCCGCTATGGATCCCTGGACACAGCGGTATCAAGGGCAATAAGATATCGGATAGGCTAGCCAAACTAGCAGCAAGAAGAAATTTTACTGAACTCGAGCCAGTTGTAGGTATTTCCAGTAGGTCAGTCACTGAAGAAATTACCAGTTCGCTGACTAAGGAGCATTAAAATGAGTGGAATTTGGTCTCTGGTTGCTGACAGGCCGAAACACTCTTGGGCCTAAGGCTTAACTTCAACCCAGCAAGGGGAATACTCAAGCTCGGGAGGAAGGAGATCAAGGTCCAACAGAAATGTTTATAGGACATGGGAACCTCAGATATCACAGACACAAGATAGGGCTTGCGGAAAGTCCCCTCTGTCGTATGTGCGGAATGGATAATGAGACAGCTACCCAACTAATAATAATAATAAAAAATGACGCATTTTCTGCTCTTGCGATTTACTAAGGCGTTTCATTAATTCTCTTTTCAATAAATTGTATTTCACGGCCGTGGATGTGTGACAATATCTCGTAACTCAGCAGCGTACTTAGCCTCCAGATTGCCCGAGACATTCTTGAATTTTGTCTTATCTTCTGATATGCCTGCAAGTGCAAATTGATATTTGACTTGCAAAAACCACATCTCAGGATCATTAGACCAAAAATATGGAAAACGTACCGCGATACGGTTGATATCTGGAAGTGCGGTAGAGCGCATTTGCCGCGCTTTCAGAGACATCGCCACATTTGATGATGTTGCAGTCTGGGTAGCTGTTGTTAGAAGCTCTGTCTAACGAGACAGTCACTAAGTAAGCGAGCGTCAGGCACGAAATCGTCGTTTCACGGCACGCGCGCTTGATCGTCACTTGATGCACTAAAAAAAATTACTACACTCAAACACGTCGGGGTCACCACTGAAGTGTGTTGAGACGAATATGAAAGAATTCGAAAAAAGTTACTCACAAAAAAATTAATAGATTATTGCAAATTAATGAAAGCTTGACAACACAAGGTTGTGTAACAGTTGGCTGACTAGCGTGGACTGACTGATAAAAGAACGACTTTCAGAACAAGCCTGATGCGCACTAGACCACAGGGCAGTGCTCCCAACGAAGGCCTAAGGACATACTGCGCATGCGTGAAAGAGAGTCTCTTATTGGTAGAGAGAAGAGAATAATTATCTATTCTCTTTAATCTCTCTTCTTCACCAATGACGATCCTCTACTTGACGCAAGCGCTGTAGTAAACTGAGCCGTCGTTGGGAGCACTGCTGCAGGGTTTCAGGAAACCAAGAAAGCGTAGTAGCCTACACTTACTCGATTTGATTTGGTATTGAGATTAATGTTGTACATGCATCGAGAAATTATAGAAATGATAAGAAATAGTATTTTAAAAAATGTATACAAGTTCATGAATTATTTAGAAATTAGAGAATTACGTAGGTTAAAAATTATCTATTCCCTACATCATTAAACGTCGATATCTCAGAACCTAAGGCCCATTAGATCAAATGAAACAAATGAGCACCTAATAGATTTTGATATACTTTGACTTTTTTAATCAAAAGTTATACTATATACCTACAATTTCCACTCGTTTCAGGAACTGCACAAGCACCTTTAGACAGTTATTGTAATACATCTCGTTTTATAGATCTTGTTTTTTAGACCATGGTTTTGATCTCGGTTTTGATTACTTTTGAAATATTAATATTATTTCAAATCAAGAGCGGATTTTTAGTGAGCAAGCGTAATAAAGTTTCATAAATATTATTTGAAAAATCCGAATTACAGTTTCACAATCGGTTTATTCATAATAAAAAAACATAATTCGCTACATATAAACGAAGATTTAAACAAAATATTTGATAACACATTTTAGTTTAATTATTACTTTTTACTCAGAGTTCTGTCAAACAAAATTTTGGTTTCATTCATTTCAGTCAAGAAAACAATACACTTTCACGTTTTCAGTTTTTGTAATTTCTGAAGGTATTTTTTTATAAGAAATTGAGAATGAAGTTCTTTGCTATCTTGATTAATGCTTCTTTATCACGTAAAGTTGTATTTGGATATATTTTATTTGCAAATGTTATCAAAATGGTATATGCTCAAAATATTAATAAGATATTCCTTATAATACAATTTATATAAGGCAACACTAAAAATATTTTTTGGATTAATGCTAGCATATTCTTGCATGTGAAGTTATATTTATTTGAACATTCTCTGTCATTATCCTGCATTGAATTATCAGGTGCAACTATGGATTCACTTAAATATACAATGAAATATAAAAGAATCTAAAGATGCATCTTATAAAAAAATAAAGGTTAACGATGAATCTCGGACTTTTGGCTTGCTTATAAGTTACAATAACTTTTTGCTTGCTTCCTAAAAATGATCCCTTGATAAGAATTTACTAGACAGATAGTGTAACTGTTTATTATTTCACAATCTGCAACCAATCTGATTTTTGACAAAAATGTATGTGAGATCTCGTGGCTACAAAGTTTTAAGAAAATAATCGTTTTCTTTTAATTAATTTCAAAAGAATCTCTTGTCTATGACACAAATATTGGTTAAGTCTGTCTACCTAATATAAAATGGTAATACACATTTCCAATATTTCCATGAAATTTTAAAGAGTATATAAATTTTTACATCAGTTTTAATGAATTATTCAGTATTCTTATTCTTGAAACTGACTCTAATTAAATGTAAATATCTCAGAAGTGTAAGCATGACGCCTGTGATCTATATGATAAAGAATAGAGGATATACTATATATTCTATACTTAGTCACTAGACTATTCTTTCGGTACACTGTTAACTGAATTATTAATTATTAGATTAATCAGTTGTTCCTCTACTTGGGAAAAATGAGGGTCGTTCATACTCTAGCCTTCAACTTCGCAATCATCCTCAATTCTATGGGTGAATACAATAATATAATATATTTATAATCTTAAAAAAATTTTCAAGCTTTTCGCAAGTTAATTGTGCTTTTGAATGTCCTTTTGCGGTCAACTTTACACTTTTAAATTATCTTATAATTTATTTAAAATATCATACAATACCATCACTACGAGGCTAATTCTTCTTGCAATTCAAAACGGCACTGATTTTGGTGTACTTTTTAGTATTAGCGTTTTTCATGCCTAAAGCACCAATGGTAAAAAAATTTAATTATCCCTTTCTTATTGTAGAGTTCAGTTCACCGTTCGAATGTTTGCCTAATGGCGACCCTATTCCTTATGTTCCTCGTGGTGAATCTTCTAATTCTTCTGAAAGAAATATAACACATGAGAGGTCTCTTTCTCCTGCCGAGCCCCCTCTTCATGAGAGGTCCAAGTCTCCTCGTGCCAGGCGCCCTCTTGTTGCTGCGTCCATTGTTTCTCCTACAAGGATTATTTCTTCAGACAAATGTGCATATACACTTGACCAATTTAGATTTATTCGGCTTTTTTCTAATACGTGTCCACATCGGGTATTTGAACTTCGAAGATATACTTTTCCTGACTATGTGCGACTTATATTAAAAACAGGAAGGAGTACGTTTGGGCTTATACCAAACCAAGAACAAATTGTATTATCAACATCCGATGGTGACGTCTTTGCAATATTGGAAACTTCCAATGTTCTTGCTGGAATATATACATATATTCATAATAGGGATAAAAGACGGGCGAAAATAAATATGGAAAGCCGCACGGTTACCCCATTGACCCGAGAAGAAATTAATGGAACTCCAGTAGGTTCCCACCGCCCAATCTTATTAAATTATAAAGTACTTCATGTAAACACCAATCCTTGACCACAATAATCACAAAAAAAAACATGTAAAACTAAAATATGATGTCTGTGATCCGATTTTGGATAAAAATGTTTCATGTAACTGATAATAACATTAGAATGTACACGTGTTATGGTTCTCATGGCTTTAATCTTTTCTCAATAACCCAGCAAGTCTGTTTCGAAAGCAGTTAAAAAAATCTGCCCGCCTAGGTCACAGTGACGTATGAACAGGTTCTGTGGAATGACAGAAAGACTTTTTTTTTATTTTCATATTTATTAAACAAGATCTTATGTGTATGCTATAACTATCTATAAGTAAATGCCAGTGAGTGAGAATAATCTAAAACAAATTTTATCACGTTATAACAAAATTAGTGAAGAAAAGTTGTTTTTCATGTCAGCCACTGCCATATTAGTTCCGCGATTCTGAATTTTGAACATTTAATAAATTTCACTACAAATTCGTTATCAGCAATAGAGTAAAACACCCTGAACAATCATTTGAGAGCCACGAGACCAATTTTTTAATTTTTCGGCCGCCATATTTGATCCGACCCTTTGAATTTCGTAATTTTCTTTTTAGATACGTAAATAGAGACCCAAAAAACCTGAAACCCGATTTTGAATCCATGGGACACATTTTTTTTTTACCACCATCTCGGATCCGCTATTTTGCATTTGGAACTTTGACTTTAGATTCCTAATCAGCGAGCCAGAAAAAGCCCTTACATGTCATTTTCAGCTAATTGACTATTGTTAGTCACAATTACGGTTAGTGTGTAGGAAGGCTGTATCTCTTCACTATTTTTATTTATAAAATCCATGCCCTTAATCACAGTAAGTGGCTCCGATATATGCACTTTGCAAATAAGGATATTGTAAGTTTTTGTCCATAATTTCATTTGTTGATCTCTTCATAAGTGCAAAAAAGTTTACAAATTATAGCGTAGTAGCAAAATGTTAAGAAACAATTATTTTCCATCAATAGAAAATCATTTGCAATTAAAATCTTCTCTTTCATTAATAATTTTCAAAAAAATTTTATCATAAAATAGAATTACTTTTTTTGGAGATATTTCGTTGTAAAATTGTTGGCGCAGAAATTGTGTAATCTTAAGTACTAGATATAAACAAACTGAAAACAGGCACTCAAAGTGATATTCATACAGTGTAGCAATAAATCTCTTGTCTATGGCCAAAATGGTAGTCCATATTTCAAAGATTTTCTCCGAACTTAGAAGATTGATTAAAATGTTATATCAGTTTTAACAAATTCAGTCATTAAATATTTATCCGTGAAACTCACTCTAACCAAATGTAAATATCTTAGAATTTCAAGCGTAATGCCTGTTCTTTTTCACCTTGTGCAGTTAAATCAACATTTTTAAATTATCTAATACATTATTGACAGTATTATACACCACGGCCACTGCGAGACTAATTTTTGTTACAACTCAAAACTGCACACTGATTTTGGCATACTTCTGAGTATCATCGTTTTTTCGTGCATGAAATGTAAACGTTTTGAAAAAATGTAATCCCCCTTTTCTTATTGTAGAGTTGAGTTCACCGTTTAAACGTTCACCTAATGGCATCCTTATTCCTTGTATATCTCGTTGTGGACCTTCTTATTCTTCTGAAAGAAATGAATCACCGAGGAGGTCTCTTCCTCCTGCCGAGCCTCATCTTCGTAGCAAGTCCAGGTCTCTTCCTACCAGGCGTTTACCTGTTGCCAGGTCTATAGTTCCTCCTACAAGAATTGTTTGTGCTAGCGGATATGGATATAAACTTGACGAATTCAGATTTATTCGGCTTTTGGCCAATGTAAGCCCGCACCGGACATTCGAACTTCGAAAATGCACTTCTGCTGTCAATGTAGCACTTAAAATAACAGCAGAAAGTCATACGTTTGGGCCTATACAAAACCAAGAACAAATTGTATTATCAACATCCGATGGTGACATCATTGCAATATTGGCGACAATACGACAATACGGGCAAAGATAAGCATAGTAGAAAGCGGCAAGGTTACCCTATTGACACGAGAAGAAATTGATAAAATGCCAGTGCGTGCACGCCGCCCAATATTGTTAAATTATAGAGTAGTACATGTAAACACGAATCCCTGACATCATTAATAAAAAGAGAAACATATAGAACTAAGATATAATGCTCGCGTTCCGATTTCGGATCCAAATGTTTTATAAAATGGAGACCGGTGCAAATCCGTCACTCGGGAAAATCCGGCAGCCTGGCGTTTCTCGGAAAGTATTATTTCGAAAAGCCCGCTAATTTTTGTGGGAACGCACCTTTATGCTCAAGTGCCCCTAGAGAAATGTGTGGGCGATTGGGGTTATATTAAAAACATCAGAAATGAACAAACGTTTTTCTCGACGTTCCGGCATTATATTCTACTTTTCAGCCTATTCACCCAAAAAACCTCATCCCAAACAAAATTAATTTGCGATTTAAAAAAATGTAGCTAAGAGTATATCCTTTCACTTCATATATTTTGCTTTGTAGAAAAAACAAATTTTATTATTGAAAAATAAGTGAAAACAAAAGTGCGGGGATTACATTGAAAAGTCAACGTGTTATAGTTCTTGCTGCTCTAATCTTTTATCAATGCCCAAGCCAGTCTTTTTCGGAAGCAGATAAAAAGATCTGCTTCCCTCCGCCACTGTGGAGCAGAGAAATGTTTCTGCGGACAAATGAGTTCTTATCCTACACTATCCATTCGACTTGGACTGTCTTTTGCTGAAATCTTTTCAAATCTATAAATATATTCCAGTGTATGAGAATAATT
Organism: Andricus grossulariae; assembly: GCA_011634705.1. Lineage (NCBI taxonomy): Eukaryota > Metazoa > Arthropoda > Insecta > Hymenoptera > Cynipidae > Andricus > Andricus grossulariae. Next base: position 33,776,613 of record JAABKJ010000755.1, on the reverse strand, counting down.
TTTAAAAAAATTGTATTACATTATAAGATAATTATTGAAGAAAATTTCTTTTTCTGAATTGCCACTGTTTATCTTATCGACATTTAGATTTTGGGCACATACAAATGTCAGGAAAATCATTGCTGTATTAGGATTATTCAAAAACAGATGCTTTTTGGAAATTCTTTGAACAATTTGTATAAACAAAATCACAATTTGACTATTTTTTAAGAAATAGGCTCAATTTCGTTTGCACAATCAACGAAGAATATTGTCCCAATGACTCTGTGCTATGATGCTCTTATTGTTTATAAAAATTGTCTAAATAATTATCATTTATTGATTTTCAAAGTATCGTAACAAAGAATTTTCGAAAAAACATTCTTAGTTGATTCCCTAGAAAGTAGTTGAGCCTGTTCGTTGGAAAATAGCCAAACTCTATATTTGTTGATGAAAATTTGTTCATAGGAATAGAATAAAAGCTTTTAATTCATCCCCTTAGGGTTTACATTTTTCTTTCACTTCTTATCTATTTCTTTACACAACCCCCATACAAGTACTTCGTTTAAGTTTAAGGTGGGTTCCGAACTACCAAGAGCAACAGTTTTAAGTACTCAGAGAAACTTTTTCTCAAGACGACTCACCGGAGATAAACAACTCCCTTGCTAGGCTAGGGTTGACTACATTAGCCGCCGAGGCTCTTCCAGAGTGCAAGGCAACAATCCAATCCGCAAGCCGACGTAGCGGGTCCAAAGCCTACGACTTAGCTCTCACGACCATTGTCCCACTAGTAGATTTCATGAAAAGCTTGACGTTTTCTTTGAAAATAACCAAAATCTGGCCCACGAAATTTATTAGCGCACAGTCAGCGTCAACAATGCGTCGACACCAGTAGCGGAGCGTAAAATCGGGCAGTACGGGGGAGCAGTACGCGTGGGCGACAAAAGCGTGAGAAAAATCAAACAGAAATGTTTCATACGGCCTTGACTGTTTAATTTTCCGACCATTGATTCAGTGTCACGGCCAGTGCGAAGAAACCCCTGGAACCGGCCTCATGTTGGACTTCTTGTGTAATGAGAGTTCCCTTACCATAATCGTATAGGAATTTTGAAAAATTCTCAAAATATTCTCCTCGTAACTAGTTTGATGAAAACCATCTCAGAGTATAGCTCGAAAACGATCTTCTTGTCTTAACTCGAAATAACATATAAGTCCCTCATTTACTCTGTTTCTTGCTACCTTTTTATTTGTATTACCAATCTTCAGGAGGCTGGCGCCCTCCTCAGTATACAACACAAACTTCCCATAAAGACTGGTGGGACTGACGTTATAAGTGACACATCACCTTATGACGAACTGGCTACTTATTTTAGACATGATTTTATACTCACGGAATACATTTCTTAATAACAATAACATAGCCACGAATTGAATGGAAACTTTGGTGTAGGATATTCGTGACCTCGGAAAAGTTTCAGGCTATGAATGGAGACTCAGGGTTTGGAATGCTAGTGGTGTAAATGGTTTTAAGGAAAAGAAATTGCGAGCGCTAATGAGCGTAAGGATGCCAGATACTTTTTTGTGATCATGGAATAAAGAAAGAGTGGTGTGATACAAAAGAGATATAAAATAGAGAGATAAAAACGGACTCGAACAATGGTCAGGAGTTGATAATGAATGACATGGTAGACATGGAATCGATCTGGCCAAAAGATATAAATGCGTATCTCCCAGATTTTTGTGGATTAGAATGGAAGTGGAAATCAAAAGACTATCAACGCTCCAGTTGATAGTGAAAGTTGGAACGTAAAAGAAGCTTTCTGGGGCTCCCTGAATGATATTCTAGGTGCTAGCGATAATGGAGAAAGAATTATTCTACTCGGAGATACGAATGGCTTGGTTGGAGTGCAACGCGAAGGTATTGGCAGGGTGCTAGGGTACTTCGGGGATCTAAAAACTAATGGTTACGGCGATAAATTGGTTAGAATATGGTGGGAAAAGGGCTTGTGTCTTGCAAATACTCTGTCCAGGCATAAAATGATCCACGTGTATGTACACTTGGTCAAAAATAATTCTTTCAATTTGTTATATAATGTCTTTCAATAGATCTTTCTGTTATGTTGTAAAACGTTTACAAATAATTTTCAATAAAAAGTACAAAATCAAGTTTACATTTTTTTTCACCAAAATATAAAAGTTTTAAACATGTTTTCTAAATTGTTTCTTATACATAACATGTATGACAAACATAAATTTCCAGAAAAATTGGCTTTTGCATTAATTACTTGAAAGGGTATATCTTTTTATAAGTGTCGCAGCGGTAGCAATACCGTATTTGAAAAATAGATTTGTATCTGCAATTATCGCAGGCCCACGAAAAAATGTCTTGAGCGCGAGGTCAGAGTGTGGTATCTATATCTATTTTGGTGCGCTGAATACGAATCTGACATAATTTTTCTCCTAGCACGTCAGATATATCTCCTGGACGAGAAAAATTCCCTAAAAATCAGATTTTTGTATATAAAAATTACCCTTGTCATTGAAATCATCCGGAAACATGTCAAGGCATTTTATCTTCATGTATTTTAGTACGCTGAATACGAATCTGACATTAGTTTCGGCCAGCACCTCAGGAATTTCCCCTAAACCCAGAAAGTTTTCTAGAAAATCAGCTTCCCTTAGGTATGAAATTACCCTTGGCAATTTATCTGGAAAACATAGTGAGATATTCTTATCACTCGATGAGAAAATCTGTTCCTTCTTTCGGATCTAAATTTCGCCAGACTAAGGAGAAGGTTTACAGCTGCCAAGTAACACTATAAGGCAAACATACGTATTATATTGTGAATTCAACCTGCATATATTGTGCTCAAGATGATTCTAGAAGCAAATCTCATTTGATAAAAAGAGAGCTCTTTAGGAAATTCTTCGAGTCTATGGAAAAAGTCTATGGCTCTGAAGCGTAAGCTTCCACATGTATTCAACAGAACAAGTAACCCCGAAATACTTGTTTTCCTATTCAGTACACCAAAATGCATAAAGATATCATGCTCTGGTCTATTTTCAGACGATTTCAATACTGTCTAGGGTGAAACTTAGATATGCTGGGGGAAAACTAATGTCAAATTTGTATTCATTGTGCCAGAATACATGAAGATATTACGCTCTGACCTATTTTCAGATGTTTCCGACACCAAGGTTAATTTATACCGAAAAGGGCTAGAGGAAAGTTAATGTCCAATTTGTATTTGGCGCCCCAAAATACATATAGATACCATACTTCGACATCTCGCTCAAGACACTTTTTGTTTTATGAGCAAAATATTAACAATGTGCTGGAAAAATCTGACCATGTGGAAAATTTCCAGTTATTTTCAGAAGAAGCTTTTGACTGTGGAGGTGCATGCAAGTCTTTTCCATGGTTAGATTCTTTTTTATCATTGGAAAATGTATTTTCTTTAATTATATAGGAAAAGGTATTTTACATTTGAAAATACCTAGTTTCAACATTTATGAGATGAAAAATTGAATAAGGTTCATTTTGTTATTCCCCGTCCGAAGAAAAAAAAATTTCCTAATGCTTTTACAACTTTTATCAGGGTGTATACTCACTTGAAATCCCTAGAATGGTTAGGGAATTTTTTGTACCTGGTAAAACCTGGAAATGTGAGGCAATTTTTTTAATTCATTTTTTTCTGGAAAAAAAACATATAAACTTGGGATTTTACTTTTTATTGAAAATTATTTGTATATATCTTATTATATATGAAAAAATAATATTTATATATACACACACCATTGCTAGTATTTAAATAAAAAATTAAATTTACAATCTAATTTTTATTTTTAAATAATTTAATTACCAAGCGAAATTCATTCTCAATCAAACAAACAATTAATAATCATAGATAACAAATGCAAACGAGTATATTTTAACCAAAATTAGTTTCCTGATGAAAATAATTTTTTTAACTCAATTGTAATTTAATTTTTGTTATTATTTTCCTTGATTATTAGAGCGCTGTAGCCCGTTATCTTTCTCAGAACGATTCATAGAGCAATATATAAGCTTTCAGCTATATTATAAAATGTTTTCACCTTGTCAGAAGTATCTAACAACTTATCAAAATAGAAAAAGAATCATTGTTTTTTTTTTCTTTTTGACCCCGTTTTGCTTGAAAAACTGAAGTGGTGGACAATTTACGTTTTGAAAATTGTAATCGACGTGGAAACCCCCAATAGTTAGGATATGACTTTCCTTTTGTCACAAAATTAGTGGCGAACTATGGGCATGTACTTCTAACGTACTTAGAACGTATACCATATATTGTTTTAAAAATAATAACTTGCTTAACAAATTTAATTCAATTGCTCTGAGTAAAGTATAGTCCTTTTGTTCTTAAAATGACCCCAGTAGATTAATGAAATCGGTGAATTGAAAATAATTTGCACGTAGAGTTTTATCCAAATACAGGTACAAATGCAGGTATCGCTTCCAGGTCCTTTCGCCAAGCTACTCGAATTCCCAACATATCAAGAGGCAAAGCTTCGAACCATCTCTCTGTGACGTGGCATCCAATATCTGCTTTCGAAGTCTTTCTACGAATCCCTTTGCTTGAGGATGGTAACCCATGGTCCTGAAGTATTTGCTTCCAAGATTGTTGTGGAATGCTTTCGGACGACGAGAAAAGTGATCCACACAGGTAAGGCAGTAAACTAATCCTTGAGTACTTTGTATAGGACCCACTATGTCGATGTGGACATGCTCGAATCTGGAAGATAGAGTCAATGACCCAATCGTTGACGAAAGGTGACATGAAAACTTTTCACGCTGAATCTCCATACAAGCACAAAATAAGTGCTACATTTGAAGAAACTTCACAGAAAATACTCATAATTGTGTCAGGCATATGTACTTGCTTCAGATTCGCGAAAGTGCATCGGCGACGACATTTGTCCTTTCCGAAGATGTGCTGTATATCCGTCGTAAACTGGCCGATGAAATCCAGATGCTTAAATTGTCGTGGAGAACATTCATTCGCTTTCTGACGGAAAGCGAAGATGAGAGACTTGTGATCGGTAAAAACGGTCAAAGTTCAAAATACAATCATGTACCTGCAATATTTGACGGCCTTGTAAATCTCCAGAAGTTCTCTGTTATAAGCTCTGTACTTAATCTCAGCTGAGCTCAGCTCCTTGTTGAAGAAACCGAACGTCTGCCATTCGTTGTTGATTCGCTGCAAAAGGACCACACCCACTGTGAAATTCGATGCATCTATGAAAATGACATGTGGTGCCTCTGTGTCCGGATAGGCCAAGAAAACTCCTGAAGCGACGGAGTCCTTTCGCTGTCTACGGACGATCTCAATTACTAATGGCATCGACCTTCTCAAGGTGAGGGCGGATGCCTCATGATGAAACAAACGAACCTGGGAACTGTACCTCGTTTTCTCCAAAACGGCATTCTTCTGGGTTGATAACTACTCCGTAGGCCTTGCGGCGATCGAAAAGTTGCTTTATACGATTCACATGTTCTTGTTTGTCCTCGGAAGCCACGAGGATGTCGTCGATGTAGCAGTAGGCGTAATGCAAGCCTTGAAGTACCTCGTCCATGAAGCGTTGGCACGTCCGTGCTGTATTTTGAAGGCCGAAGGACATCATGGGTAATTTGAATAGGCCAGAAGGTGTTATGATGGCAGTCTTCGAAATATCCTCTTCTGCGAAAGGTATATGATGGAATACACGAACTAGGTCCACTTTAGAAAAGATTTTCTGGGCTTTCAGAGAAAATGTGAAATCCTCTATGTGCGGAACCGGAAACTTCTCTGAAACAGTTCTAGCATTGCGACCTTGATAATCACCGCTCATCCGTACCAGGTTTTGGAACCTTGTGGAGGGAGGAAGCCCAACTACTTTTTCAAGGGGCACGCTCTTGGTAGCTGCATCATTTTGTCGAATTCCTTTTTCGCATACCGAAGTGGACTCGGAGTTAACCAACGAACTTTTTAGTTACCGGAAGTCCCAGAGTAGTTTTATATTGTGCTTTATTTGATGTTTCGTTCTAAAAGGAGTTCCGGAAGGCTTAGTTATGTCCGGGTACTGCATGAGGATCTGAGGAAAACTGTTTCGTACAGATACAACATGCATTCCCAATACGTTGTTACTGCACCAAGAAACGCGTCCTGGGACAAAGAGTTTAGTCACGTCGTTGACGAGACGTTGATTTTTCTCTTCCACGTGTAGACCGTAATGTGCGAGGAAATCTGTGTCGGTGATAGGTTTTGAAACGTCCGCTACAATGAAACTTCATGTCAAATAGCGGCGAAGTCTGAGTAGCAGGTTGAAAGTTACTGAACTGTACATCGCGATGGTTGATGCGTATGCCGCGAAGATTTCATGAGGTCTAATCTTGTTTCGCCCGGAGAGTCGCAATCGAGGAAACCCACACAGATCAGCACCTGTATGGACAAGGAATGGCACTTTAGACACTGTGTTGGTTATGAAGACCTAAAGAAATTTCGCGAAAGTGTCGTTAACTGCCAATATCGACACCCCGGCTCATTTCCTGGGTACGTGCATGGCGTCGAGCACCTTTTTGTATCAGCATCGAATTTTCCGTTGTATAAGTACTGTTCATTATCACGCGAGTGTCTACCGTTATTATCACGCGACTGACTTTGAGAGCGTGATCGTGAATGCGGACAACTGTTTCGCGGTGGATCGCGATTCGCGGAAGCTGCTGGTATTCCTTGACGCAAAGAGGTAGTAATGTCAGTAAAGATCTCCGCGAGTTGCGCTTTCATCATGAGATTTATACGTTGAGAAATTACTTCTAATGGATCAGCTGTTCTGAAAATTTTCGGCTATATGCCCAGGGGATGGTGCGATATTCGCGATGGAATCGGGCAGCGTGGTCATACTGTCCAAAGTCGCTCCCGTTTGGCAGACGTGGATCATTCGAGTGTCTGACGACGAGCGACCGAGCCGAAGAGGACACAGCATGTCGTCTGGCACGACAGTGGCGCCAAACCACGTAAATTACGTAAGAATTGTGAAGGCTTACGATCACTGATTTCCTCGCATTCTAAAAGATGACGAATTTCATGCTCTTGAGATTCACTAAAGCGTTTCATTAATTCACTTTTCAATAAATTGTATTTCACGGCCGTAGGTGGATGTGTGACAATATCTCTCACCTCAGCGGCGTACTTAGCCTCCAGGTTGCTCGAGACAAACTTAAAGTTCATCTTATCACCCGTTATGCCTGCAAGTGCAAATTTATATTCGACTTGCGGAAACCACATCTCAGGATCATTAGATCAAAAAGGTGGAAAACGTACCGCGATACGGTTGATCTCTCGAAGTACAACAAAACGCGTTTGCCGCGCTTTCGGAGACATCGCTGCATTTGATAATGTTGCTCTCTCGTAGCTGTCGTTAGAAGCTCAGTCCAATGAGACAGTCACTGAGTAAGCGAGCTTCAGACACGAAAGCGTCCTTTCACGCCACGCGCGCTTGATCGTCACTTGATGCACTAAAAAAAGTTACTACACTCAAACACGTCGGGGTCACCACTGAAGTGTGTTGAGACGAATATGAAAGAATTCGAAAAAAGTTACTTACAAAAAAAATGAATTGATCATTGCAAATTAATAACAGCTTGTTAACACGAGGTTATGTAACGGTTGACTGACTAGCGTGGACTGACTGATAGAAGAACGACTCTCAGAACAAGCCTGATGCGCCCTAGGCCTAGAACGCAGGGCAGTGCTTCTAACGAAGGACCAGGGACATACTGTGCATGCGTGAAAAAGAGTCTCTCATTGGTAGAGAGAAGAGAATAATTATGTATTCTCTTGAATCTCTTTTCTTCACCAATGACGAGGCTCTACTTGACGCAAGCACTGTAGTACACTGGGCCATCGTTGGGAGCACTGCTGCAGGGTTTCAGGAAACCCAGAAAGCGTAGTAGCCTAGACTAACTCAATTTTATTTGGTATTGAGAATCATGTCGTAGATACATCATGAAATATCAGGACAGTCGTGAACTGCTAACGTATTGTGGAGAAATCAGAAGTTATACGATATGCCTACAATTTTCAATCGTTTCAGGAACATCGCAAGCACCTTTAGACAGTTATTTCAATAGATCTTGTATTATAGACCTTGTTGTTTAGACCATGGTTTTCATATAAGCATTGATTATTTTTAAACAATTAATTTTGTTCAAAATAAAGAAAGGATTTTTAGTGAATAAGCGTAATAAAGTTCGATAAATATTATTTCAAAGATCTGAATTACAGATTCACAATCGGTTTATTCATAATATAAAAACATAGTTCGCTGCGCATAAACGAAAATTTGAATAAAATATTTGATATAACATTTTAGTTTAAATAATACTTTTCACTCAGACTTCTATCAAACGAAATTTTGGTTTCATTCAATTCAGTCAAGAAAACAATATACTTTCGGATTTTCAATTTTCGTAATTTGTGAAGGTATTTTTTTTTGTAAGAAATTGGGAATGAAGTTCTTTACTATCTTGATCACTGCTTTTTTATTATGCATGGAAATGTATTCGGATGAGTTTCATTTGCAAACGTTGTAAAAATTGTATCCCCTTGAAATATTAAGAAGAGATTCCTTATAATACAATTTATTTAAAGCAATAAAAATTGTAGTGACTGGAAATGTTTTTGGGTTAAAGCTAGCATATTTTTACATGTGAAGTAAAGTTTACTTGAACATTCTCTGTCATTATCCTTTATTTAATTATCAGGTGCAAGTATGAATTCACTTAAATGTACAATAAAATATATAAAGGAATCTAAAGTTGCACCTTATAATAAAATGAAGGTTAACGAAGAATCTCGGACTTTTGGCTACCAAAAGTTAATACTGCACGAATAAATATTTTATATGAATACTTATCAATCACATAATAATCAATCATCTGCTCTTGATTCAGATTTAAAGAGTAGGATTTACTGTTGATTGTATGATTTTTCCAAATGTTTAGGGACACTTTTCTGGGATGGGCAAAGACTTTAACTTAAGATTTAAAAATGTTCATTTACCTAAAAAAAAACTTTAAGCTTCGAAAATGAAAATTTTTTTACTCTTTGAATAAAATCATTACATCGTAGGCTGATTTGGCGCCAAATTTTCTAATCTTTCAAATAATTCTACTCATAAATTGTCAGATTTAGATTCTGCACAGATATTCTCTTTAAAGTGAAGTATGAATTTTCAAACGATCAAAGGAAATGTACTCAAACTTTCCATTAGTAGTATATTATTATTTTAAAAACATTCCAAATCTAGGGTTACGTGATGAAAATTTAAAATTTCATTCATTGAACTTTATTACACTATGTGTTCAAGAAAGCGTAAGTCATTTCATGGTGTGGCTAGGATACTTAGACATGAAGTCAAACTTTGATCTATTAAACTAACTGTCTAAAGGTGATAAAAATTTATAAGATAGATAGTGTAAATGTGGGTTATTACTCAATCCGCTATCAGTTAATGAACTATCGATACATTTAATGAAATGACTAATTACAGTGAGTGGCTACGACATATAAACTGCGCAAATTAAGATACTTTAAGATTTTGTTCTTTTAATTTTTTCTTAGCTCTTCAAATGTTTGAAAAAGTTTACAAATTATAGCGTGATAGCAAAACGTTGAGCAAACAATTATTGTCCTATATTAGAAAGTCATTGAAATTTTAAAAAATAATTAAATAAAATTACTTTTTTGGAAATTTTCAGTTGCAAAATTAATCGCTCAGAAATTTCTCAATCTTTATTAATACTTCAATCAATTGAAAACAGCCTCTAGATCATATCCGCGCAGTCTTGCAATCAATCTGGTTTTCAACAACAATGTATGCGGTATCACGCGACTACGTTAACACTTGAAAGATTATATCAATTTTGATATCAGCTTTAACTCATTTAGTGATGAAATTTTGATCATTAAAACGGACTCTAATTAAATTTACACAACACAAAAGTGTAAGCGTAACACTTGTAATCAGTTTGATAACGGCCTTAGGACATGTTATATAATCTATCATTGAGCATCCGACTATTCTTTCATTACGCGGTTAGCCAAATTCTTCATTTTTAAATTATCAGTTTTTAATCTTCTAGACAAAATGAGGGTCTTTTATACTCTAGTCTTCATCTTGGCAATCATCCTTAATTCTATTGGTAAATATAATAATATAATATATCTAGAATTTAGAAAATATTTGTGAGCACTTTTGAAGATTGGCGTTTTTTGTGCATGAAATACCGATATTAAAAAATGCAATCCTCCCTTTCTTATTGTAGAGCTAAGTTCACTGTTCGACTGTTTACCTGATGGCAAACCCATTCCCAGTGTTACTCGTGGTGTATCTCTCGGTTCTTCTGAAAGAAATGATTCACCTGAGAGGTCTCTTCCTCCTGCCGGGCCTCCTCTTCAAAGCAGATCCAGGTCTCCTCGTGACAGGTCTATAGCTCCTCCTACAAGGATTCTTTGTTCTAACGGACGTGGATATACACTTGACCAATTTAGATTTATTCGGCTTTTTGCTAATGTGAGTCCGCACCGGATATTCGAACTTCGAGAATACACTTTTCCTACCGATGTACCACTTAAAATAAAAATAGGAGGGAATAAGTTTGGGCCTATACCAATCCAAAAACAAATTGCATTATCAACATCAGATGCTGACGTCTTCGCAATAATGGAGACTTCCAATCTTCTTGCTGGATTATATATATATGTTGGCAAGAATGCAAAACGGGTGAAAATAAACATGGAAAGGGGCACGATTACGCAATTGAGCCGAGAAGAAATCGATGGAACTCCAGTAGGTCTCCGCCGCACAATCAGCTTGAATTATGTAGTAGAGCATGTCAACTCTAATTCTTCACGCGTTTATTAAAAAAAACATGTCAAACTAAAATATAATGTTTGCGATCCGATTTCGGATCAAAATGTTTCATGTAATTCGAAATTACATTAAAAAATCAACGTGTTCTTGTTCTCGAGGCTTCACTTCTTTTCCCGTGCCCCAGCTAATATTTGTCGGAAGCAGATCAAAAAATCTGCTCGCCTTCGCCACACTAGGGCAAAAAAGTTTCTACGGCCAAGTCAATTTTCATCCTACACTATTCATTCGATTTGGATGATTTTTCAATGAAAACCTTCAAAATTACAAAAAGATTTTTTCTAAATTATTTTAAAGATTTTTATATTAATTAAATCTATAAATGAATTCTAGTTAGTCAGAATAATTTCAGAAAATTTGTATTATGTTATAAGAAAATTAATTAAGAAAATTTGTTTTCCGTGATTGCTACTGTTTCGCTTATTGACATCCAGAGTTTGGGTTTATATAAATGCAATAGAAACAAATGATTTATTAAGATTAATTAAAAATATATGCTTTTTGTCATTTCTTTAAACGATTTTTATAAACAAATTTACAGTTTGGATATTTTTCGAGGAATTATCATACTAAAGAGTCTTCGGAACGACATTTTTAGTTGATTCCGTGAGAAAGTTGAGCATTTTCTTTGAAAAATAGCCAAAAGCTGAATTTGTTTATAAAAATTGTACACTCAGAAGGTCAAAAAATTGTTCTTTAAATTTTAATTTGTGAAATTTCACTAATTTGATTGGTAAGAACTACTAATTTGGTTAGACCAGATACAGTTCTGTCGGAAATTGTCGGTACAATGAGCGAAAGTACTATTAAAAATTACTGCTAACCTTGAAACGTGATTACTCGTTCAAAAGTGGAGCGAGGAACTTTTAAAAAAACCCCGTTAGGAAACTCATCGAACTACGCGTCAATTGGGTCCTACTAAAAGAACTTTTGACATTTTGGGGAGAATATACTGCTTGAGGAGTTAAAAAAAATTCAAGAATTTCTCGAATTTTTTTCCTCAACTTCAAATTGTGGCATGACCTAGGAAAGTTGTAGCAAAAATCTCAAAATCATACTCATTAGTTTTTGAAGCCTTATCTTCAATTAAGGCCACTAAAACTTGGAAAAATCTTCGCGGGTTTCCAAGATATGACAATAAATGTCCAAGCATTTTTGCGCCGAATTTCAGTCGCTCTAGCAGCGAGTCAGGCCGTCTGCAGTGCTCGCCGATTGAGACTCGACCCAGACACGTTTGGACATTTATTGTCCTATCTTGGGAACCCCTGAATATTTTGTAAGTTTAATCGGCTCAAATTGAAGATGAGATTTCACAGATTGGGTCCTGTAGATTTTAGTTTTTTTCGTTAAGTATCCTGAGTCACTGGACGAGTTGAAGTTAGGAAACAAAATCTAAGAAATCCTCGGCGACCACCGCTCTCGCTGCCGACAGCAGTAATAGCCGACTGAAACTTCACATTTGAGGCTTGGACATTTTTAATCGTACCTCGAGAACCCGTCGAAATTTTTCTAATTTAATTTCCTTAAATAAAGTATAAGACTTCAAAGACTAAGTGGTGTAAATTTGAGATTTTTTCTACAACTTTCCTAGGTCATGCCATTAGTTGAAGTCGAGGTACAAAATTCGAGCAATTCCTGAATTTTTTTTTTAAACTTCTAACGTAGTATATTATCTCCAAAAGGTAAAAAATGTCTCAATTATAGCACAGTTGATGTGGAATTTGAAAAGCTTTTCAAAGCTTTTTTTATTAAAGTTTCTTCATTTTTGAACGAGTAATCACATTTCAAAGTCAGCAGTGATTTTTAATAGTACTTTTGCTGATCGTACCGACAATTTCCGACGGTAGTGTATGTACTAATTCAATCAGCAAACTTGTACTAATGTCATAGTAAAAAATAATAATTGTTTCGTTAAAATGTACTAATTTATTCAGGTCTGTTTATATTAATTAATGAAGGTTATAAAAATAAGAAACTTCTAAAAAAAATAAGTTAAATATAAGACCACGATTGTGTAACATTTACAACCTAGTTAAGCGAAAAAATATGAAATATTTACATACTAAATATATTTTTCTTTACCTTATTTGTGATAATAATAATCCCTTTAATGCGTATGCAGTGTTCATTCACAGAAACACCACACAGTTCAATAACCACCATACATACTTGACATCACCACCACATACTTGACACACGTTCAGTAATTAGACCACCATTTAATACGAAAAAATCCAGAATAAAAGTTGACTAATTGATTTAGTAACCGAAATCATTAAAGAATTAGTCAGTATTTTCTTTAGTCGACTTTCGTAAAATAAAATTATGATTTTTTTACTACTCCATCAGTTAAATACTAAGATATTATCATGTCATTAATCAAATGTAATTAGTAAAATTTTCACTATTACATATTTTGAAAGTGTATATATTTTCTTCGTATACTTATGCTAATTTCTATGTGTTTCAATTTTTTACAACATCTCAAACATACAACATGTTTTATTGAAAATATAATAAAACTAAAGAACTCACAAAAATAATAATATTACCAAGCGTATCTGCTGTTTGCGGCGTAAGTATGCGTACTGAAACGAGGCGCCAACTCAAAAAACGGAGTAGTTGCTTTAAACGATTGTTTGAAAAATCATACAATTAATCAACTAATTATGAATGTTGTTTGTTTATTCAAAAATCGAATTTTTTCGTCGACAAATGTCTGAATATTACATTCGTTTATTAAATTTGTTTTGAAGCATCATATAATTTATCAACTAATTATGAATTTTACTGAAATTATCATGGAATTTTCAATCAGGAAAACTGGCATCCAAAACACAAATGTGTTTATAATGCTAAGAAGAATCATCGAAGGAGAACTTTTCTCCATTATAATATTGTTTCACTTTCAACAAATAATTTCTTACAATGTTTTTTGCTTATATCATAGAAAAAATGGCTACATTGTCATCATATTTGTTTATTTATAAACAAATTGAAAAATTGAATCATAAATCGGGCTCAACGAATCTCTAGAAAATTTTATCAGCTTTTTTTCAAAGTGTTTACGTCCAAATAAATCAAGATTTGGCGGCTATGCGCTATTTTGAACCAAAAAAGTCATTTTTTTCCACTGTGCATTAATCATTTAAAATCACCACAACTATGCTCTTTGAGTTGGCCTTGAAATTTTCTGAATTCCTCAAATTCGTTTGAATTCCCTCAATTCTTTGCATCACTTTAAAGTCTTTAGAAGTTCCTGAAATCGTAAAATTATTTGCACTGTCTAAACTCTTTGAATTTATGTAATTTCCACAATCGTCGAATTTTCTGAATTATGAGAAGGCATTCAAAATAATGCAAAGAATTCAGAGGAATTCAAAGTAATGCAAAGGATTTAGAGGAATTTAGAATAATTTGAATGAATTCAGAGTATTTAGAGAATTCAAGGAGTTCAAGAATTCAGAAAATTCAGAGAAATCAAGGAATTTCGGAAATTCAGAATATTTAGGGAATTCAAAGAATTCAAGGAATACAAAGAATCCAAGGAATACAAAGAATTCTAAATATTCCACAAATTCTGGTATTTAGAATATTCTGGAATTTAGAGATTTGCAAGAATTCAGGGAATTCATGAAATACAGATATATAAAAAAATGCAATTTATTCAGACAGTTCGAAGAATTTACATATTTTAAGCAATTTGGAGAATTCAAGTAATTTAGAGATTTTTAGGAATTCAGAATATTCAAGAAATTGAGGAAATTCTGAACATTTAAGGAATTGAGAATTTTCAAGGGATTTATTTAAAACCAAAGAGATGAATCTTCAACTAAAAAAATGACGATGTTATTATTATTATACTTGAATCCCCAATCAAAACAGATAATTTACAATGAAACAGTTGCATTTTTAACCAAAAAGATAAATTCTCAACGAAACATTTGTTGGTTGATATTTCAACGAAAAAGATTTCAATTTAAAATAAAGAATAGTTGGATTTAATCGAAAAATACCAATTTTTAAGACAATACTTGAATGCCTAACCAAAACTGATTGAATTACAACCAAACATTTGTGTTTTCAACAAACAAAAAAACTAATTTTCAACTTGAAATAATTAAGTTTTTAAACAAAAAGATAAATTTCCTAACAAGAAATTATTGTTCTATGAAAAAGATAAATTTTCAACAAAATTGTTAAATTTTCAAGCCAAGAGGACGAATTATCTACAAAATAGTTCAATTTTCAACCCAAAAATATGAAGTTTCAACTAAAATTATAAATCTTCAACCAAAAGAAAAAAGTGAGTGTTTTAAAAAGTAGTTTAGCTCTGAACCATGTTGTTTTTTTTTTCAACAAAAAAAGACGGATTTCCAACAAAATAGATGAATCCTCAACCAAAACAGATTAATTTTCAACCAAACAGTTGTATTTGGAACCAAAAGACGAATTTTCAACAAAATACTTCAAAAGACTAGGAGAGATCAGTTTTTAACCAAAACTGGAATAGTTACATTTTTAATTACAAAAAATTAATTCTTAACAAAAAATACTAATTTTTAATACAATAGTTAAATTTTCAACCAAAGGAAATAACTTTCAATTAGAATTATGAATCGTCACAAAATAAATAATTTTTCAACAAAACACTTCAACAATCAACCAAAAAGATGCTCTTTTTAACCAATTGGTTAAAAGAAGAATAATTTTCTAAAAATGAAATAGTTACATTCTCAACCTGAGAGATGAATCTTCAACCAAAAAAATTAGGTTTTAACAAAGTAGTTCGACTTTCAACGAAATATTTGAATTTTTGACCAAAGAATATTATCTTTTCAACAAGATAGTTGCATTTTTCACAAAAGAATTAAATTTTCAACCAAATAGTAGAATTTTGAACCAAACGAGATGAATTCCAAACCAAAAGAAGACTTTTCGACCAAAAATAGTTGGATTTTCTTTTTAGGATCTATTAATTCAGTTCGTATTTGAGCAAAAAAAAGGAGAATTTTCTTGAAAACAGAGAAAAAATTTAAAATTTAAAAATGAGGTGTAGATAGGGAAATAGAGGAAAGAGTGTGAAGTCTGAAATAAGAAAGTGATTTTGAAATTTAATTAATTATTATTGAAGCGAACTGTTGGAAGACTATCTTTCGAAAAATTTGCAAACCTTTTTCTTTATCATCAGGAATCGTATTAAATTTTTATTGACATCAGTTTCTTATATTTGAGACGTAGCCAGACTTTATTTTGTGTAAGAAAGTGTTTTGAAACAGGTAAAAGGTTGCGTACCATTCCCTGGGGAAAGGGTAATTCTGACTGTCATAAAAGCTAATCCTTATTTATGGCTATATACTTGCGTACATTTATTATTACACACCGAAATTCGATGAACGTAGCACAAATATTTTTCATGAGACTCAGACACTTAGTTATTTTCAAAGTGAGTAAAGTAAGGTAAAAATGATTAATTGTGTAAATTCTAATTATACCGTTCTGATGCAATAACTTCTAAATACGTTCTGTTGATGGATGTTTCAAAGTCTATTTGAAAGTTTCACAACACTGCCTTCGTAGTGTTCCAATAAAGTTAGAAATGTTACACAATCGCATCCTTTTATTGAACTTGTCTTTTTTGACATTTATAATTTCTATAACATTTAAAAAAAATTAATATATACAGTCCTTATGAAGAATTATGTAATGCGATTAAGAATTATACTTTCACTGTCTATATTTCCATTGGCAGCAGTATAAGTCAAGTTATGCCATAAGTTTCAGAAAAATGAATAATCATTCTTAGTGGATAACAAAAAACATTTCATAAGTATCTAGACATACTCTTATATCTTCTATTATACAATGAAATACCACACGTTGCCTCTCGCAGAACACTTCTTACTTCCCAATGAAAATTTATTATAGAAAATTATCAGTATTGGCATCAATATTGGGAAAAGTATAGGTAAAAGCATTGTGTTATTTCTTGGCGTATATGATTTTGCTGACACTTTTCAATGTACTCGCGAAAATAACATTGGAAGTTTCCTATTATTTTTCGTATATTGATCACAATACTTATAACTAAGGAGCTGGGAAAACCTTAGCAGTTGAAATATCCAGGATCTTGCACTTTTACAAATTTTTGTAGATGCATTTTATATGTTCAACATTAAAAATTTTCCCAATCACCAAACACATTGAAGATTATTTATAGAACTTCTAAAATCTATATTGAAAATATTAGTTTCTCATGGATACAAAATAAACATTTATAAAAATGTGCAAACCTAAGATATTTGGGTATATTTTCTAGATTATGAAAAAAATTGACATTTAAATTTTTTCAAAATTCTGCATTCAAAAAATATTGAATCTTTTCATTGAAGCTTTATATAATTTCACTTACAGCAGGAATATAAGATTAAATATTTTTTCATTGTCTAAATGTTTAATTTTTCATTCGTTTTGGAAAACTTGAAATGGTTTATCCAGTAACCTGAATTTCGAGAAGCCAAAACATAAAAATAAGTTATGAAACCTTGTTATTTTTAAAGTGTCAAAGAAGATTGTCACATTATTTTCAGATTTTTAAATTGAATTGGTAGAGAAATAGTGCTTTTTTAGAAATCTTCTTAAAACTTAAAAAAAAACATCTTTAGCCTCTGAAAATAACTGACAAAAATGTTTGAGCTGAAACTTACTAGTTTTAAAAAATCTATAAAAACTGAGAAGGCTTATTCAATATGAAGAATAAGAATGTTTTATTTCCAAAATTTGAAATATTAAAAAAAAATGACATGGTCTCTTTTATAACAATTGGACAAGTAGCAAAAGCGCGCTACGCACGCACATTCTTGTTTTCGGAAATTCTGAAAAACATGTTAATTTTAATATCAATAATTAAAAAATTTAGAAATAAAAAACTTCTTTATACTAAAACGTTTCATTTTTTGTCCCTTATAAAATTTGTGGAATAAATCAATTAGTATCTTGGGATTGCGTAAAGCCGAAATAAGTTTACAACTTTTATAAATGGCAGAGTACTGAATAATTAATTATAAATGTTACTTTTTTCGTAATCTATATAAAATGCCCAAGTTTCAGAAATTTTTTTTGGTTTAAGTTTATTTAGGAGAATAATACATTTCTACAAAACTCATAATTATGAAATAAATTTGACAACTCTTGAAAATTGTTCTAGGTAGAAAATGTTGCAAACGCATTTTAAATTTGCAGCATACAAAAATTTGCAAATAACCAAAAAAGTTAGAAGATAATTTATATAGCTTCTAAAATTATTTTTGGAAATATCATTTTTTCACAGATATATAATAAAATTTCACAAAAAATATTTTAAAATCTAAAGCGCTTAAAAATGCCATTCAGATTATGACAAAATATTATCATCGAACATTTTTTTTTTCAAAATTTTCCAATTAAAGATATTGAATCTTCTTATAAAAGTTCATATGTTTCTGTTTAGAGAAGTAATATAAGATCAAATACTTTTTAATTGCTGAGTTTGCCGGTTGCGCAAGTTGCGCAACTCTATGGTTAAACTTAATTTTTCTTCAATTCATAAAGTTAAAATTCCTGAAAATTAGTGTATAATAGTGTAATCATTTTAAACTTTGTAAAAAAATCTGCTGAATTACTTTCAGATTTTTAGTTGAATTGATATAGGTGTATCAGTTCGTTTTATTGTTAAGTTACATTACAATTTTCTCTACTCAAGAAATGTTAGAAATTACTTCATATATTTTAGGATTCAAGCTCAGATTGATTTAATTATGTTTTTAAATACTCATCGTTTATTGAGCAGGAAGGTCTGGTGAATGAGATAATGTATGAATGAAAATGGAAATATCACACAATATACATATATTCAGCAAAGCAAATAATTAATCGAATCAAATGAAATATTCAACGATGAAAAAATAAGTCGATTTGGTGAAATATATTATATCCCGTGAAATAATCGATTTATAGAATGTACGTTTTTAAACGAAAATTTCAACGTAAGAATAATCAAAATCCGTTTAGCCGTTCACAAGAAAAATGTTGATCATTTTGTAATAACTTTTGCAAGAAAATGTTGCCAGCGACGAAACCCTAGGGAAATCTTTTTGAAAATAAGGGAAAATTTCGTAATAGTAGATAGTCTAAACAATTATTATTTCTGTAGAGTAAAATATTGTAAATGCTTCTTGTTAGTGTCAAGACTAAATATAAGTTAGCATGTATGTGTACAACGTATTTTTATTAACAAAATCGATCCGAGTGAAAATAAAATCAAACGAAATATTTAACAATGTTTTTTATTTTAAAGCAATGCTACAGTCATTTCCAGATTTGCCAGCTTGTGTGATTAGATTTGCTTTATTTTGTTCTCCTCATTAAGGTAAAATTGGTTCACCAAATTGCCCAGATTCTCAGATATTGGGATCTTGGTTAGTTTTATCTTGGTTCACTCCTTGAATTACTGGTACATTTCCTTGTTGTCCAGATTTTTCAGCATTCTCAACTTTTTTATCCTGTTCAGATTTCTTAGTCTCTTCATTTATTTTATCGGACTTTTTGTGTGATTTATGTTTATGTATCTCACGTTTAAACGCATCGCCACAAAAAACAGAACCAGCATAACAAGGGCCAATATATTCTTCGTTAAAACGAGGACTTACCAACTCTTCCGACGAAAATTGTTCTATAACAAAAAATCAGAGAAAAGTGGATTAACGCCTAATTTTTTTCAATATTAATGGTAATATTATGCACGATACTTGA
Organism: Andricus grossulariae; assembly: GCA_011634705.1. Taxonomy (NCBI): domain Eukaryota; kingdom Metazoa; phylum Arthropoda; class Insecta; order Hymenoptera; family Cynipidae; genus Andricus; species Andricus grossulariae. The sequence goes on along the minus strand of JAABKJ010000755.1, from coordinate 33,756,894 downwards.
AGCTTCGAATTGGGACGAGCCAGATTTTTTCGAGTCAAAACAATTCGATTCGAACAGAATCGAGCTACCGAAGATTTAAAAACTTTCACGTTTGAAAGAGCAACGTATGTTAACGAAATTTCTATGAGATTCGGTATTACGCGGCTCGAAAACTCGCACCCGATCTGACACAAACCAAATGAGATGATCAAATGATTGAAAAAAACACAAGAAATAAGTAAAAAATCAATAATAACATATGTTTCAGGTAAAAAATGCATTCAAAAAATCCAACAGCCTAGCTAAGGGTATAAGTCTGGAACCTTTCTGTTTTCAATACGAAAACAAATCTTACGATTTTTCTAGGCGGATTTTACTAAAACAGTTACAGGTGCTATTCAATGTTATCCTGTCAAATGACAAATGAAAATAGATATTTCAATAGATATTCATAATTATTAGGTAAACAATATTTAATTATGTGATATAAAATTCTAAAAGGAAAATTAAGTATTCGGAAATTGATTACGAGAAATTTGTTGCTAATCTCTCGTTACGCTAGGTTCAACCGAATTTTTTTTTAGTGATGTGCCAGGTGTGCTCATATGTGTTTTATGATATATTTACACCGTCATTATATATGATATGTAAAGAATTTGTTTTTCTCTTTTGAAGCAGTAACTTGTAAATACGTTTTGGTTGCGGAGGCATTGAAAGAAATAATTGGCCGGTACACGCATAATTCTTGTTATTCAAAACATATTGTATTGCTCGCTCAGCTACAACCATACGGAATTGCTATTTTAGGCATACCATTATGATTACGTATGATAGCTAGACCGAGAATATTCTATCCATAAAGTATCCTATATTATATTCCTAAATTATAGACTTGTGTGGCTGAATCTTTCATTTCAGAGTTTGCATAATCCAGCTCTACTGGAATGGCTGTCATTCGTAGTACAATATTTGAACCCTGTAACATCAAATTATTCTTTTTCAATCAAAGTTTATCTTTCCAAATCTTGAAGAAGAACATGTAACATTGAAGGAAATATAAATTCAAATCATACTCTGTAGATTTGGACCGAGGACAAGAATAAATATTACGTGATTGCTGAGTAGTCATAAGAAATGTTTACCCGTGGAATGGAAATTTTGGCGAAGATAAAAATACGAGATTCGTCACGTGCGTTAATTTATTATCATATAATCATTCTTTGAATAAATAAATATTTGGCCTTCATAAATGAAGGTAAAATCTGAATTATTTTTTTTTTTTCGAATTTCGACCTGTAAAAAAGTTACAAGTCGCTGAAGTCAATGGTACCCACAAACAATCCAAAAATTTCATCCCCACCTTCTCGAAAAATATTCGGCCCAATAACCAGAAGAGAATTTGTCTAAATTATCAAATTTCATCTCAGCAATCAAGAAATATTTATTTATGTTCTTGGTCCAGATTTTAAGAGTAAGATTTATACGCGACATTTTTTAAGCATTCTAACGGTTGTTCTTTGGAAGTCGAAGATTTAGTTTCTGCAAAGATATCCACTCTTGAAGTGAAGCTTGCATTTTCAAAAAGTCAATACAACTGTACCAAAAATAGTGTATCAATGACTATCTTGTCGTTTAGTTTTCAGTCATGATTAGTTGGTAATTTTACATTTATTTAAAATTACCTTTTAATTTTAAAATTATAATTATACATATTTTAGCGACGAAATCATAATAAAGAATGTATTTAAACACTGAAAATTGATAAGATGCTAGAGTTTTTTTTATCAAGAAATGTGATAAAAATGAGACCAACTTTTTATCGACCGTTCTTTCAAGTGTAAATAATATGTTTGAAAAAATTTGTATTTCGTGGTTTGATCCATATGACCAAATAATTGTTTTACAACCAAGGCACTATACATTTTTGGAGCTTATTGCGAAGGCTTAAAATGCTTCAGTGTACGGTAATTTTAACCATTACTTTCAAACATTTATTTGTATTAATAATATTTTCTACAAATCTTCGTAACACCAAATTATTATTGAACTAAAAGGCCAGAATATGCGTTATTATTAATATATTGCATTTATTCTTTCACGTGTTCCCAAAATCCCAATAAACTATTTTCTTATCTCCAAAGATTTGTAATGGCTTGGTTTAAAAATTTTTTTATTTGGTCATACGGGTCAAACGACGAAATAACATTATTTTCTTCAAACGAAACCTTTACACTTGAAAGAATGGTTGATAAAAAGTTGCCATTTTTCCCCTTCCTAATTCTTCCCTTAAAATGTGTCCTAGGCAACTCCAACTAACCCCCATTACCTATCTCAGGAACCTCTCAAGCATGCTTTCCACTTTTTTATGTTCCTTCCATCCCCAGACCTCCACTCCATAACACAGCACCGGCCAAAATCTCATCCTCCAATCACCATTAAACCTTCTTTTTCCTATACCCCATACTTGGCCCATTACTTTACTCTTCCACTAACAGACCTTTAAAATAATTCGTCGACTCACTCATTTCTATTTCTTCATTCACGCCCACCCTCCCTTCTCTTTACCTATTCTTCACATCCCAAACACTGCCTTCTTTGATCGCTTTTTCTACTACTTTCTTGTATTTCTCCTTTTCCCTTTCCCTTTTCCTTTCCAGCATCCTCTCATGTTCTCTTTTTCTCCTGTTGTACTCCCCCTTCTTCATTTCCCCTCTCCCATATTATCCTACACACTCTTTCATTCTCTGTTTACTCTCACTGCCTTCCTCGTCCCACCAGCTTCTCTTTCCCTCTTCCCATTCTTCTTTCTTACCTACCTCATCCCTTACCTTCTCAATCGACCCTTTCAACCTTTCAATTAACGAGTCTATTCCCTCCTCTTTTTCATACCTAACATTCTCCTTTTCCATTTTTTGTTCAAACTCTCTTAATTTATCAACCCACCACTCCCATTTTCGTGTTTCTTTCTCGTCTCCTTTCCTTTCTCCCTCTTCCGCGCTGATGGACGCCACCTTTCAGATGTAGTCTATTACTGATTCTCCCTCATCTATAAATGTGATCTCTCCTTCCTCATCTCCTTTCATATTGCTATTACATATGAACCATCCTGTTTCTCCTATTACGTCTAGTAACCTCCTCCCCTCCCGGTCTGTCTCCTTATGTTTGGAGCTCCTCATATATGCCTCCTTTTCTTCACCCCAAATCCCTCCCTCTTGTTTGTCATTCAAGGCATTCAAGTCACCTCCTATCAAAATAAGCTCTTCCTTCTTTTTCTCCATCCACCTCCTTATTACTCTTCAATCTTTCTTTTCTTCTCTTCTTCTATAGAAACAAACCACCGCTATTTTGACTCCATCATTTTCCTCTCTGTCCCCCTCTTTTCTCGCTTTTACTGCCAATTCTTTCCTCGCCCCTGAGATCATGCCGCACATCCCTCTCCCTTTGACGTGTTCCTTTCTTGCTTCTTGCATCGTCCACACATAACCTTTCGGTAACATCCTCTTCATCCTCTTCCAGTCCTTCTCATCTGCCCAAGTTTCACTCATCACAATCACATACCAATTTTCTAACACGCGCCTAAATCCTTTATTCTGGTTTTTTAAGCCTGACACATTCTAGAAAGCTATTTTCACGTTTTTCTCTTCCCTTCCCTCACCTATCCACCACAATTTTCTTCCCCCTCGCCTTTCGAAACCCCCCTCTGTTTGATCTCTAAACTCTTTTGCCTCTTCCTTTTTACTTTCTGCTCATGCTCTCTGCTCTATTTGCCATCTCCTTTTCCTCTTCCTCCATGTGAAATCTTCTTCAATTATTTCCCTTCTTCCTCTCAATAATTTTTTTTCTCCATAATTTTCATTTTCTCCTCCTCACTTCCTACTTTGTAGGGAATGTTTTAGATTAGTTGAGAGGTGACATTTGTGAATGAGTTAGTGATTATTAAAAATAATAAAGTTAAAAAGAGCCTGATTAGCTGCCATATAAAATCCAAAGGTTCTCACTACATTGAAAATTTTACGAAAAAATTGTTTGACGGTTAAGAAATAATGATACTTACGAATGAAGACCGCAGAGGTAAAGAGCAGCGTAGGAAAATAACAAAATTTTCTGTAACTAGAACAATCTATCTCTTCTGGAAGTATTGATAACGGGTACACTTTTCAAAGTCTACCAGCTCTTATATACCTCATTAGTGCTTAAGAAGTAAATAAATCAGCATGGAAGAAGACAATGCATGATTATAAATCACCTGTATTTCATAAATCTAGATTCTTTACAACAGCTGCGTCACAAAATTACTAGCTGTAGTCCAGCAAAGTAAGAATGACGATGAACTACATTTGGACGTTGAGGAAACTCATGATTTTATTTGTTTATTAGCAAATAAGTAAAACCGGTAACTTCGTTTTGAAAATTAAAACCAAGAAAGAAAAGCTTGTATCGTCAAACAAATAATGATCAACTGCACAAGTTCATTTAGATATACGTTTTTCTATTTCTGCATTGCTAATTATAGTTTTTCTTTTATGCATATGACAAAAAATTTTGCAGACGCGGGCAACAAAAATTTTATTAGAGAATTAATTACCTTCACTTTATTATAAATTAGAAAACATATGAAAGAAGTGGCCGCAATGTTCGTAAATATATCAATATTTTCAATTATATATAAAGTTAGTTACCGATTTCTTGTTTTTTACTTAGGACTATTTACAAATAGTTACCTAAGATTCAAGTATCAATCTTTATACGAGAGGTTCCAAAAAATATAACTGGTTCTGAACATAAGCCAATAAGGCTAATAAGGCCAATTTTTGAACCAAGAGCGTAGCACGTTTTTCTTTGTATATTTGCATGGTAAAGGTTGAGAGCTTTTTGAAACACCGTAGGAAAACCTTTTTACTTGAGGGAGAAGTAAATGCATTTTAAAAATATTTTTTGTTTTATATTTCTAAAAATGGTGCCGAGACGACTCCGGTATTTAGTGTCATTATCTTCTTGGAGTGCCCAATGTTCGCTTTCCCGTCCAAACATGTTCTCAACAGACCTCAGAAGACCACGTTTGTATAATTTGAGTATTTTTTCAGCGTTCAGATTCTCGATGAAGGTGGAGAATGAGTAAATGCTTGAAGAGCTCGACGATGCGTTCATCCTCCTTGCTTATCGTTGCTCGCTTTTCTCCGCGGCCTGGCTGATCATCGACAGTTTTTGAGTCTCTATATCGTACAATCCACATCGGAACAAAAAATATTTTGAATTTTTTCGTCACACTTGGACATACAGAATACGATAATTTTGGTCCTCGCGGATGTGTACACAAAAACACCACTTGGAATCGTTTAGCGTAAATCGCACTCATTTTTAAAAAGTTATGCTCTGCAAGACAGATCGAGCGACACTAGAGCGAGTCTATAATTCCGTCGTAGTCCTTTCATTGCAGAATCACGCCAAAAAAGAAGAAAGAAAATATGTTAAAAATCTAAGGAGAAATCCCGCATTGCATCTTATTGATCAGACATATATTTTACTTTTTAATTGTGAGAAGTGTATGTGTGTGCATGTTCATTACTTGAACTCAATCAGCGACGCAATCTCTAAAATTGTTTATTTTGAACATTATATTTACATCGCCTGCATACAACAATCTTTTCGAATTTCGGGTGGTACCTATGTCATTCAGATAAATATTTGACAACGTGGTTCCTAATCTTGAGCCCAGAGGAACTGCCAAAGTTGGAGTATAAGCGTTTGAGGTGCAATCTGCATACTGCACAACGTGCTTTCTATTTTGCAGTAGGTTATTGATGAGCGAAAGTACATTACCGGTAAAGCTCAACCTTTTGAGCTAATGAACTAAGTTTGCATGATGATATTTGTCAAAGGCTTCGGCCATGTCTATGTAGATAACATCCAACTGAAACCCTTCCTCCAAGCCCTCGCTGGTTAGGTGATTATTAATAAATTAGTGGTAGTGGATCTACCTTGCATGAACCCGTGTTGATATTGACTGACTTCAGATTTGAACCCTTTTGATATGTAGTTAGCAAGAAATCTTTCGAGGGATTCGGAGAAGTAGTTTATCATTGAAATAGGCCTGTAATTTTTCGCATCCGCAGAAGCATCAATTTTAAACACAGCTTCAGTAAATAAATATAGCATAGGATTAGTTATTGTATTTGCGCAATTTCCGATCACAAAACTAGGTGTTAAGTCCGTACCAGATGTGTTTTTATTTGGCAGGGAGCTTAGAGCTAATCTAACATTAACAATATCCATTTTTAATTTATACTTCGACCCTTAATTTCATCTGCTTGATTGTCGAAAATGATGTGCGATATTGTAAAAGTAAAAGTTGTATACTATCATGATATAAGTGCTTATATAGTATAGATCTCATTAGACAATAAAGCCGATAAAGGCAATGTAACCGTTGTGATATGTCACCAAGATTACACTAATAAAATGAATACCTTGTTAAATGATTCCAAAATATATTAAAAAAATAAATTATAATTCTTCGAACTTTTTACAAATTGAAACTTTCAAACTGGTAGATGGTTGGAGGACAAGTGGTTTCCTAAATCCTAGCACAAAGAGAGCAGATTTACTTACGGTAAATACTAACACTGTTAGAATGTATGGACTTCCAAAAATAAACAAACAAAACTATCCTCTCATACCAATTGTATCGTCCATAAGCACTCCTACTCATTACTTGGTCAAGATATTTAGAAAAATTATTTCCGATTCCTTACCGTCTTATCCTTATAAAATAAAAAAACTCAATTGAATTGAATGAAAAAATCCAAAACATTAAAATACCCGATAATCACAGTATGGCATTACTTGACGTCACATCACTCTTCACCGATGTTCCTTTAGAACTCTTTTTGAAAAGCATAGAATCTAGATGGAATTACATGAAGAAAAATAAAAAAAAAATTTCGACAAATTCAAAGAGGGCATTTCTTTTTCTACGAATAACACCTTCTTCAAATTTGATAATAACTTTTACCAACAAACATATGATATGCCTATGAGTTCACCGATTTCAGCTATATTGTCAGAAATTGTGATGCAAGATTCGGAATCAGAAGTATTCAATCTAATCAATTTTGACATTCCAATATATGTATGCTATGCTGATGACTCCTTTCTAATTATTCCTGAGAATGAAATAGAATTGATCGTTTCACTTTTCGTGACATACTACAATTTACAGTCGTAAAAGAAGACAATTGAATTAGATTTTCAAGTTGAGAAGTAATAAGATCTAAAAACAATATCATAATAACTAATTGGTTCCGAAAAAAAACTTATTCAGGTAGATATTTGAACTATTTTTCTAATCACCCCATAGAGCATAAAATTGGAAATATAAAAAATCTTGTTGATTCTGTCATTTTTTTGGCAGACGATTCTTTTCACTCAGAAAATTTGAAACTGGTTGAAAAACTATTATTCTATAATAACTATCCAACTAATTTGATTGATAAGCACATTAACAAAATATTAATTAAACTACCGACAAAAACTAACAACACTAACGACGATATCAATAATGACAATACTATCCCTCCGTTTACGCACTTCTTTTTCGCACCTTCCGTTTACACACAGGGTCTTTTAAGTCTTATTCAGTTTTTGAACTGTTTCTGGTTTTCGAAAAATTGAGTAGAATTCAGGGTTATGTTTTGAATTGTCTACTACACGATCCAATTTTTGTTAGTGTCAATCGTCAAAAACTTTTTAAAATAAAAATTGAAATTTGGTAAAAATATAGAAAAAAATCGATACTTTAAGGGGAATTTTAAGAGTCCAAGAAATTTTTAAGAGCTTTAAAAGATTTCAAGGTATTTTACAAGATTTCAGAGGATTTTAAATAATTAAGGGGAATTTTAAAAGGTTCCAAGAAATTTTTAAGAGCTTTAAAAGATTTCAAGGGATTTTACAAGATTTCAGAGGATTTTAAATAATTAAGGGGAATTTTAAGAGTCCAAGAAATTTTTAAGAGCTTTAAAAGATTTCAAGGTATTTTACAAGATTTCAGAGGAGTTAAAATAATTAAGGGGAATTTTAAAAGGTTCCCAGAAATTTTTAAGAGCTTTAAAAGATTCCAAGGGATCTTACAAGATTTCAGAAGATTTTACGTAATTAAAAGGAATTTTAAAAGATTCCAAGGAATTTTTAAGAGCTTTCAAAGATTTCAAGGGATTTTACAAGATTTCAGAGGTTTTTAAATAATTAAAGGGAATTTTAAAAGATTCCAAGAAATTATTAATTGATTTCAATTATTTGAAGGGATTTCAAAGGGTTTTAAATATTTTATGATATTTCCAAAGATTCCAAGGTATTTTCAATTGATTCCAGTCATTCAATGTGATTTCAAAGGATTTGAAATATTTTAGGGTTTATTAAAAGATTTTAAGGAATTTTCAGTTTATTTCAGTAATTTTATGGAATTTCAAAGGAATTTAAATATTTTGGGATATTTTAAAAGATTCCAAAGATTTTTTATTTGATTTAAATATTATGAAGGGGTTTCAAATGATTTAAAATATTCTACAGTATTTTCAAAGATTCCAAGAAATTTTCAAGCGATTAAAAAAATTGCAAGGGATTTCCAAAAATTTTAATGGTTTTACGGGATTTAAACAATTTTCCACGCGGTTGTAAAGAATTTCCTAGAATTTGAGAAGACATAGAACGATTTTACATGGTTTCATACTATTTTAAAAGATTCCGAGATTTCAGAGGTTTTAAGAGGTTTTAAAATCTCTCTATTTTAATCGATTCTTCAGGATTTCAGAAAATACCGTTAGATTTCAGATAATTTAACAGGATTTTATAAAATTGTAATAGATCTCAAAGAATTTATTCACAAGAAGTAAGTGATTTGAATTCATTTGGAATTTGCCCTGAATTCTTATTAATTTATCCTGAATTATTTAAAAATATATTGAATTCTTAATTTTTTTTTTAATTCAGTTAAATTCTTCTACAGTCACTCAAGTCGGCGGATTAAAAAAAAATCGGTTTAGTTTTTATTTAATTCATTTTACTTTTTATTTTTTTTAAATTCATCTTGAATTTTTATGAATTTCATAGAATTGCTCACTCGTTTTCCTTAGATCCCTTAAAATTCACTCGAATTGCTCTTGAAGCCTTATGAAACGAATTCTTTAGAATTCTTTTGAATTCAAAAGAACTGTAGTCACTTTGAGTCACATTTTGGGATAGAAATTAGTCACTTTTTTCATGTAAATTAGAATGTGTCAGCCCTGAGAATAACACATTAAAAAGCACCCTGCTAAAATGTATGGGAAAGGCCTTTCAGTGGACTCTACTCACACTCATTTATTTTCTAGTTTATGAAATCAGAAGTAATTTCCCAAAAAATCTTGGACCAATTATACCTAATTTTTGTATGCGGGGTCCTTTATAAAGTTTAATTAAACCTTATTTTATCCTATTTATAAAAGATTGAATAATAAAAATGTTGCGAGATTAGGATATTTTGGTCTGTGAATGTTGATGGTGAGGGAAAATGGAAAATCAGTGAGGGACAATTAGTGAGGGAATGATGGAAATGAAGTTGTGCGGCCACCCTGTAGTTTTTTCCGTGGAGTGGTAGTTACGCCACTGGTCGACTCGGTGGCTCGGTGGGAGAGGGTTGGCTCGAGGGTGGGGGTGTTAGTGAGTGAGAGGGGGTGCAGGCAGCGACTAGCGAGCGACGTTGGGGCTTAGTGGTGGTAGGGTTTGGTCCGTTTGGTCTCTGGCGCTGCGAAGTGGTGAACGGGTGGCGCAGCAGAACAGAAATCCCACCAGTCTGGCTCCTCGACTTGCTGACATGGCGTTGTTGTCGTGAGTGACAAGTTCGCCCCCATCGTCGAAGACGGAGCATCCTGAGGAGAGGATGCCAAGGTAAGTGAAGGTGCTCGAGGACGTCGAGTTTTCAACTAGTGGTGTGTTAATCAGTGCGGATGAGTGTATTTCGGGTGTCATCGGAAAAACCGGGCGGTGTCGATACGCCACGAACGAAAATACGAATCGAGTCGAGAGTCGTGTATCCATCCAGGCAGGGTCGTTGCCATCGGCCTGCTACCCTGCCTTACAAATCGATATTTCCCAGCGGGGGAATGAAAAGGAGTAGGAAAGAAAAGAAGCGAGAACCGAGAAACACAGTCGTGTCAGTGCCTTCTCATTCTAGCCACTTTGGCTCATTTTCCTGTGTTCGGTGCTCCTGGTGTTCGCGAGTGTCTCACCGAGTCTCCACCAAGTGTGGGTGTGTTCGTGTGGTGGAAGGGTTATTCTGGGGTGGGGAAGCCAGTACCTTATTTCTCCTTCGCTGAAAGGTTAGTCACCAGAGAAAAGTAATCCTGCCACGTCAAAAGCTTCAATATTCAATAATTTTGCATTCAAGATATTGTCAGCCCTCAGAACTTCATCCTGAGGCGTCACTCGTCACAGTTTTTGCTTATCGTTGCTGCCATCAGCGCGTGTTTCTACGTGGATTTTCGTTCAGAGAGGGTTGCGTAAATCTTTCTATCTCTCTCCCACCCTCTTCTCATTCTATTTCTCTCTCTATCTTTCTATCCGCCTATCTCTATCGCCTTTTTCCGTCTCTCTCTCCCTCTCTTTCTCTCTCTCTCTCTGGCCGTAGGCGGCGATACGCTTTGGGGTGCCTTGAGCTATACACAGCTCAACTCGGATCTCGAACCTCTCGACTTGCTGCTTTGCTCAACTTGTTCGTCCGTCCTCCGACCATCCTCCCCCGAACCATATCCATTCACCACGTTCCCCAGTCGTTTCTTTCCCTCGTCGCGAGCGTCAAGCGTCATTGATGTCATTGTAAAATGGCTCTTTCATTTCCATCGGGTGACAAGTGTCGGACACCGTAACAGGTGAGTCGAGTTCCGTGCCGCTCCTCTTCCTACTTTCGGACCGTTGATTACCCGAGCACGTGTGTATCAGTTTTACTCGGTTTACCTACATCGCCAGCTTTCTCACGCTATCTCCACCTTTAAGTGCGCACAGTGCACAAATTATGAGTATTCTCAAGTAAATATCAATGAAAAATCCCTCAGCATGTTTGTATAAAGTGACAAGTTCGACTGCAAGTGTTTGTTTTGGTTGTTTGATAACGATAGGAAGCCTATTTTTCTACAGCTCCGAATTTTGATTCAACATAATTTATAGAATGTTTTATTGATAATTGTTTATCTGGTTTTGTCGGTTTTTTTTTTAACAAACGATGACAATTGTCGGGGTGTTGTGCAGGTTTTAATCGTCAGATTTTTATCTTACTTTGTTAAACAAGTACACCTCGTGCAAAAAACATCCTGTAATGTCGCAATTGCGTTACGCCTGTGACGTAACGTTGGACTCTGAGGATACGAAAGGAATGTTACTCATGCACCTACACGTTTCCAGCATAAAATACCCACGCACTCAGCGCCTCTTTCAATTTCAACAATAATTTTTGACAATACTTGGTGTGCCAGTTTCTTATCGCTTTTTACACCGAGTTTTTCTCTTTTCTGTGGATTTTTTGTTTACCAATATTCATAAACTTCGTGACATGTGATTTTCGATGACATTTTTATCTAAATTACCGGTAATAAGGCTTATATTAGAAAATATTGATAGTTTTTTTATCCCTAAGAATGCCGTTTCCCTCCTTCGGTCTAAAATCCTCGATTTGGTTGCAAAAATAATAGAATTCCAGCCCCTTTCAATGCCGATTGAAATTTTTCTATTGATTCGCGGTTTCCAAATATATTTTCAGAAATATATCTCGGTAAGAAGACTTGGATTGAAAAAATGATAATTTTTTCAGAAATGTAATTCCCTGTCTAAATTTACATATATTTCGAATTTATTTCATTTCTTCCATTTTCTTCAGAAAATATGTATATTGAACTGTTTTGACTGTATGAAGATCATTGGCAGGGATTCATTTTTATTGATCCTGAATACAATTTTTCGTATTTTTCTGTTCCAATTAAAGATTCTTGATTTTCGCTCTTATCTATTCCATACACAGTTTAGTAATTAAAAAAAAAATCAAGTATTCAAGTGAATTAAATTTTTAATCTCAATGCAAGTCACGTTACCATTGAATGCAGGAAATTTTTCAAGTCCTTTTTAATGCTAGCTTTCTCATCGGACAATCAGTAGTATAAATTAGTGAAATTTAACTGTTTTAAATTAAAAAGAGTGACTAGAGTCCGAAAAAAACGAGCCCAGGTACACTTTTTTTTCAAGCAAAACAGCCCGAGGGCAGAGTCGACCCTGGACATGTCTAGAGATGAAGTAAGACCCCAAAAGTTGAAAAACATTTCATTGATCAAGTTCCTCAACGGAGGCGTGGTATTTGACTGCGTAGAATTCCAGCCTGTAAACTTTCGAAAACGGGATATCGTGAACAGGGCGTTCAGGGGAGGGGGCTTAACCCCGTTAAGCCATGGCATGAGCAGTGAGCACATTGATCAGCTAAGGAAGCTCTCTCTTTCTCTCTCTCTCTCTCCTGGTAAATTCATCAGCTTCTCGGGAGGTCGACTGGACACAAATTTCCTGTACGTCAATATTCGCCACGTGTTTCGCACGAGTGTTTACACGTCTCTCTGTCGTATAGGTATAATCACAGAGTCGAATAATCGGTCAATTTCGAAAATGGTCGGCCGAGCTTCGGCTCGGACTCTTCAGAAACAAGTAACAAGTGTTCAGAGGTGAATTTACATGCGACTTCCTGCGGGCTCCGTCGATTAAAATAGCGTGACGATTTTATCGTGGTACCGCCAGGGGTTGAAGCGTCCATTATGGTGGCGCGACGAATGAGGGGAAGGAGTGATGGGGGAGGGGAGGGGGGAGTGACCCCGCTGCTGCAGTCTACCGATACGAAAATACTCGTATTCAAGATAGCATAGCGAGGGAGCCTCTTTCACCACTGGAGGCTCCGAAAACCATTTGACCGGGTACAGAGACAAGTTTATTTTCTTATCGTATCGTGTTTCGAAATCAGTCCGGGGAAAAAGTGTCTTGAGGGAAATTGTCGGTAGTTAGGTGACGCGATGCTTGAAAAATGGGGTGTTTCCTGAAGCGAAAACGGTGTTTCCGTGTGAACTCTCGGTGGTGAATAGTGTATTAGTATTCCTACTCTGAAGTGCTGGCTCTGCATTTTACACACGAATGGATACAGTTTTCAACTCGTGCACCTGTTCTAAAAAGCAGGGGATGTGATTTTTGAAGGTACTTTTGTCCAAGCTGATTCTAATCTCTCTGTTACTTTTTCAACTCAGGTGAAATCAAAATACCACATTCATATGATAGGAAAAATATGGGGCATGTGGGTATAAATTAAAATATAAGGAATCTAGTCACTGCACAGTACACTTATTGAAAGTTTCTCATCTATCATTAATTGTAGTAGTTATCTTGCACTCTCAGTATGAATCATTCTTGAACGTGCAATAATTGCCTCTGACCTGAGCAGCCTTTTAATCTCGATAAAAATCAATCAAGCTCATGCCTCGTTACATTTGTGGTTTCCCCCATTCAACTAATTCTTATCTTATGGAAAATTTTAATGAATATCAATTTGCTACTAATCTCTTTTCTCGACATAAGTAACGTAATGTCGAAACAATTTGTGTTTTGTCCTTTGGGGTATTAGATAACTAAACAGGAAACCGTATGTTGCCAAGGCAGGAGCACGGGATCGTTAAAAACGATGGCAAGTTTGTGTGTCGGCGACAAAAAATCGTGAGCTTCAGTGTATACATATAGACGTTGTAACGGTGATGACTGTGCAACAAGCCGACCCTCTCCTCTTGCCCTCCCCTCGTTTCTTTTATTACGCTTACAGATTACGGCGGTTCTGTGTCGCAGGATGTATCCGTTACTGCAAGACTGTCACTATGTGTGATGATCGCATGGATTTTTGTCTCAGGTGTAAAAAGAATTACTTGATTTCATAAAAATGACGTAGTCTACACGCCTTGTCAATGATTTCTAAGCCAATGTTTCCGCCTCGGCACTGCCGAGATAGATCGTTTCAAGGGTTAAGAATTTTAACCCAATAGACATGTGCGTTGCGCTAAGGCAGTGTATAATATTTTAACATAATATTTTACCTTCAAATCGTTGTCTGGGGCTAGAGTGACCAGACGTTATGATTGATCAGAACGTATCTATGAAAGGGGAAGATCGAAAGATACACTCCGACGATTTCTAGACCATTAAAGAAGTTTTATTAAATACATTTTTGGATAATAACTTTAATTTGGTTGAAAAATAAATTGATGCATAGAGAAACATTTTGGACTGGAATAATAATGTAAAAAGTGAAAAAAATGATAAGAGATAGAGGAGAGGGGTATCTTGATGTATGCACACATGATTTTTTATCTTTGTCCTGATTTGTTGCGCTGTGTCCTGATTTTTCACACCCGAAATGAAACATTCACGATTGTTATCTATTATTTCAATATAAAAGCTGACCTTGAAGTAGTTATTTTTATAATTTACACATCTATGATCGTGATAACTATTTTAAATAACTTGCGTTAAGTTAAATTGGATTAGGGATGAGAAATGCAGTAAAATGTCCTGATTTTCCGATAAAGCCGCAACATTCCTAAAGTAATTTTTTGTATGCGATCACGTTTTATGATTGTAATCATACTAGACAATTTCTTTGACTTTGTTTTTTCTATTGTTCGTTTCCTGTCGCCTGGTCGCGGGAAATAATACGACGACGTAACTCCTCGGTTAGTTTAATGGTGGTTGTCCGTTAGTTTTCATGGTTTAGGCCGTAAAGTAACGCGTCTCGTGATAATAAACGGGTGTGTAAGGTAGGCAGTAAAGCCCCTCTTTTCTTCGTATATAGATAAGTCATTGAACAAAAACGGATGTACTTCATTTTTGAAAAACACCTGTTGGTAATGTTTTAAAATTTGTAGATCAATTTTTCCTTTGTAATGCAGTCCTTATTGCCGTGGTATGGTCATCGCCTACACATAGAAACTAGCAATAGTCACGCTGCACAAGTGCGCGTTAAAAACTCCGGCATGCTCACAAGTGGTCGGTCACGCCTAATCGGTGAAATATACTAACCCGATTGGGTATGACAACTACGTCGTATATCGCATTGAACTCGAACAAACCTCCATTTTCTACCTCTTTCCACGACTCATCGAAAAAAAGTGCGCAGCCTGAACATAAGTTTATGCGTCATTTAAAGTAAATTATTTTTTTCTTTAAATTGTCCTGTGGTGAAAGTTCCAAAACATTTTTGGAAATAGAGTTTTCTGTCTTTCCTTTCTGGCATTTCCTGTATCTAATTAATTCCCTGTAGATTTTCAAACATAACTTGTTTTACGTTTTGCTAATGTGCTACTTAAGTAATTCTCTGTAGCTGATTCCAATCTCGCAGACCTTTGTCTAAACTGTCATTTTATCCTCCAAAATGGTTAGTAATTACCAATCGACCTTCGATTGCCTCTAAGAAAAGTGCAGTTGTAGAAAGTTGGGTTTGATTATTTAGATCAATAGATCTCGAAACTTATTACCTAACCTCAGTTCGTTTGTCTGTCGATTCCTCATCGTCTTTCCTTCTTTTTTGAACCTATTCGATACGTTTGAAGCTGAATCTGGCCATAAAGATTGCGGTTCGTGCGGGTTGTTTTTTAAGTCCAGACCTAGAATTTGTACATTTCGAGGTTAGCTGAGTCGTGAGCTCCAGTTTGCGAGGAAAAGGCACGTACACCTGAATGTACAAAACGTGCACGCACGCAACCTTTGTGATACGAAGCATAATTATCATCTCCAATTTATTATTCAAGATTTGAATACTGATGCTCCTAAACTTAGTTTACAATAATAAAATAGATTTTATCGCTATTTGCACTAAGTTGTTGTATACATTTTCAACCCTATGTACGCATTTTTGATCTTAGCATTAAGGTCAAGGTAAATATAGCTTTCACTTGAATTAGTTGGAATTGATTAGGGACAAATACTGATGGAATCGGAGAACAGAACGACATTGATCTTTGCCAGGAGGTTGGGAGTGTTTATGTTGCGAATAACGAGAGTGAAGAGTGTTTTAGGCGCACGCTGTCACTGCCCTCTGGATAATTTATTATCGTTATAGCATGCTCCGTATTATCTCACTATAATCGTCTCGATACTCGTCTATATATTCGAGTAGTGTTGGTGTGGTGACCGGATGATCGCGATACTCTCTATCGTGTGAGGTACATTCACTTCGCGGACAGGCAGTTTTTGTTTTTTTTTCTTCCGCCAATAAAAGCACGATAAACACCTGTTAAAGCGTAATTAGTATTAATCACGCAATCAAAAATAGAGGTCTTGAATTTTTACAACCAAAGCTGGTTTCATTAATAACTATACTTAATGAATTTCCAGTGTTTCCTAAATCTTGTTTGTTGATAATACAAGAGGTTAAACAAGTTAAATATTTGAGTAGCTAAGCCAAGTCAAACATCAAAAGTATATTCAATGGCAAACTGAATTTACCTGCACAACTGCCAGGTCGAACATAGTCATAAAAATGAGGTGTCGGGCTTCGCGTCCCAGTTAACTCGTCGTCAGCTTCGTTCAGCTATGACGTACAAAACCCAGGACTCGGTACATAGTAAGAAATCGTGGAAATATTTTCAGGTTTGAAGGCAACTAAAACCTGGATAGGCAGGAAATTGAGATTTTCGGTCTAACCGCATTGTTTGACACTGGGGTAGCTCTCGAGCATGAAATTGGTTCCTATAATTATGAGGTGGCAAAGTAAGCATTGGAAACATTTAGAAATTTAAACTCAACCTAAAATTAAAGAGCTTTTTTTTTATTTTTTTCGCATTCTATCTCTGATTTTGACATTTAACTTTGGACAGCTGATAAAGGGCGAAAGTGTCCATAAGAATTGCGTAAATTGTTGCATAAAAGTCTTTTAGTCGGATAATATTTCGGTATTGCAGAATCTCAGATTATTAGCATTCAAATCACGGAAGATGCAATCGTGAAATTGCAGAGGTAGCTATATTTTATTTAACTTTATAGTGGTTATGTTGCATTCATCGACCAGAAAATTGATTAGAAAGAGTAAGCTTTTTTTTTTTGCAAAAATCAGGGATCACAGTGGTTCAGCAGTTCAATTATAGGGAAAGTAGGGATGTATTTTTTCCCTCCAACTTACAATTAGAAAATGAAAATATCGGGTTGATATTTTTGTAATCGATAGATAATATTATTCCTCACGGTGGACTGGCCAGTTTTTAGTCGCTAGCTTTTAAAAAACACTATTTAAATATTTATAATGTTCACTGTATTGCTCGTTTATTCAAAGTTATATAAAGGTGGTGGCGGGTGGTATGGTTATTTATTGTCGTTTATTACAAGTGTCTGGTGCATTTGCAGTCGGCCAGAGAGGAAAAAATTAATGGTGTAATTTATGAAGATTATAAAGAATTTGCAACATAGTATTTCTAAATGGAATAATGTAAATTAAAATTTAGGATATGCGCGAGGTAAGAAGACAGCAAGAATTCGTCAAATGAAATTTCAATAATTAATGTAGGTTGTCTGCTAGCAGCGGCTTATGATTTAATTATAAGATGTATTTTTATTTTAGAAATTCAAAGTCATCAGAGTAAATTGTACGTACTATAACAATTCAAAATATAAATAAATGTAAATTTTATTGAATTAACGCAGCCAACTCATAAAGTGCTATTTCACAAAAACTTGCTGTTTTCTCACCTCGCTCTTATTCCAAATTTTAATTTACATAATTTCACTTAGAAATACCATGTTGCAATTTTTTTATAATATTTATAAATTGCATAATTAATTAATTCGTCTCTGGTTGGCTGTAATTGGACCAGCCACTTTTAATAAACGAAAAGCAATAGTATCCCTTATTTAAAAAATATGTTTTTTTTTAAGTTAGTAGTCATTCATGGGAAAAAATATTATCTATCAATTAAAAAAAAATCAGCACATTTTCATTTTCAAAATTGTAAGTCTAGGAAAAAAATTGTATAGTCGATAATACGTCACATCATAATGTTACTACAGGCCCTTTAGTGTGAGATATTCTTTTTCTCCTTTGCGACACTATTTATTCAATCATGTTAGATTTTTTCTTGCGAAAATCTTCGACAATTTATTTTTGTCTTCTTGCTTTAAAAAAATGAAATTTCTCTGAGCTACTCATATTTTCTTTATGGACTGTGAGTGTCGCTTTTGTGATCAGCGTATTTTGCAATTCTTTTTAAACGGATTCAGCATTTTTGTAGCATCCTCATATACTTTTACAGCAGACTCTAAATCAGTTTTTAACTTTTTTAATATCTT
The DNA here is from genome assembly GCA_011634705.1 of Andricus grossulariae. Classification (NCBI taxonomy): domain Eukaryota; kingdom Metazoa; phylum Arthropoda; class Insecta; order Hymenoptera; family Cynipidae; genus Andricus; species Andricus grossulariae. Next base: position 33,738,543 of record JAABKJ010000755.1, on the reverse strand, counting down.
TCCTTTCTTTTTCGATATCGACTAAAATTACTGCTTCTTTAGCCTTACGTTCCGCTTCTGTAATCTGCTTAGCAGTATCTTATAATTCTTGAAAAATTAATCGTATCTTAAAAAAAAATGATAAAATTCTCAAGTATAGGAATTATAGAATATTTTGAGAAAAATATTGGAATAGGGAACTAATAGGGAATAATTCGTTCAGGAAATTTCATATCATGTTTCATATTTCTCTAATTTTCTCTCCTCAACCCTGTTTAAACTGCGGTACAATCAGCGGGGTCAAATGCGGGGTCGAAGGTCATTGAGACGATTGGATGTCTGGGGCGTAGGGTGAATCGAATTTCGTTGTGCGAAAACGAAAGTCGTGGAAGTAAAAAAAAAGAGAAAAAACGGTCGAAGGGGGCGTAAGGGGGGTGGTGGACGCCAATTTGCGTGCTCGAGGTCGAGCGCAATCGTCGTTGCGAGGGGCGGTGATGGCTGCAGGGGTATTGGGGGGGTATTGCAGGGGTGCTGGTATTCGAGAGAGCGCGGGAGGCGGAAAAAGGGGAGGATGGAAAAGAGAGGCTCAGAGAAGAGAGAGATAGAGTGAGGACGAGAGGGAGCGAGTTGCTGGAGAAAGGGGTGCGGGGTATGGTGGCGGGGTGCAGCCAGCCAAAGGAAAGATGGCCACCGTCTCGTTCGTGAGTGAGCGAGTGCGTGGACGTGCTTTTATGTGTTCTGCATAGGTGAGCTGAGCCAAGCGCGAAAGAGAGCGATGCAAAAGGCACAGATAACGCTTCGACTACCAAGTTCCTGCGCCAAATCCCGGCTCCCCTTCTGCCACGGCGGGTGGCGATGGCCGCTTTCGGGTTTCAAGAAACGCGAAAATCCAGGTCCAAAGGCTTCGCTCCTCGATAATTCCACTGGCGCAAAGCCGAGCGCAAAGCTCTCCTGAGTCTAGAGTCTCGTGTTTCAAGAAGGGTTCGTTAATCAAGGCCTGTGGTTTTCCCCCCCTATTTTCCAATTCACCGAGTCCAAATTTACATTAGCGCCATCGTGAAAATCGAATCACCTATGCAGACGTTATAACCAGTAAACACATCCTTAATCCACTATCGATTTCTCGTGAAAAAAAATGTCTAAAGCTGATCATGAATTTATAATCTTTCCTGTAATCAAGTACTCATTATCGACTAAGATGGACCCTGATTGTTTTTTTTTACAATTCTGCATCTTATCACCTACTTGATAAAGGAGATTACTTTTTAAGTTGGAGATACATATTTGATATACGATGAAATGATGATGATTCATAAACAAATTACCCCAGAGTATACCCTTACTGATTGGGAAAGATATCTCATTTTAAATTTAATTCACACTGTTTTGAAATGAGTTGAAAGGAATTTACTGTCAATGTTTGAATAAGTTTTGAGATGTTTGAAGACGTGGTGTTGGGTTGCCTGGACAGTTGTGGCAGTTCTTTGGCTTGTGCTCTATCTCTGGGGGGTTTGGAACGTCAGGAAGATCCTCGAGCTTGGTACACAAGCGCAGTCTTCCACGAATAACAAACGAATCAGAAATGAGCGCTTCACCACGAAGGTTCTAAAATGTGGGACACGCTCATCCACGCACATCCACGGCAGCCAATTCCCTCCGCGTCCCACCATCCCTGCTTTGACGCGAAATCCTCCGTTAACTCTGTACCTGGTGCTTCTACACAGCTAACGGAAAGCCATACCTGTAGCCACGCATACACGCATTTGAACTCGCACACAGACATGGGGCGCAAAGGCACGTGACGTGGACTCTGAACGCGTTCATCGTTCCAAGCACATCCTGGCACTCCCCCAGTGGGGGGAGGTGCGACGAGGGACAGATATCCGAGCATACTCGCCACTCGACGAAACTCTTGCTACACGAGGTTATATCATACCACATAGCGACGCAAAGCATTCTCTCTGCTCGGCTCAGAAGAGGGTGGCCATTTTCCTTTACCAATCTAAAGCAAACAAAAAACAAGTTGAAAGGGGAGAATTGAAGGCTCTGCGCTCAAGATAATGTTGGAAGTGACCAACTGTGTCCTCGAGACTACATTTCAGAGCTGGTATTAACGCGTATGTATATATAGATATATATACAGATTAATCAGTATCTATTTCGATGTGGATATTCAATTTGAATCAAAAGGTTAATTTATTTCATGAGGATGAAATTTAAAAAAAAGAAATAATAGAGTTTACGCCACTGGGTGACGCACGGAAGCGCTCGTTCACATTTTGTTTTGTATGAAAACACGTCGAATACAGCACGATGTACGCATGATAGGGCGGTTTTTCGTGATCTGGCGATAAAACAATACGATAATGAAAACCGCACACATAACTGAGCGTGATCTTTATTATCCTTTTCTTTCAACAAACGTATCGGGTGTCCAAATCTTGGCGTCTACAATTCTTCTTCAGTCACATCTTGTTTTCACCGGTGGGAATTAAAAACTTAAAATACCTTAATCCCAAGTTGGCTGACTTATCGTATGCTTATTTGGATACACAATTCGATACTTGTGACCTCGTTCAAGACGAGGTCGAAATTCGGTCGATCGATGGAGTAATCCTCGTTCTAGGACGACGCGTATCTCCGAATGTTGCATTTCTTCACCGGTTGTATCGCTATGCTAAGTGGGCGTTTCTACGCCTTGAAATTCCTCTAGGCTTCTAGGGTTGTGTAGGAATATTGAGAGAAAAAAAGTTCCAAGTCAATGCTGTTTGGTTTATGTCTAACCTGTAACGTCCATAACTACTGTGGCAGGGATCTGCCACACCTTGTGCCGCTCGTAGTACATTAATTTTTATATATTCACCCCAGTTTGATTATGCAAAGCATGGTGTTAAGAATCATGAGATATTAAAATATAAGCTCTAATTAATACTTACAAGCTATAAAACTAATTGCCCCTTTACAAAGTGGACTTGAAAGGGAATAGAAAGAGATAATCAAACCTCGTTTAATTATTAAATAGGGGGAAGGGATACACAATATTGGCTAATCTTCAATGTGGGTTGAAAATCCTGATGAAATTATCACAATCTTCTTCGCCATCAGGGTAGCTAAACAAATCCTCGAGTTCCCGCATCCAGTTCTATTAATATACCCGGACCCTTCTCCCCAACAGCTATACTCTATACTATAGCATCAGCCTCCGCCCTGAAACGAAAAAACAGTCGCCCTCATAGGGGTAGCAGTAGATTAAAGACAAATGGCACCCCTTTGCATCCTGAAATGCGCCCCCGTGCATTAAATTTCCCTCAATCTAGACAACATTTTCAAGTCCTCGACTTTTCTCTCCCCAAGTCCGGCTCCCCTTGTCTAGCCCCTTCAACAGACCGCCCCTGGTGGGAGTGAAAGCCGCTACATTAGTCTTCATCCGCCTTTGCTGCCAATGCTCTATCGCTTCTTTTTTATTTTTCATTTGGTTTTTTCCTCGCGTCATGATAATCGTCCTTGTACGGTTTTCCAGTTGGAAATACCCGCGTAAGCGTGGTTACAACCCGTATCCTCCGATCGCGGAAGCGGTTGTCGGTCGTCGAGATTTGGGTGAGGGGGTGAGGTTAGGGGGATACTGATTGTTGGTAAAGGGGGTGAGGGACACGCTGGTTGTTGGTAAGGGGGTGAGGGTCGAGGGGCGGAATCAGCGCGACTCGAAACGCACAGCGGTATTTGCCGCGTTTTGTCGTTCGTTTTGTACCCCGGCGTGACTTTGCTGTGCGGCGCAGTGCTGATTACGCAATGCGTGGCCGTGAGTGGAGACGAGTCAAGTATGCTTGTATGAGTATTAGTGTTGTGATTAGTGTGCGAGCCTACATTTACGTATGATATGTGTGCATCAGTGTGAATGTGTGTGCGCTCGCGTGTGCAATACGAGAATCGCTCGTTACACAATGTGAAGGAGCAAGGGAAGGAGGAGTGGGAGGTGGAGACAGCCTCGAGATGTAAAACTTGAGAACTTACGAGACAATCGGAGTCATGGGCGAGTTTAGTTCTCGTAGTACGTACACAAGGGAGAGGGGAGGCACTTTTACGCTGAAAAAGTTAGCAGTAAATCACTTTTAAAAGAATTTTCTAGACGAGTTTAATGAGTAAGAGAGGGAGCCGAATGTTAATAAGAGGGTGGGGGTGGAGGGGCTCTTGCCAAACATAAGGATGTTTTTTCCTGGAGTGAGTCAGCCTAAACTGTTTTCGGTCGTCTATTATTTGTTGTTAGAGAAATGTTAGTTTACTTTTAGATGACGACAGTATATCTTGGATTTGTGCAAATTAAACGTGAGGATGAGGCTAATTAATGTATAGATTTAGTAAGAAATAAAAAAGAGAGAGATGACAACACGTTTGTCGATTGCGTATCTACTTGAAAATAATGTCGCTGGTGTTGGCAATGATGGCCAAGTCCCTAAGCGGGTTGTAGTGGTGGGATGGAGTGGCGATGTAACGGGGAGAACCTCGTCCTCGTCCATGGCTAGATGCCGACTCGACTTGAAAAGCGTGACTATTACTGGCCTATAGTTTAGAACTATATACTCTATAGGAACTCTTGCAACTCTCAAAGATCTCTAGAACCAAGCCTGAAAGTTCTTTTAGCTAAGAGCAAAGAGCCTGAGCCGCAACTTGAGCGGTTCGGTTCCAGTTCATAAAAGCACCACTAGTACCCGAAACCCGTTACCCAAATGGCGTGATTAACTTAGAATACTGAATGAAACGCCCCCAGCGAAATGACGCTCGTTTTCGTAAAAAAAAAACTTGTTTGCGACACCGAAAATTAGCGTCCTGTTTGTTTATTTATGTTTGAGTATTTGTGACTAAACTCTGCATCTTAACAGACGTTGGTAGTACATTATATATACTCTTGTTTTTGATAAAGACAAATGTTTAAAAAGACACTTGTGTACAGCTGGAAAGTCTTAACAATTGTACAAATTATGAGAGTACGAAGTTACTATTAATCGAGAAGCCTATGGCTGTACTTCTTCTTCAAATAATCCTACTTTGTTGAAAGGAAAATGGACAATGAGTTTTATCAGAAAGTCGGAAATTATCATAAGTTATTCCGGCAACTATGTACATATGTTTTTTAGATGGTTGACACGTAAAGTCGTTATTTTATTGCGACAGAGACAAGCGGATGTTTAAAACCATAAATATATATCGTCCTTTCAGAGTCACATACATACGTGCTTGTTCGAGGTTGTCAGGTTGCAGTGCAACGTTTTACGTGCCTTATCTCGATTTCTAAAACGCGAACAACGCTAACAACGATTCGTCACAAACCTCGTGAACACTCTGGAGAACTGACGAGTCCCCGCAGATTGAATACCACACCACAAGTAGAAACAGTCGCTTTCAAATCAAAGCGCTACACTGGTTCAGTGCTCTCCAAGAAGGGTAAAGGGGAAGAGGCGGTATGGGACAAAAAGATTCATTTAAAGCTTTTACTTGAATCGCCGACTTTCAACAAATATCAACAACCAAACCATTTTCAAATATTAGAAAATCTTTGAAAATTTTGGTTTAAAAACTAAATCTTGAGCTAGAGAGAAGGCTATCAGGTTTGATGAGGGAGGTTTTTGTTTCGTGTTTGATAGACACTCGGATCGTTGAGTACAAGTTTGATAAATATAATTTGCATTACAAGGATAACGGGGCGTGTAAAGAGCACGATCTTGACATTGGCCGTGAAACATGGGTTTATTGCCGGGTACCTACAAGGTCGCACAAGGTCAAGATTCTGGGTCACATATCTGTTCAGTAGCGTTCGGTGCCTTGTGTCGATCAGGACCATAGGTATACGTATATCGTGATTTGCGCGCGAAACCCACCGAACCTGCTATCGATCCGAATGCGTAGAAAATACTATTGATTCGGTCCGCTGGCAACCCGAGACCCGAAAACCTCATCTCTTCCTTCTCGTGCAGCTGAACCATCGTTTTCCTACAGAAGGTCCTGGAGGCGGAACGGAGCCCTCCTTCTATCCAACTACCATTCACATACCTTCTCTTGCATTTTCTCCCACCAGACAGTGTAGTTATGGGAAAGATAGACTAACAATTTCCTGCCCTGGGTTGATTTAATTCTCTAGATAATATTTTCGATTCAAACTTAAGGAATTGGAGCCTTGGATAAGGGGAGTGATATAGACAATCAGGAATTTTGTTTACGGGTGCGTGGTCTATGCCTATTAATTAAATCATCGGACGAGGGAATTAAAGCGTTCGCGTCTCCGTTCATGATAAGGCGCGAGGTTAAATTTTCCTAAAAGGTTGAAGGCGTTACGAAATGGAAATGAGCCGTTTGAGTAAATTAGTGGCAAGTGCTGTTATCCCCTTTTAGTCGTAGCTCGAATTGTTCAAGGACAGTGATTTTCAATGTTCAACTTCAGCCTGATGAAGGGAGTTTGAATTGTATTTCTCAAATCGACGGCAAGGCAGGATATTGAGTCTCGATTTCGTTGACGCCTGCCGCAAAATAAATAACAAACTACGTGTCTTGTGTGACGTGCACAGTCCCTCCAATGGTCGAGGGAGACATGGTGATTGGTGAACAAGGGGCTGAGGGGAAAATTACATAAAAGGCATCGAGCTGCTCTGCTCCTATGTCCTCCAGGGTCGTACACCCACGCTCGTACGATTATGTATTATGCATGCAGGCGCTGCGTACATTGGGCGTTAGAAGAGAGTTGCGCTTCACCGCCCGAGGGACGCGATTTTCCAAAGAATAATTCACGAGTTTAAAAATCGACAAAGCGATCTTATTTTGATGTGGATCAATTGTTTGCAGAAGTAGCCAGGATCATAGAGAGGAATCAGCCTAAGATTAACACGAGCTTGTTCTCTAAACGAGTTTCCAAGTCTAAACTTTATGTTTCCAAGTCTGATAGCTAGATATACATTTAAGCCTGGATCAGCTTAGCTTTGAGATTCACTCGAGTGCTGATTATAGATTAAATGTTATAGGCCGGAGGCAAAGGATATTCAATGTTCTCAAGAAATTTATCATTTTTCTGAACTCGACGAAATTCTATTTTTTTTTTAATTATAAAACGTTTCTAGGCAGGCCCATAAGTATAGGAATGTATGATGCAACATGGCAGTAATTAATAATCTATAATGCCTCGTCGTGGTTGCAAGATTAGAACGAAAGAAGAATACTTAATGACTGATTTAATATTTTTCTGTAATGCACTTCTGATACCCTTGGAAGTGAAGAAGAAATTAGAAGTCAGAGTAAACTAGTTTCTAGTCAACTGAAGGTGAAGAAAGATTTTAATTTGGGGTTTTTTCTATTTGTTTAGATCAAGCGGAAGAAAGACGTGATACCATAGCCGATGAAGAAGACTGCACGAGTACGAGTACGAGCGAGTAGAACGAGAAGGATAAGCGACGAGGTGGTAGCGACACTTGCAAAAAGGTCCACCACTAGGTCTGATGTTAGCGGATATTAACGGGAACCTGGCGGATCTGAGAAGCGAAGCGATGGCGTCGCAGAGGTTTTGTCTGCGCTGGAACAACCATCAAAGCAATTTGCTTTCTGTTTTCGATCAATTGCTTCATGATGAAGCTTTTGTCGACGTTACGCTGGCCGTCGAGGGTCAGCTCCTCAGGGCACACAAGATGGTTCTGTCGGCGTGTAGTCCATATTTTCAGGTAAACAATGGACAATTTAACTGCTGTTTTCAGATTCACAATTCAAAACTTGTACCGTCAAAGCTCTAGTTCAGCTTTGATTTTGGAATATATTCTAAAACCAATTATTGATGATTTCAGGCCTTGTTCGTTGGACATCCCGACAGGCATCCAATAGTCATTTTGAAGGATGTTCCATACGTGGACATGAGAAGTCTCCTGGACTTTATGTACCGGGGGGAGGTGAGCGTGGACCAGGACAGGCTGACGGCTTTTTTGAGGGTCGCCGAGTCTCTTAGAATAAAGGGCCTGACCGAGGTGAATGAGGACAAGTGCGACCTTCCAAGTATCACGTCCTCGTTACTCAGCAATCAAAACACAGTACCTCAACCTCCACCGACTCTACACAGAATAAACCAAATCGGGTCTCATCACCATATGTCACAGAAGAGGTTCCATCATATGTCGAGTCACCCACTTTTGGGCTCGGCGTTGACAGCACCAAAGAGGAAGAGGGGTAGGCCAAGGAAACTCAGTGGTTCTTCAGACACACCCCTCGACTCCATGGGTCAGGATCATCACTCCAGTGCTGACTTGGTCCAGGGATCCCCGGAGATGATGGAGGTTAAGATGGGTATCGACTTTCAGAGCGATGTCGCGGCCAGTGGAGGCGGTAGCAACGGAAGCAGTAACAACAACAGTGGAGCGGCTACGACACCGGCCAGTGCCAACCTCTCTGCCTTGTCGAGACAAGACGAGCCCACCGAAAACGGTACTGACATTTCGGATTCGGGTACAAAAAGAGTCAAGCGAGAACCTGAGCCGACCCCCAGCACTTCTGCGCAGGGTTAGTTTTATTTTCTCCAATTTCAATTGATGGGTTTCTCCATTCCCTCAAATATTTTATGATTTTTCACTAATACTTGCTTCTCTTTTTCTTTTTTAGCAACGGAAGAGACTTTTGCGCGGCCGCACAGTAGACAAGGGAGTGAGGGGTTCAAGCAAGGTAAGAATCCACAAAATTTTACTCGCCTAATGAAATGCGACCTAGCGACTTCCTTTTATAACCAATAACAACTTTTCAGTGCATTGCTAATCCCTGAATTGACCATTTTTGTCCTGTGGACACGTTTTTTTTGTTGTTCCATGTGATTAAAACTAAAATTACATAGAGCGAAGGCTAACAATCACAATTGTCGAAATTAATCTGCAATTCCATTTTAGACAAACTCTTGGAAATATTATAGTTTTCATGGATAGCTGTTTGTAATAATTAATTAATCCATTAATTTGTCTTGAGAATTGTAAAAATTATATTAATTATAGGCGAAGCAGATTCAACGATGTCAAATTTCGAGCGTCTCACGCGACCGGATTTGCACTTTGGCCTCGAAATTTATTGTCGTCGTGAATGCAACGATCATGTGCATTGTTGCTTCCTAATCTTGTTTTTCCACTGCATGTCCAAGGAATGTCGGATGCCCACGAAAAACCAATGCGATTTATTGACTATTTCGACAGAAATATTCCCTTGATCACGCGGTGCGACACTTTGTCGTCATTTTCCATACAATGCTCGCAGTACATAAAAGCAATCAACTTCTAACTAAAAACTGACAAAAGTGTCTGCGAAAGTGCGACGGTTTCTTATTAGAGAACTTTCGCCGCGCCGTGATTCGCGTAAAATTCACTACATTGCCTATGCCTTTCTTGGAAAAACATGTCTCGAAGTGTTTCAGCTGTAGAGCCATCAAGTTAAGTGTATTTTTTTCGATTTTTTTTTTATTGTAACATAAAATTCTTTTTAAAAGTCTTTGTTTTTACGGCAAATATGTTTTACCTAAAGATTGGTTTTAGAAATAATAGTTTTGCTTTTTAAATATTGTGCTTCTCAAATTGACGACATAAAATAAAATTTTAATTTGGTGCTTCTACGCTGCCGACAGCAGAGAACTAAATATTTTCGGGAATATTGCTGCAGAGCCAACCCCCCTGCATGGTGTGTGAAGTATGGCCCCTTAGCTGAACTAAGATTGCTCAATGACCAAGTCGCGTGGTTCAATACCTCGAGTCAGCTGCCGTTGTCTCTTTTCTTCACTCGACACTGCCCATCTTCTTCACTCTCTTGCTCTCCATGTTTAGCTTCTATTTATTTCCATTTCAGTCGTCAGGTCGTAAATCGAAACCTGCAAATTACCAGTTACCTCGCTCATACGCGTTGAACTTGATTGCGCAATACCGTTTTTCCTCGCATTTTCCCATTTACGAATGTGATTCTCGAGTTTCGAACATTTTCAAGATAAATGATAGACTTGAGAGTTTCTGTTCTAGTCTCTTGATGCAGATGATTTTTCACCAAGAAATCTTATTTTATTTTAAAAAATCCTTAGACTAACAATTTTCATAATTACGCCATATCAACGCAAGAAGCTCGTAACTCATTTTCTTCTGAAGATCAGTTTCCGTTTCAAGGATAAGATTCCTGAGATTCAGAAGAAAAAGTATTTAGAGCTCTAGCTTTTATTTCGACTTGGCAAATTTGACGAAAAAAATTAAAATCTGGAGACATCTTATTTATTTATTTTTTGAGAAACATGGATTGAAAGAGAGCGAAAAAAGTGTAGTAGTCGATGGAAGAAAGAGAGAAGAGGTCAGATGGCTCGAGGTTGTCAACTACAAGTACGTTTCCCTGAATGCTGTAGCCTCCAAAAATCTAACCCACAACCCGTATTTTACACCGGTTCTCGTTACAACAACCATGTCTTACTTGCTCGGCCAATGCGCAGTACTCCCGTTTGTTTCGGACCTTTATTTTGATCCCCGCACATGATTTGCAAATGCGTCTCGCTGCCATTGGCCACTGGTAAAAGGAGGGGGTGGAGCCAGCTAGCGGTGATTAACTTTTTAAACGCTGGTTAATTTTCTTCCGTTTCGTTCGTTCAGTTGGAAAGGGGGGAGGGGAGTACATATTGAACGCGAGAGAATTTTCAAAAAAAAAGTAATAATAACAATAAAGTTGAAAGACAGACTGAGATGATGATATAATGAGGATAAGAAAAAAAAAATACAAAATAAGAATAAACATTACGGTGTGATTAAAGAAGGAAGGAAAGAGAAAAACGTCGGTGCAACGTGCCTTCGTCGATCGTCGCTTCTGTTACCTAACTTTGCGTTCTTATTTAGTCAAACGAATACACGAGAATCAATTAAAAGTGTTTCTTCTTTTTCTTGCATAGATTCTTACAGTACAGAAAGTTATTGCTATATTTAAAGAGAGAGAGAAAAAAAACGTGAAAGTGCTCGAAGATCGAAGAATCGGTCGATAGTGACCCGTGTTGCTTTGTTCTGTTGCGCAGGTGAGTTGAGAATTGAATCACCTTTGTTCATTAAAGTTACCTTTGCGCGGGGAAGCGAAGGATTAGGGAGGCCAGCCGTTTAACAACCGTTTCGATATGATAAATATCTTTTGTATACCAGTAAATTATCGCTCAAGGAAAAATGCTTTACCTCAGGCGTCCTCCATCTCGATACCTCGCCCTGCTCAGTCAAATTTTACCTAGAGAGTGAATTTTTATTCAACTTTTGTTCAGGGCAGAAAGTGTTGGAAAATTGTGTGTGCGTGTGTTTGCTCGTTTTGAATGGGGGGAAAATACCAAATTTATTCGAGAGATTCAGTTCTAAATTGAAATTTTTCATCAAGCTAAAACGTAGTTAGAAAAGATGATAATGAGTAAAAATGTTTCTGTTTCTTTTTTGTTTCAATTTGCTCGAGATAAAAATGTCTGAAATTTATTTTGTCTAGAAGCTTTGGGTAGACTAAATTTGAATGATTTGCGGATGTTTGAGGAATTCGAAATCTCGCCAACAGGCTGTTTCTTTCGATCTGTAGTTTGTGAATTAAGTTCGGGAAATGGATCTTGTTGGCAGAGGGGACGAAATCCGGGGTGAAAGAAAAAATATGAGAAAGGACTAAAGAATAAACGAGGGTTCAGTCGAGGGTCGAAGGAGTAGAAAGAATGCCTACGGGGGCGTGTGAACAAGAGGTTGAGACAGATACGAATATTTCGAGAATCCTATTTGAATAAGGAGTTACGGACGTCGTGAAAAAGTAACCTAGTTCAGAGACAGAATCGCGCAAATGAACGATCCTGTGTGATTGATTTTCATGTTAGAGTCTTTATATATTCGGATAAACGCAGGTCTTACCGGCAAAGAAAAGAAAGCATATTAGAATTTCAAAAAAAAAAAAAAATAAAAAAATAGAGAGAGAAAGCAAAGAAATTGATGAATAGAAATTTTGAAGAAGAAATTAAATGAGAGGATGTGTGAGCGACTGAGAGAGATGGAGGAGAAGGGTTGTTGGAATCGAGGCGGGGACGAATTCGTGCACTTGTAGACAGACACACACACGCACACATACGGTCTGAATATAAATATGTAATAACGATAATCGCGATGACTCTTTATGCTGGCTCTACCCTTCCTTTTGCTTCCCCCTACAAAGCGAATCAAGTACTATTTATCTTTATTCATACTATTATTCTAGTATAATTTCCTTTCGAGCAGGATGATCAGGCTAAAGAGAATCGAGTATTTTCCTTTTCAGACGGCGAGGAGACGTCGAGCAGTGATCACATAAGCATTAATTTCGAAAGATGCTTTCGCAAAGAGTACAGCGCCACGAGTCTCCAGGGCAAGGCGTCCGAGGATCCCCAGCACTCTGACTCTGAATCTGAGCAAAAAGACCTGAGTAGTGCCATATTCAATCTGGTCAGCACCGAGTCGGAGATCAGCCAGAGCGACTTTGAGGGCTCATTTAAGGCTGAGAGTGAGAGGACTGAAGGATCGGTGCGAGACTTCTGCGTGAAAGAAGGCGACGTCTACCGATGCACCGTGTGCCATCGTACCTACACACACATCAGCAACTTTTGCCGGCATTACGTCACCTCCCACAAACCCAACGTCAAGTACTATCCCTGTCCAGTTTGCTTCAAGGAGTTTACCAGAAAAGACAACATGGTCGCCCACGTTAAGATCATTCACAGCCTAAAGCCGCACATGAGTCTCAGCAGCAGCAGTAGCTCCACCATGCGGTAGAACGCTGCCAAAAAAATCCCGGCTCGACCACACTCTTCTGCTCTCTCTATTCGCTCTACAAACTCTGATATATCTTCTTCTGATATTTCTTTTCTCCAGCTTTTTACTGCCTGGGCTCTACAGTTTTAGAACTGTTATCAGGCTATCGATTTGAAATTTCAGTGTTACATAATTGCCCATCCTGAAACACGTCCGCGTTTTCGCCATTTTTTAAAATTCAGAATTCTTAGAGAAATGTTGAAAATGTTGACTGTTGACTTTTGAAAATGTTAAAGGCCTGAGGCCAGTTGTTGAAAATAATGTTCGGACACTTGAAACGCGAAGGTGTTTTAATTGGGCAATAATCATTTTTGAACCTCCAAGGAAGAAGAAATCAAGTTTCAGAGAACGAGTAGAAAGGGGTTGGAGATTGTAAAAGCTCAAAACGGAAACGGAATTTCGTCAAAAAGTCTATTAAAAGAGGCGATTGTTGTGCATTGTACGAGAGAAAATATGTAGGTACATAGATAGTTATGTAGAGGCTGTAGATAGATAGGTGGATGGGGCGGGTAGATAGTAAGGATGTGAGGAGAATCAGAAATGAAGCAAACCTTGTAAGTAGCTAGGTAGATAAATCGGTGAATCAGTTTTTTATTGGCGACGCAGGTGCGTATCACGTTATATGTTTCACGTACGTACCTGACGATCGACCCACAAAAAGTGGACAAAACCACCCGTGAATATGAATATTATATTTAAAAAACGAGCCAGTCCGACTCCCCACCTGCGTGACCGGTGGAGTCTTTTTCTAGCTGCTGCGATATTTCTAATTCAATTAGCGTACTAGAAGAAATTTTTATCTGAAAGTAATCTTTGAAAAAGATTGTTCGTTGTTCATGTTTTTATATTGTTAAAAATTGTGTATAATTGGAAATGTTTCGAAGCGTTTTCCTAAAGTACAAAATCCAAGTTATTTTCTTCCTGAGCACATCACATTGGCTCGAGGAGGGAAAAGTCTGATCAGGTCGCATTTATATTTCTATTTGATTTCTAGAATTTAGTGGTACTTAACACGAAATTGCTCAGAAATCCACCTGTAAATTATATGAATATTAGGCAAATGGTATTCTATGAGGTCATAAATTGTCATGTTAACCATGTATTTTTGCCCGCCTTCTTATGTTTAAATTAAAGAAGATATGGCTCCTTTTGGTGAATAATATAAAATATATCAGTGAACGCCGGTCTGGTTCTTTGAGGTTTGTATTTTGTTTATATAATGCAGTTCAATCAAATATTTAATCAAATTGTATAATGTAAAGAAAATACTAACGTTAATATACCAGGCCGATGTTTGCTAGTATATTTTCTGTTCTAAAAATTTTAGCGAGATATTTTCCTTAGTTGCAAAAATAATACGGACAAAAATACATGGAAAAGACGACAATTGATGACGCCATTGAATACCATTTGCCTTTAAGAAATTATGAATTGATAATATCGCAGCGGGTTTTCCTGCCAGACTCAAATTCGCTCGTTCGTTGGTTTTAAACACGACGGGAATTTCGGGTCAGGAAGAGTTTAGTCGAAAAGAGTCGGCCTCCGTATGTTACACGCAATGGGCATTAAGTTACAAAAGAACGAGCTTTACCGCGTACGCGGATCTGTACAATACAGTGTATATTGCATACAGGCATACAAAGAATTTATATACATATTATATATATTACGATATCCAACTGACCGTCGAACGTTAAAGTTGAACGGGTCGTAGTTGGTTGTAAAAAAAGGGACAAAGTTTTAGAGAGAAAGAAATCCAAAAGCAAATATATTTACTATCGAGACTATTATATTGCCGAGAATCAAATGTTACGTAGTACTCGTACCAGGTACGTTCATACAAGTATAAACAAGAGTCGATGATGAGTAAAGATTACATTTAAATAAGGGAACCACGTAGACTGAGTAAATGCAATATATATATACATATATGACAACCGTTCGCCATGTTGTTGAGCCGTTGAGCTGTTGTCAAGGTGTCGAGCCTGAAATAATATTTCGCGTATAGCGTTAAGAGGCTGCGGTAGGTCCGCGTTCAAAGCAAACGAAACAAAATAGAATACACGGAACGGGATATGCAATTTTTGAAAGACTGCCGAGGGACGATTTAAACGACACCAAATACAAGATAGTACTGACATTGGATAGACTGAAGGCACCTTAGAAGTAACTTAACGCCTGAGCCGAGTTAGTTGAGCCCCATTATGTAAAAAAAGCTTAACTTCCAAGATTGTCGATCGCTTCGTAACCGCCTCCCAATTTTTCAGAATTCATATGATTATTAATATTACGAATATTAATGGTACGATAATAAATAAGAGGCTAGTGCGATATATCCGTCGATGAAACAAAAAAAAACACATACACAGGGTAATACGTGTCAATAAATTAAATTAAAGACTTTTGAAACTTGAAGTGAAAATCTATTCTTCTGGCTTCTATTGATGCCAAATATCGTTAGTGGAGATAGAAATAGTCTTTCTACGTATAGAGCTGTTTTTTAATCCTGTACATATGTAGACGAGAAAAAGAGTGATTGCATAGGGGCTATATTTGTAAAATAAAATTATTGTCTAGAATCTAGAACGAGGCGATCGACGGTTGAGGCTGGATAAGTGATTAAAGCGGAAAACAATAATGTGAAACGGCAATGACTAAAGCTTCGGCCACGGCGGTGTAGACTTAGTTACAAGACAGCATCATAGCTACTACACCTTACACTCTTATCTTCCCTTCTCTGTCAGGAAAAGGGAGCGAAGCGGATTTATATACAAATTTTTCACTAGTTGGGCATAGATAGTAGACGAGGAGGCTATATTATTAATTAATTAATGAATCAATTAATTACTATTATTATTAATATAATTATTGAGCTATTGTTACTTTGAAAGCATCGCGTTCTTGTGCATATATTATATAAATATATATTATAAGGGAACTAAAGAGGAGGCTCGAGAGCCACTCTGAACCGACCAGTGTTGTTCGTTCGTTGTTTAAGAAAAATCTAGTGTCGCGACGCTATTAAGCTAAGATTACCAGTTGGTAGTTCGTGGGATGGAAGTCGACTCGATTAGAAATGCGAATTTGATTTAATGGAAAAAGACGTACATTTTTCAAAGGCGTGGTTTTTAGCTCGGAAAAGTACAGGAAAGAGGCTAAACTTTATTAATATAGATTGTTGTCACTAAAAATTAAAATACCTCACAATTTGTATTTTTGGCTATAAAAGTTAAACAGTATTTTTTAATTTTGTTTTAGTAATAGAAATTTAGCTCAAATTTGGTAACTTTGATTTTTGTATGCAAATTTTGGAGAAAATTGAAGATGTACCATATATATTGAAAGCAGCTCACGCCTTTGAGAAAGGACTGACAAACCGGGAAAGTTTTTATCACGAAGGACAAAGAACCGTTAGAAATCACGAAATGTTGATAAATCAAAAAGGAGGTCGCGATGGTAATTCCACGGGTTTCTTGTAGTGTCAAAACAAAAAGGTTAAAAAATGGCAACTACACTATACAAAAGCAAAGTGGCAGCGTTTACTGATAATAAAAAAAAAAATAAGTAAAGCAAACACATTTGATAATCACTGAGAGGCTAAGACTAACTCTTTTTTTTTCTTCTTAGAGGGAACTCTCGCGAATAATCGAGAGCATACGTGTAAAGTTGAGAGTTTTTATAGCGGTCACGATTCATTCGTTGCATGGTGTCACCTACGAAAAGTCGCACGGAGGATATACAACAAAAAAGTACGTGCCTTCTTTTACTGCGACTTGCGTTCAGAAGCTAATGTCTATTGTAAATAGGTGTTCAACGGTTTCATTATTGTTCGTTAGCGTTATACTCTCGTAAGCAGGCCAAAAATTGTTCTTACACGATCTTAGAATTACACATCGTCTCAATTCATTCGTAGAGTACCTACGTACGCACGTGTGATAAAAACGGTCATTTTTGTTGTTACCTGATTGGTCAAGAAACAAAATTTTCCAACTCCAAGAGCTTTGAAAAATCTTTCTAAATATTGAGTATATGATTATTAATTTGTGTTACAACAGAGAGAGAGAGAGAGAGAGAGAGAGAGTATAAATTTATAGAGTATATATTTATGATTGTTGCAGTGTCGTATCAATGGTTCTCTTTATCTTTTTTTCCTCACTTTCATAATTATCTCATCCCTTTTAAAAAGGGAACACAGTCAATAACTAATGAGATCACACGAACACTGCGGCGACTCTAGAAAAGCAGCGAGGCTTAATATATATAAATATTAATTATATATTAAAATAAAGAAGCATATAAGCGCGACTAAAAATCGCGCGTGCGTACAGAAGTACATATATAAATATATATATATGAATATTATATATTATTGCGATTATTACGATTTATTATTATCATTATTATTATTATATATTATATATATATATACACAAAAGTTATATCGAATATATTTTAGCGCTAGTTGGTAACAATGTACCACTTAAAGTCGTTGCAGTTTCGGGACGATGCGTCAGAAAACGAAAGAAGTTGAGTTTTAATTTTTATATATTATGACGAGCGCGTTAAAAAATTAACGTATTGTTCAGTGGGATCCAATAATGAAGTAGTAATCCCCGGTTCGGTGCCTTTTTAATGAAAAAAATTGTTATGAAAATGCGATCCAGCGCATGATCGCAACCCTAGTGCCAAATAAGCGATACCTTGAACGTGATCAAGATGGAAAAAAAGAAAGAGATTTTATAGGCAACTTTTTAGAGACCAAGTCGAGTCTTTTCTGACGCTAGGTAGACTTAGTATATTTTATATGCACTGATTGTTTGATTATTACTATCGATAATAAAAGAACGGTGTTCAATAGATTGTAATTGAAAGATTCTTGCGAGTCGCTCTTTAATCATGTAGAATCCCCCTGTTTTTTACATTTACTTTTTTTTGTTTTTTGTTTTTTCTTTAATTTCATTTATCAAGTTTGTGCGAAATTTTGGTGACTAACGCGGGGCCAATACTTGGCCGCAGCATCGCAAGACTAACACGCTTTTTACATGAGGGGACTGTGAAATAAGCGAGGGAAAGGTAATTACTGAAACTAACAATAGCCCTGCCTTGTTTTCGTTTTGTTGGTAGTTTTGATCCATCACAGAGAAGGACTTATGTCCTGAGCCAAGAAGCACCGTTACTCTTAGCCAAAAATTATTTTTATTTAGTTGTCGTTTTAGAAATGCGCGCGCACCTCTCGTGGATCCAAGCAATGCAAACATTGGATAGTGAAAACTTGTAATTTTCGTACAAAGATGCGAGGATCGACGAGATTTAAGCATTAGATGTTAAGCTCTTCAAATTCGAGTTTCTACAATCGAGACAACTTTTTTTTTGTAAATTAAAACGAAAACCTTTGGAATAAAAAGTTTATCTTCGAAACTACCACTGAAGCTCATTGAGAATCTCGAGTTTGGAGGCACTTAGATGTATTTTGTATTTTATATGGACTTCTTTTTGTTTTGCATGTTGCATATAATTGTTGATTTATATTATTTTAACTTAGAGACGAGGAAGAATTATGAGAAAAGAAAACTTTGAAACTATATATATTTAGTACGTCGTAAGATTTGATGTGGTTTGTCTGTTGCATTTAATTTAATGATTCTTTGTGTTATACATATAGCCAATTTGCACGAATATTGTCTTTAATCGCAACTTGCGATTTTTATCATATTGTTGGAGCTTTTACACTTGGGAAGATAATTTTTAGATTTCCATTATAAACAAAAACTAGAATTTTACCATTTTAAAATAGTCTTTCCGTTTTATATGTTCATATTGATCTGGTATGTATTTTCTTGAGTGTAACAAGTTCCACTAAAAATTAGTACAAAAACTGATAATCGCATAGAATTAACGTTATGGCCAGTACAAACTTCTTAAAAAAGTCTGGAATTTTCTGTACATTTTCACTTGTTTTACAGCTTTACATTTGCTGCGTACTCGGCGAAAATTGAATTCAGATTGCGATTAAGCTTTTTTCCAACAAGTTTTGCATCGCTTTCACATTCATCCACAAAAAAAAATGATGATTAATGTTTTTTTTTAAATAGTCTTCTCAGTTAATGAGTTTGTCTTTGAAAATTATAAATATGCTCTTAAGCGATAACTGATTGTATAGCAAATCCAATTTGAAACTAACAAATCAGTATAAGCAAAGAGAAAGTTGAGTTTTATAAAAATCGCAATTGAATTCATGTAGATCGTAACGAGTGGAGTGAGTAACGCGAAGTTTTATTTTTAGACACTATTTCGGTTACATCTTTTTATGTTGATAGGCTATTGTGCTATGATTTTATTATTAGGCAATGAGAGAGATGCGTATATATGCTATATTATATATATCCATCTCGTATACATACACTCATACAATGACACACGCACACGTTGTCGCGCAATTATTAAAGAATGGTTTCATTTTATATAGTTTTGTTTACATATGATTATTTTCTCCATTTTCCCTTTTCCGTTTATCCCGTATTATTAGAAACGACCTCAGTTGAAGTTTTGCATATTTTTATTTCAGAGACTCGCTTTAAAACTTAGCATGCTTTCAAACGGCTTTCATTACAAATTATTTTAGTATTAAATTCTTATTTTTCATTGAAAGTTGGAATTATTAGAGTGAAATTCTTTAGAACCCTATAGAACCGAGACTGAGGTACGCCTTTTTTTTTTTAGACTAGTGATAATTTCAATTCTTAAAAGTTGACATTTTTCATGGCATGCTCAATATCATCAATTGTTGTATATATTTGTCTCGCACATAAAGTGTTCGTCTCCGCATCTGCAAAGAAATTCGAAAGATTGAGTAATAAATGTACCCTCTTTCCGTAGACTTGACATCGTCGCAGAGCAGCAACCTGGGCACTTCACCTTCGAGCCAATCATCTCCAGAGTCGGTCAAGAGCCCAAGCACACCCTCGACACCTACAGCCAATAACAATGCACCGTCCACGTCTTCCTCGACGAGTACCACCAACACGTCATCGACGAGAACCTCCTCATCGCCTGCCCCTGGTAGAGCGAATACCCCCAACAGTCCAGCGCAAAATGCCCAAAGCCCGGGCGCGATGTCGGCGCCACAGGGTCGTCAGGTACCCAAACGACGTATGAGACGTCGTGCCACCTCCCAGTCCCAGGATCCAGCCGAACAACTCACAGAGATGTCTGTCAGAGGTCTAAACCTCTTCCGATATGCTTCCATTTCCGAGGGCGTTTATCAGTGCACCGAATGTGCCAAACTTGATATTCAGAAGACGTTCAAAAACAAGTACAGCTTCCAGAGACACGCGTTCTTGTATCACGAGGGTCATCAGAGGAAAGTCTTCCCCTGTCCGATTTGTGGAAAGGAATTCTCCAGACCTGATAAGATGAAGAACCATATGAAGACAGTGCACGATTGTTTTATGCCCAAGGACTGCGTCATGCCCTTTGGATTGTTTCTCCCGCCTTAGCAGGTGGCGCCACAAGGGGGTTCGCGAACGGTCATGCCCGTAGGCCCGAGCAAATTCCAAGATTTAGCGGTGGAATGACTGGACAGAGAATTGCGGTACCTATTACAAGTTCGGTTGCTGCATTCAAAAGTATAGCTACACGTTAAAACGCGTTAAAGTGATTTTCACATTCAGTTGTTAGACCTATATGTCGCTCTTGACTTCAGTGAGATTGGGAATGGTGGCCGACCATATCGCCACCTGGTGCCAAAAATCAGAACTAAAAAATACTGTCATGTAAGATTCAACGCATTATAAGCTTAAATGAACTTTAGTGATGTATATAGCAAAAGGTTTGATCAAAATTATTTAAATAATATGAAGAATAGACGATTAGAATTGAAATACGAATTCTAACCTAACTTCTAGGTTTGATTTGTTTGTACATATTTCTTGTACGAATTGAGAAAAATTTTCTATGAATTCATGATTGTTTCCAAATAAGTTGATTTAAGCTTATGTGTTGAAATTTACAGTTAATAGTACAATGATATAATAATAGTACATAATAATACAATATGTACATTATGTACAATAGTACATAATAATAGTACAATCTTTTTTCGAGAACATAACAAATGAGCTGCAACAAAAACAATCCCGCTGTGTTTCTGTGATTTGAAACACTTTGTTTTCGATACTTATTTTTATTATGCAATGATTACTTTAAACTTCACAAAACAATCGTAAAAACACTTTTATGCCCAAATTAATATGCATCTTTAAATTTCTACCTACTCTTTCTACTTCTGATTTTTGGCACCAGGTGGCCTATCGCGCTTTAGCCATTTCCAATAGCTTGGGGAATCGTATATATTTTATTTCGTTAACATTACAGTAATCAATTTTGTATGAACGTTTTAAGTTTCAAGTCTAGATTTTAAATTCCATTTTCAGCCTCTTGAGATTTTGAACGCTATTTTAAAATGCAGTAAAATTAATAAATGTTAAAATCTAAATTATAATAGAATTCCAAATTTGTATTACGATGTTGGAATGTAAAAGTTAAAATGGCTGAAGTCAAGATCGATATTTGATGAAATTCTCATAGGTATTTTTCTGTAGTTAATAACACGCAATTCACTGACTTCTCCATCTAGTCACCACTGCTTTCATACGATAATTACTATAGAAAAAACAAAATGCAAAAAAAAAAAATACTAGGAAAATTAATCTTAACATTCTCTTTATAAAAAATCGGGTTTCGTACAACTGCAGTGGACGCGTTAATATTTTGTGAACTATCGCAAGTTCTTTAAAAAATGCAACTGTGATCGGGTGATTGTTTATTCACTCTTTGCCTTAAAAAGCTCTCAACTTTGTCCTAAAAAAAAATGAATGATGGACAATCTGTTTTCGATAATAAATTAGGTGCACAAACTTTTACACTGATAACGACTAGAGAGTGACTTTTCAAATCGAAGAGCGAAATATGTGCTTCCAGTATTAATACAGACCGACCTTCCTCCTCCGTTAATATTTTTTCCCTTTTTTCATTTTGAAATATAATCTAGAGAATCAGTTGTTATAATTTCGAACTCAGGAAGAGAAATCTTATTTTGTAGAGGGCAGCATTTGTGTCGAGGAACTGTGTTTTTATTAACATTGCACGTATTTGCAAAAATCCAGAGAGATGTACAAAGATATTTAACACTTGTCAAATATTTGGTGTGAGTAAGAGGGAATTTATGGAAGGAATTTTGCAATAAGAAGGTGGTAGCGTTTCTCGAGACCTTTTGATGACTCTGATTAGTAATTGAGAGGTTATATCGCAGAATTTATAACGATACCTGAAAGGAAAGACGCGCAGGGATTGCGCAGTTGAGAAAGAAAATAAGATATGCACAGATATACAAAGTTTACTGCCTAGCAGCGTCAGTATAATATGTGTATAGGTCTCCAAAATGTGTATTATAGAGATATTCATTACTAATTATTATATTATTATATTATTTACTATTTACCGTCTTACGAGCATCATTACTGGAACATTATTATTATTTTTATTCCTGTTACTACAATTACTATTATATTATGATAATATTATTATTACTAATCGTTTCCTAAGCACGCTGCATATTTTTGACTCCTAGCTATGTACCAGCAACGATGCGCATTATTACTTAATATTAATGCACAAACGCACACACGCACGCACACGTTAGAGCGAAAAGGGTTTGCGAGAAAAAAAAAGATAAAGTTTATATTCTATTAGGCCAGTTGCTGGTCTTCTTTTGCGTAAGAATACGGTTACTATTTTGCATTCGTTTAGACAAATTTTAAAGTCTATTACATGACACGTTATTGTTGAGAGACCTTTTTTCGGTGTTGGGAAGCACATTAGGAAAAGTTATAATTTAATAGCCGATGGATATCTAGAAAATTAAGGATATTATGTCGAATGATATGTGTGATTGTGTTGACAGATTGCGAGTCGATCTTTGTCCGGATACGAAACTCCGATTTAAGTAGAGTTTTTTTTATTTGATTCAGAAATTCGACGTATTTACGTTTTGGTGATTTAAAATGATCTGATGACTTTGAAAAATTATTGGACATTTTCTCTTCCGATCACGATCTGATGCTTTTTACTTCCTGCTCGATCTTTCTGCGTGCGAGACTTTTGATGAGTATTCTTTTGCATCCGTTGCGTGCTTTCGTACGCAAATTTAAACCGAAAGCAGTATTGGTCTTCCGCATCGGCTTTACTTAAGCGAGGGATTATCGTGTGAACCTGTGTGCCTTGAGTGATGAGTTTATAACTGAGATATTTAAGAGAACACAGATTTATATATGTTTGGACGAAAACGTGTGTAAGTGGGCAATGGGCATGTGTGTTCTTCAAAGTGGCTCGATTAAACGGGCGGTCCACGACTCGGCCTCACAAAGACGGAAGCCGGTGTGAGGACGAGTCGTGGACTGACCCGATTAAACAAGGGTCTGCCGTTCTTTATTTCCTCGTTGGTGATGCACTCAACAATTTTTTTAGACGATATCAGATTCCAATTCATTTAAATTTGTAATGTTAATTTTTTGGCAACTTTAGAAGAAATGAAAAATCTGGAAGCTTTGATGAAAATGAAAAAAGGGAGATTGCTTCAGCTGCGAGAGACATGTTAAATTTCCATTATGATACTACAAACCGGAAAGAAATGTTTTTTTTTCTGTTTTCTCAACGGCGTTTTACACTACGATTTTGATTATTATTATTATTATTAGAATTAAAATTTCTATTACAGTAGATGTATAACTATTGTCGTCGTCGAATAACGTTTATTATATTTCTAATTTTAACTGTAACATCGGGTACTAGTTAGAAGCGCGAGCAGTAGTTTATTATCTTTATAAATATATATTCATGATGCAAATATTTTATTTAAAAAGTTAACAACGTAGAGTAGATTTAATAGGGTGGGCGTGTTCTTTTCCTTTGCCCGTCGAATAAATTTTATCTTGGTTTGGGAAATTTAGAACGTGGATTTTATATTGGTTGGAATACTCGTTGAAAAAAATAATTAGTATTATATGTTGCACGCGATATGATGGGGTGTAGAGTTTTCTGTGAGAAAATGGAAAGTAAAAGAAATTCTAATACAGTAACCTGAAAGGTGAAGGAGGGAGAAGGAAAAGAAGGCGCAAGATTGATTATTGTGCGACAAAGACAGATTATTAATGATTAGCGTTTGAAGTTCGGAAAGAGGAAAAAAATACAGAATCAATGAACGCACTCTGTCGATAGGAAAGAAAGGTTGCTCGTAGAAAGAAAAGGGGAATGAGGACAATTGGATAAGTAATGAGTAAAAAGTTTTAAACGATTAAAGAGTTGCAAGAGAAAATATATTATATTATTATATATTATAAATGTATATTATATATATATTATGTTATACTGTACGTCCGCCCTGCTGGTGTGGATGCGCCTTTAAAAAAAATCTTTAACAATATTATTGACACGGAAAAAGTAAAGTTGCACGTGGCGGCACAAAACACACATACACTGTCGTCGTCGGTCGACTAATTGTGTACCTATACCTTGGTGCCTGGTGGGCGATACGGTTTACAAGAAAATTATTATTATTATAACTATAATTATTTTTATTTGTTTTTATCTAATTGTAGTTTCTTTGTAACTCTTTGTGATATACATTGCAATAGTCTACCAGGGCGTTTTCTTGTATCGACGACCACATCCTTCATTAAAAAAATATATATTATATCTATAAATTGAATTGTATTTCAGGTAGAACATCCCGATACCTTTTCCTTATATTGTTTTAAGCAGAACTAATTTATCATGAAAATATGTTCATTATACATTAATTTTAAGGAACAAAATTTCACAAATTTATTGTGGTTTATACAAATCTATAAATATCTGTAAGTGGAGTATCCATTATAATATAATTATATAAAATTATATTAAATTATATAATTATTCATTATAGAATAAATATTTTTTGCATATAATGGGGCCGTCCATAAACTACATCACCAGGGGGGGGGGGGGGGCCAAAAACTAAGGTTGATAAAATTTTGGGGGGCGGCAGGGAAAGGGAAGAAACGGTTAAAAAGTCAACTATTTGTTGAATGATAAACTTTTTTGTTGAAAATTTATTTTTTGGTTGAGAATTATGTTTTTGAAGTGAAAATGCAACTCCTCTAGTTTTGGTTGAAAATTCGTCTTTTTTGGTAGAGAATTAATCGTCTTGGTTGGAAATTCATCCTTTTGGGTTAAAAATGCTGGTTAAAAATTAATCTGTCTGTTAAGGATTCAACTGTTTTGAAAAAATTTCGTCTTTTTTAGTTAAATTTAACTTTTTGATTTCAATTAAAATCTTTTCATTGATTGAAAAATTAACTAATTGGTTTAAAGTTGCACTACTTTGTCAAAAGTTGAAAATTTAATTATTTAGTAGAAAAGTCACGAATTTTGTTGCAAATTCGTCTTTTTGGGTAAAAAATTAAACTTTTTTTTTTAAATTGCACTATTTTGTGGAAAATTCATTAATTTGGTTAAATATTCTTATTTTTTCGTAGAAAATTAATCTTTGTTGGCAATTAATCATTTTGGTTAAAAATGAACCTATTTGGTTTAAAATTCGCCTTTTTTGGTTGAATTCAACTGGTTGAATTTTTTTGTTTTTTTTTTGTTACAAAAAATAATTTTTTTAACTGAAGATTTAACCAGTTCATTTTTTTGTTAAAAATTTTCTTTTTTAGTTGAAAATATTTAACTGTTTAATTCAAAATTCATCTTTCTTCATTGATTGAAAAATGTATCTTAGTAGGTTAAAAATTTAACTTTTTTGTTAGTCATATTTTTTGTCGAAAATTCATCTTTCATGGTAGAAAATGATCTTTCTTGATTGCAATTTTACTTTTTTGTTGAGAACTAAACTTTTTGCTTTGAAAATTCAACTGCCATCTAAAAAATTCGTCTTTTTGGCTTGAAAATTTCACAATTTGGTTGAAAATACATCTATGAAGGTTGAAAATTCAACTATTTTGTTAAAAATTTAACTATTTTTTTTAAGTAAATTTTTTGGAAGCAAATTCAACCGTTTCTTGAAAATTTGTAATTTTGGACAGAACAGTAATCATTTATGGTAGAATTTATTTTCCTTATTTAAAAATTTATCTGGGTTAAAAATCAACTTTTAGGTTTAAAATTCAACTTTTTTTGTTAAATTCATCTTTTTCGGTCGAAAATTCAACTTTTTTAAAATTTGTCCTTCTGGATTGAAAATTCATCTTTTATGGTAGAAACCAACTTTTTTGAAGGAAATTCAACTATTTTGTGAAAGACATCTTTTTTTGGTCGAAAATTCAACTGTTTTTTTTTTAATTCGTCTCGGATTGAAAATACATCTTTCTTGATTGAAATTTAACTTTTTTGTTGAGAACTAAACTTTTTGCTTTGAAAATTCAACTGACATCTAAAAAAATTCGTCTTTTTAACGTGAAAATTCCACTATTTGGTTGAAAATGCATCTTTGAATGTTGAAAATTCAACTATTTTGTTAAAAATTCAACTATTTTTTTAAGTTAATTTTTTGGAAGCAAATTCAACCGTTTCTTGAAAATTTGTAATTTTGGACAGAACCTTAATCATTTTTGGTAGAATTTATTTTCCTTATTTGAAAATTTATCTTGGTTAAAAATCAACTTTTAGGTTGAAAATTCAACTTTTTTTTTAATTTGTCCTTCTGGATTGAAAATTCATCTTTTATGGTAGAAAATCATCTTTCTTGGTTAAAAATTAACTTTTTTGTTTAGAATTAAACTTTTCGGACTCAAAATTCAACTGCCCTGGAAAATTTGTCATTTTGGCTTGAAAATTCTACCATTTGGTGGAAAAGTGCATCTTTTGTAGGTTGAAAATTCAACTGTTTTTTTTTAATTCGTCCTTTTGGATTGAAAATTCATCTTTTATGGTAGAAAAATTATCTTTGTTGGTTGAAAGTTTATCTTTCTTCGTTAAAAATGAACTTTTTTGTTGAAAATTAAACTATTTTGTTAATGTTGTATTATTTGTTCGAAAATTCAATTTTTCGTCCTTTTGGATAAAAAATTAATCATTTATGGTAGAAAAATCTTTTTTCTTGATTGAAAATTAACTTTTTTCTTGAGAATTAAACTTTGCCGATTGAAAATTCAACTATATTATACAAAATTCATCTTTTTGGCTTGAAAGTTCCACCATTTGGTTGAAAATTCAACTATTCAATTTAAAGCTCATGTATTTTATTGAAAATTCAACGTGATAAAAAAATAATCTTTGTACATCAAAATTCAGCTGTTTGGTAAAAAAATTGGAATATTTTGTCGAAAGTTGAATTATTTGGTTAAAAGAATCTTTTTTTATTCAAAAATTCAATGTATTTTTTAAATCGTTCTTTTGGATTGAAAATTCATCTTTCTTGGTTGAAAATGAACCTTTTTGCTGACAATTATTGAATTGTTTTGGATCAGAAATTCATTTTTTATGTTATAAAAGTAATCTTTCTCGGTTAAAAACTTATATTTCTTGGTTGAAAATTCAACTGTTTTCGAATAAATTATTTTTTTTGTTCAGAATTCGTCTTTTTGTCTTCAAAATTTAACTATTTAGTTAAAAGTTCAATTTTTGGTTGAAAATTTGTCTATTTCAAAGTTAAACTATTTGGTTGTTAATTAAACTGTGAGGTGCAAAAATTAATTTTTTGTTGTGGAGAATTCGTCTTTCGGGGTTGAAAATTTATCTCTTTTGGCAGTCTTTTTTTATTGAAAATGCAAATATTGAATTCAATATGGTGTCAAAAATAATTTTATTCAACAAAATTTATTCCCTTATTTTCGAGAAAAATCGCCCTATTTCCCCTATTTTGAAAGAATTTTGGACAATGATCTCTGATATTTTAAATTTGATAATGTAGTTTATGGACGCCCCCTAAGAGGACATCGTCGGTGAAATTCCAAAATTCAGGGGGACCCATGCAATACATGCAGCATTCTTTTGGACAAAAATTCTACTTGCTTAAAACCTTTTTTAGGTGAATCGAGTTTAAATAGAAATAAAAATTTTGTATACAAGAATAGAACTTGGAGCAGTCGAAATTATTACAGTAAACTTCCGTTTATTTTAAAGACCGCTTATTTTAAAGTTCACTCAGTTTAAACCCCCTACACGCACTTATTTTAAATTGCGCAGTTTCGTCATCTCCCACCACGGTCCCTGTACACTTTGTGAGACGTGGCCATGAATGGGATTTACCGCGGTCCTACTGGGAGCCGATGTCATTTTTTAGATGACAGTTGCTCGCAGTGGGACCCTGCGGTGGTTGTTAACCTTTAGTTCTGAATTATATACATTGATTAAAGGAAGATAATACAAATAAGAATCGCGGCAAATAGAATTTGAATAAAAGAACTTCATTGTGTAACATTTTCATCTTTATTGGAACAATGAGAAAGGGAGTGGCTTTTTGATGTAATTACCAGTTACATAAAAGATTTTAATCCAAACTTGAATCACAAGCATTTTATTATAGTTTTAATTTCTTTTAATTAATGGTGAGGAAAAAAGTGGTTTACATTTACAACTTCAAAATTGTGCATGATTGGTCGCCTGGAACCTACTGGAGTCGAATCGAGTTCCTCGTGCTCCAATTGGATGATATCACAGCTATTCATATTGATTTTCACACGTTTGATCTTCTCACGAATATATTTATATATTCCAGCAAGAACATTCATATTCTCCAATATGGCAAAGACTTCACCATCGTATGTCGATAATACAATTTGTTCTTGGATTTGCACAGGGATATACGTACTGTTGCCTGCTAATATTCGAAGTAATTTATTGGGTGGAAAAGTGTATCTTCGAAGTTCGAATATCTGTTGACGATTTTTCAAGGGAATAAGCCTAATAAATGGCAGTTGCTCAAGGCCATAGCCACCAGGAAGGGGTATAGGTGAAGCTATGTGCCTAGAAGGAGAAGTACAATTAGCATGAGGAGACCTTGACCTGGCATGGGAAGATGTCTCGACAGAAGGAGGAGAATCGGCAGGAGGATGATTCAGGTCAATCTCAGGTCTATAATTTCTTTCGGAAGAAAAAGGCGCGGCATGGGGCATACAAGGAACATTGTTGCCATCATGTGAAGATTCGGACCCTGAAGTTAACTCTGCAACAAGAAAGAGAGGATTACATTTTGTTCGGCGTTGTTGGGTTAGACTGTGACCGCGTCAATATTCAGTTCTCTAAAAAAAGTTAATAAGACATGGGGTTGATCCAGTTTTCATTATTTTGACTCCTACGTTATTTTAGAAAATATCCTGATCTGTACTTAAAATCTTAATGAAACAATGATTTGAAAATTTAATTATTTATAACAAGCTGATTTCGTTCATGTTTCCTAGCATTTGGGGCCAAGCTCGTGGAAGTCTTTTTTATGAAATAGAAATATCTTGAATTGTAACAATTTTCCGGTTGGATTCTTTGGTATTTTCAAATTGGAAACCTCACCTTGGAGTATGTGCAGCAAAAAGTAAAAGTTTGTTTGATTAAAAATAGTATTAGATTTGATATTTATTTATTTACCAGAAGAGCACATTTTCATGCTTCAAGTATTTTAAAAAATGTTTCAAACGGTAAGTTTCTCTTACGAAATAGCTTCTTCTATGAGGAGAAGATTTAAAACGCTGATCGAATAGAAATTATATTTACTAAGTCACTTTTGGTCCGGCGTTCGGTCTTGTACCGATCTATTATGCACTAGAGTGGGAGGAAAAAAACTTTTTTCCAGTAGTGGACTATAATTTATGATAGTGGCTGAAAGTTGTATTTGCCCAGCAGTAGTAACCCCTCCAAACTTTAGTTAGATCGGTTAATGTCTTCTGTTCTTCGCATCGATTTGAAAACTAAAATTTTGGGTTTAAAAATTTTTACTGGCCGAAAAATAATGTGCAAGTTTTTTTAGGTAAATTTGAACATTGAAAAAAATAATTATTTGTAATTTGAACAGTTCCGAAGAGAAAATTAATATATTGTAATTAAAACCTCAACTTGGATGATAGAGATTATATTTACCGATCGGATGAAAGCAAATCGCTAAGGTGAAACAGAGAATATCACCCACGGTCCACATTTACTTTTAGAAGAATTCACTTTTTTTTAATTTCGATGAGAGTCCAACTTATGAACACTGTTAAAAACGGTTTAATGTATATGAGTACAGCCGCTATCTCATGTGCCTTTCTAAATAATTTAGATTTATGACAACTCGTAAAATGAAGAGGGAACAAAATTAATCACTACGCAATAAAAATATCAGTGTTTGTTTAAGAACATGAAAACATTTAATCTTTCGTTTTTCATGTACAATTCAAACGAATTTTGAAAATTTATAAAAAATTCAAAGACAGTCTAAACAGATGGTGAGTACCCTTTATAAATTTTTGGCTCAAATCTTTCTATAAAATATCAAAATATAATTTCCTAGCTTTCACAGAATGTTTAATTGTGCTCATTTTTGCTTCTGTTGCATATACAGCCCTAGACCAGAAGAACTATATAGGGCTGCGCCCCAGGCCAAACGATTCATTCATTTTTTTGGCATTCTTGTGGCTCCTTGAAGCAATCCTTGACGACCGGAAGGCTCGGCGTTTCAAGTGATTCCCTCGAAGGGACAGTAATCGTTCGTTGAAGCACAGACACTATAAACGAACGGTGAGTAGCGTTTAGACATTTTTTTACTTGTAAAATTTTCTGTAAGCTACATCAAGAGAATCAGCTCTCCTTGAAGCAGTCTTTGATGACCAGATGGCGTTGTCCCTCAAATGCTAGACTCTGTCAATAATTTCCCCTACGATGGGATGTTCCCGCGTTGTCGTCGCAGTAGGGCTTGATCTCTCCTCTAATAACCTCGGCGGCTATGCTGGCAGTAGCGTAGCTACTATTAGGACCTCCCAAGCCAGATAGGCAAAGAGCGAAGAGGAGGAAGACTAAGAGGAACATCTAGGGGAAGGGCGCAGATTTCAAGAAATTGCAAAAAAATTAAAAGAAGAGAGAAGATATGTTTCTAATTGACCGATTTCCCTAAACGAGCACTCAAATTGAAGGCAAGTGAATCCTGTATAACTTTCTATTCTAAATTTTTAAGATCGGCCCGGGAGTTCAGATGCTAGCGATTTTAATGAGTTGAACAAGTTGTATTTTTTGGCAAAAAATGAGGTCGACTTATTGAAATCGCTAGCATCTGAACTACTGGGACGATCTGAAAACTTTAGGAGAAAAAATTGTAGAGGATTCAGTAGCCGTCAAATTGAGTGCTCGTTTAGAGAAAGCGGTCACTTAGAAAATGAGAGCCATAAAGTTCAAGTCTGATTCTTGATGTTTAATTATTTCTTTGGAATTCTTTGACTTATTTGGAATTTTTTGGATTTGTTCAAATTCTCTAAACTTTTTTGCATTTTGTTCAATTCATTGAGCTCTTTTAACTGTTTTGAAATATTTGAATTATTTTTAATTATTAACACTTTTTTGAATGCACTTTCTAATGAGCTGGTTACGTGGATCACCCCAGGGCACACGAATTTCATCATATTGAGCAGCTTACGTATGATTAGCGAAGTTTCTCGATGAGCAGAGAGGAATAAGTATCTAAATGACGGCCTCGGGTGAGGAATCAGTGGATACCAGGACCCACGATGAAAATGACCTGATCAAAAAGGAGCCGGTATGCTTTTCCGAAAAATCTCTCGGTGTGAGTTTATTAGTGCTTTGGGTGGCTGGGACCAAAAGAAAAGTAATATCTCTCACGGGGATGCTCGAGAAAGATTAAAGTACACCATCCCGTAAAGCAAAGGTGAGAGATTCCACTACGGATAGTACAGCTGCAAGGGATAATAAGTCGTCTTATGGCTTAAAATGTGCAGTTTTGTAACGTGATTGAATTACACTTTAAAAAAATGAAATTAGATCAATATTTCGCGAAATAATCTTTTACAAATATTTCGAGATTTAATGAGAGTAGCTTCAAACAAGTGCCTTCAAAACCTACTTTTTCGGCACGTTTAACATCAGCGCGTTCAATATGGGAGACTTTAATATTTCACGTCCACTTGGCTAGAATTTTCTGCGATTTTATTTGAACGAGTTGTGATCGATCAAAGTGAGGGTCGTGTACTTTTGACGCATGTGAACAAATTCTACGGAAAGCGTTCTACGAAAATTCTAAAAACACTTCTACAAACTAATTTTGGACTAAGTCTGACTTCCGGTGATGAGCTGCCCTATCGGATATCACACTCCGGACATCACACCTTTGAACCAGGTATACGAACAACATCTTCTTCAAGGAAATCATTCTACCCACTACAAATCCTTCCACCAATTGTGGGTTTCTCGAGAACACGAGATTGCACTAATGCCCCATGTGTGAAAAACACATTTTCTCCGG
This sequence comes from Andricus grossulariae, assembly GCA_011634705.1. Taxonomy (NCBI): domain Eukaryota; kingdom Metazoa; phylum Arthropoda; class Insecta; order Hymenoptera; family Cynipidae; genus Andricus; species Andricus grossulariae. The sequence goes on along the minus strand of JAABKJ010000755.1, from coordinate 33,706,272 downwards.
AAAAGTCTGGGGTTTACAGTTCTTGAGGGTCCCTCTAGTAAGTTTCTAGAGGACATGATCATGAACCGATGCCTCAGGTATGAAAAACACACATCTTCCCCAGAAAAGTCTGGTTTTTATAGTACTTTAGGAAACCTGATGTAAGTTCCTCAAGGACACTATTTTAAAACGTTGCCCCATGTGTAAAAAACACATCTTCTCTGGCGAAATCTGGTTTTTACAGTAACTTAGGGTCCCTGGAGTATGTTTCCCGAGAATACTATCTTGAACCGATGCAACAGGTATGAAAAACACATCTTCTCCAGGGAAGTCTGGTGTTTAAAGTACTTTAGGGTCCCTGGAGTTAGTTCCTCGAGGACATGAGATTGAACTAATGACCCAGGTGTGAAAAAAAACATCTCCGGCGATGTCTGATTTTTACAGTACTTTAGGGTTCCGGGAGTATGTTCCCCGAGAACTCGATCTTGAACCGATGCAACAGGTATGAAAAACACATTTTCTCCAGGGACGTCTGGTGTTTGAAGTACTTTAGGGTCCCTAGAGTTAGTTCCTTGAGGACGCGATCTTAAACCGATGCCCCAGCTATGAAAAACGCATCTCCTCCAGGGAAGTCTGGTATTTACATAAATTTAGGGTCCGTGAAGCAAGTTCCTCGAGGACGCGAGATTAAACCAATGCCCCAGGTGTAAAAAACACATCTTCTCAAGGGAAGTCTGGTGTTCAGAGTACTTTAGTGTCCCTGGAATCAGTTCCTCGAAGAGAATATATTCAACCGATGCACCAGGTGTAAAAAACTCATCTTGTCCGGGGAAGTGTGGTTTTTACAGTACTTTAGCGTTCATGGAGGAAGTTTCCCGAGGAAACTATCTTGAACCGATGCCCCACCTATGAAGAAACACATCTTGTCAGGGTAAGTCTGGTTTTTACAGTACTTTAGGGTCCCTGGACTAAGTTGCTCGAGGACACGACATTAATCCAATGTAAAAAATACATCTACTCCGGGGATGTCTGGTTTTTACAGTACCTGAGGGTCCCTGGAGTAACTTCCTCGAGGATACGAGATTAAACCAATGCCCCAGGTATGAAAAACATATCTTCTCCAGGGAAGTGTGGCGTTTACAGTACTTTATTTGCCCTGGAGTAAGTTCCTCGAGGAAACTATCTTGAACCGATGCCCCAGGTATAAAAAACATATCTTCTCCAGGGAAATCTGGCTATTACAGTTCTTATGGGTCCCTACAGTAAATTTCTAGAGGACACGATCTTAAGCCGATGCCCCACCTATGAAGAAACACATCTTGTCAGGGTAAGTCTAGTTTTTACAGTACTTTAGGGTCCCTGGACTAAGTTCCTCGAGGACACGACATTAACCCGATGCCCCGAGCATGAAAAACACATCTTCTCCAGGTAAATCTGCTTTTTACCGTGCTTTAGGGTCCCTGGAGTAAGTTTCTCGAGGACACGAGATTTAACCAATGCCCCATGTGTAGAAAACACATCTTCTCCGAAAAAGTCTGGTTTTCCAGTACTTAAGGGTCCCTGAAGTAAGTTCCTCGAGGACATGATATTGAGTCGATGCCCCAGGTATGAAAAACACATCCTCTCCCAGGAAGCATGGGTTTCACAGTACTTTATGGTCCCTGGAGAAAGTTCCTCCAGAGCACGATATTGAACCGATGCCCCAGGTATAAAAAACAATTCTTCGTCGGGAAAGCCTGATTTTCGCAGTACTTTAGTTCCCTGGAGTGGGTTTCTTAAGGGCACGAGATTAAATCATGACCACAGGTGTAAAAAACCAATCTTCTGCAGGGAAGTCTGGTTCTTACAGTACTTTAGGGCGCCTGTATTGGGTTCCTCGAGGACACGAGACTGAACCGTTGTCTGGTTTCGACAGCACTCTTGAAGATGCATTTTTCACATCTGGGGCATTGGTTTTCTATACCTGGGGCATTGGTTTAATCTCGTTTCCTCGAGCAACTTACTTCAGTGACCCTTAAGTACTGTGAAACCCAGACTTCCCTGGGGAGGATGTGCTTTTTACACCTGAGACATTGGTTCAATCTCGTGTCTAACTAACTATTCTTTCCGCGATCTGCCTCAACTAGTCAACTAGTGTTTCGTCCACAACACATTCTTTGATGATTATCTTATTACTTACTTTGTCCAACCGCATTTTACCGCACATCATGCGCAAGAATTTCATGTTAATTGCGCTAATTTGACTGTTATCCTTTATTTGGTAAGTCCAGGTTTCGCTACCGTTATTCTCTCTATTGCTTCTGTTCTTATTTTTATTTGTTCATGTAAATATTATTGTCATCCTTAAGGAAAGATGGAAATCTAAGCAATTTATGGTTGCCCAATTAGAAGAATTTTCAAAAATCAAGATATTCCAGATAAATTCAAATTTTTTCACCATCGACTATGGTCGCGTTGACATTAATTGCTCTATGAAAAGTTAATAGGACGTGGGGCTGATCCATTTTTCATTATTTTAAGTCCCGCATCAATGTAGATCGTAGTTTCATTCTTATGCTTTATCTTAATAAAACAATTCTTAATCACACATGACGTTTTATTAAACAGACGGGAAGGATGAGTTGAAAAGGTGGAATTCTCCTGAATCCACTTTAGTCGCCGTTCAAAGCGCTTCATGTCTGTTGAAAGAGATCTTATTTTTTGCGTCCAGTGCTTCTTGATGGTCAACAATTTACATTTGTTCGGAGTGTGATTCGCTTTCCTCAATTTCCGAGCAAATGTTCTAACTATTTGTCACTCCCAACTGAACCATGGCCTCTATTCGAAAGAGGCCTATTGTGGGTGGCACTGCGCGATACTGGTGACCTAACCTCATAATTCGTTGCATTGGGGAGTTAGCCCAAAGCTACGTGGCTGACTACAAGAACCGGAGCTCTCGGGCGATGGGGTCGCGACATTTATATGTATGAGAAGTCGTAGGCTCTAAAAGCTACGATCATGGTTCCTTGAAGCAACCAATCCCGCCGCAACCGGAACGTGTACGTCATCCGTTTCTGCTCCTTCTGCCCTAAAAGGTAAGCAAGAGCGGGAAATTTACGCGAGACAACATCATGCAACACTGTTCCTTGGAGTCAGGTCTCTAGTCGCGGGTGACATTACGCGGCAGACAGGACAGTTGGAGATGAAGGTTTCACCTCTGGATACTTTTTTTAGAGCTACGAATCTGTGTAGAATGTTATGAGCAACAGTGTTGACGGACCAGATCAAGTTATCCGAGAAGAACAGCCTGTTGCGTTCGGTGCGCGATGAAATTAGCCTGGCGCTGACAAGCCGTAATCTTGTTAAGTTGGCTGAGAAATGAAGCTTTCATATCTTCAAGACACCCGATTATGAGAATTACAGGATGGACTTTGTAGCCTTGGTACAGCCTGCTCAGCTGGAAAAAAAGTGCTTGATATTTCGCCCGTATTCATTCCTCCTTTGCTGCGATATTACTGTCGGTTGGTGCTGAGAATTCAATCACGTATATGATCTTGAACTTTAGATCTTGAAGGACAATATCAGGCTTCATAGCACTGATACGTTGAGTGATGGAGAATGAGAAATTCCTGTAGATCTTACACTGGTCTGGCACTTGCTTGCACGCTCGGCAGTTGCTATTGCCCACATATGCATTCATTACGCGCTCGCGGTAAACTAATCTGTCTATAACGCCGCCTTGACAGGCAAAAAGAAATACCTTAGTCTCCGATCTCAATCCAGCAGACTTGAAAAACATGTTGGACATACCCAGCGAAAGCTCTTTTCTATAGATGATGCCGTAGAATTTACCATCAAAGGGTTTGACAGCATTGAAAGAGTTCGCTTTTTACTATGTTTTATTTCTACTGAGCGCCAAGCCCTGGTAAAGTTAGTTTAGACCAACAATGATTCTTTACAGACTATGAGTCTTCGTAGTTACAATCTATTCAATCTTATGCTGTTTCATAAGATGTAATATCACGCATGAATGATCCTAATCTCATAACATATCATGACGAGGATTCCTTATAGACTATCAGCGTCGGCAGTTATAATTATGCAGTCTCATAAGCCGACATGTCACGCGTGAATAGGCCTGTTAAGTCACTGTCTCAACGCTCATAACAATAGCGATACTGCGGTCGCTGACTCCACAATTTTCTTTGTTGTATCGCGTCCCGAAAATTGTGCACTTGGAATATTTTTACGGCACCTCGTGGAGCGTCAACCGTTTCGAATCCTAAAAAAAGGTGATTTACCTCCGGAGCCTGCTTCAGCGTGCCCGGATAAGGACAAGAAAAATCAAGCGTCTGGAGCCCGAGATAGCGTACCCAGGAAAAATAAATGGATAACAAAAATATCTGGAGCAAGATTGAGCGTACCCATTAAATAATGGCTGAAAGAAAATCTGGAACCTGAAACAGCGTACCCTGGGTTAGGAAATAAACGAACAATATTATTAAAAAAAAGAACAGTCTTGGAGCTGGTATGGCGTGCCCGTAGTCCACTCGAGAGTGCTCACTTGGCATCTCGTCAACCTTCTCATACCCTCGTCGGTTGAGGTAGGTCGCGGTCTGCGCTTCCTGGCGCCACTACTCGGAACTATTATCGACTTTCGCATGACTACCTTCGTGTCGGGTTTCTCCTGCGTGTTAGGGTAGCCTGACCTCAGGCCGTTGACTTTTGAGCACCAAAGGTGTTAGTTATGCTAGGCCATGTTCAGTGCAGCCGGAATTAAATGAGAAGCCAAGCTCCTCTGCAGCCCTATCTGCGGCAAGGTATAGAAACGCCGCAGCATTGACGACTTTATGTTGATGTATGGATCGCATAAGAGAATCTGCACTATTTAGAACAGAGCAGGCTGTAGCCAGAACCGTTCATCGATGATGACCCTCCAAGCTTAGCAAGACTCTACCTCCTTTATCTCGAGGGAGGTATATTCGAGGTACGAGTGATCTAGCATGATGACTTCGATGGATTGTCATCATCTTGCGTGTGCTTCAATCAAGTTCCTTCAATTCATCGAAATTCCATTTTACTGCACCAAACATGTAGAGCAGTATAGGAGCGGTCAGCATATTGGTCGCCTAGATCTTATTCTTTCCATATAATTCGGAAGCCCAAATTTTTCTGAAAAATTTTCGATACCTTTTTTCAAGAGCTGTTTTTAACACACGCACATTTTGGATTTCCGCTTGCGGTATTCTAAGATATGTATATGTTTCTCCGTCACCAAAATCTTGAATGGTGTTTCCGCCTATGAGTTGAACATCCTGATTGTCACGCGATGATGTAGTTTCTAGTCTTCATTGCTGTGGGTGGACGCAGGCACACTTTTCCAGCCCGACGTTCATGCCAATCACTTTAGAGTACCTATTGACCAACTTCGAAAGGATGTTACGGTCCTCTTTCGAGGATGCAAAGTTCGAACCCTCTTATATGTGATATATCTGATAGTCACTTGTCTTTTGTCAGATGTTATGACAAATCCCGTCCGCCACAAGAGCATATGCTCTTTTATGCATCTCACTATTCTTGGATGCACCTCCAGACCATGGGCAGATTGCGTCGATACCTGATCGAGTCCTGGGTAATACACTTGTCTATTAACAGGTTCTTCCTACAACCTGTCAGACCTCTCTTGCATCCACGTTGTTTAACTATTGTACTCCATACCGGCTCGATAGATGTTAATATCCTCTCTTTGAGGATGCCAGTGAATAGCTTGCAGCTGGTGTTTAAACAAGCTATGGGCCTGTAGTTCTTTGGACTTGAGAAATATCCGGTCTTAGGGATCAATACCGTGCGTCATTCCACTAGCCAGTGCGGAATGGGTTGTTCTCAGTTTAAAAAGGAGTAAATGTACAAGCTAGATGACGGTGTGTAGAAGTACACTTCTTCCACCAAAAGTTCTTGATTTTATCTGGCCCTGGCGCTGAAAACTTCTTAGTTCTACTGATGACCTCCTTCACTTTTTCAGCAGTAATAAGTGGACACTCTTTATTTATACCTTGGAAACTTTTCCTTTGGCAAAAGTTACGAAACAGTGATATATCTGAAGCGTCTTAATTAAGCTGATAAGTATATGCATATACTTCTTCCCAGAAGACTTGAACGTGCAGCGTGTGACTTGCTTTCTTTAGGTTTCGAGCAAGTGTCTAAACTTTTGGAGTCCATTTTTTATGTGATGTTATGAAGCTAATCACGCAATGAATATTTGATGCATGTCGTCTAGCCGTTTCAATTTAGAACTGAAGATGTGCAATAAGCTCGCGAGACTTACTCAGGCGTACTGAAGTATCGCTACTTCTATTGTCACTAAGCAGGGAGATCGCCTTATCGTAAATGAGTTATCTTGTAGACAACTTCAGACAAGTCTAGATGTAAATTATTCCGATAAGAGAGCTCTCAGAGCAGCTAAACTGTAGGAGAGGATGTAAATCTGGTGGATAACAAACAAGATTTCACGAACCTCTTCTAGTCAGGCATTGATAGCCAAAGTAGTCTAACTTCATAGGGAAGTGAGTCTTCAGAGCAGTCTGGATACCAGACCAGTTGGTCCGTTCTAAATGAATTGCTTCTCCTCTGTTCATCATGCCAGTCCTCCCTTTTCGGGAAGATCACCTCATAGTTGTTCATGAACGAGTATTCTTTTAGCATGCTATCAGAGTGCATGATAAGTATTTCATCCCCTGACAATAGGCTTTTCATTGAATCATCCAGGTGAAAGAAAGCGGCATTTCTATAATCTTTCCTCAAGGAAAATATTTATGCCTACGCTGCAGCACTCTGCCTATTTAGGAGGAGCATCGATCGCATACCTAAAATGGATTCCAGTGCCGCTATTGGGGTTGTTCTCACTGATCTAGCCATTTCCAGATAAGAGTTTTTTTTTACTTCTATTGCATTCTTTTCTTGCAAATATTAGGATTATTAAACATTAAAATTAACTATTTGAAATTTAGAATTCTGAAGAATTCTTTATAGTCTTTTTAATTGTTTTGAATTACATTAAATTCTGATGATCAATTGTAGTTATTCTAAAGCATTTGAAATCTTTTTAATTTCTCTTAATTCACTGAATATAAATTCGCTAGAAGTCATTTGACTTACAAAATTAGGGATTATATCAAATGTAACCGACAAAAAAAAGTTTAAAATCTTTAGATCTCCTTCAATTCTTGTTAATTCTTTTAATGATTCTAAATTTTTGAAACGCATTCTTCAAATTGTTTTGAACTTTTGAAAATATTTTGAATTTGTTTAGGATTCTACAAACTCTTTTCAATTTAAAATCCGAAAAGAGGAGTTTTCAAATAATAATATTAATTTTCTACAAAAAAAGATAATTTTTCAACAAATAGTTGAACTGTAAACCAATGCAGATAAATTTCATTACAAAAATGGAATAGTTATAAAAATAGTATGGAACAAATTTTGAACAAAATAGTTCAATTTTCAACCAAACAGATGAATCTTTAATAAAAGAGTTTGTCACAAAATTGTTCCACTTTAAGCCTCATAGGTAAAAAAGGGAAAGTTTTTATAAAACATGAGAAAAAAAAAGAATTCTGTAAAAAAAGAAAAAGGAGGGAAATGGCGGAAAGTGCATCAAGTCTGAAATGTGAAAATGATTTTGAAACATATTAAGTTATTTTTTGGCTGTACCGATGTAGGGTATCCTTCAGAAAATTTTCAAATTTTGACATCTGGGATCATTGGGTACTTTTGAAAGGCACAATTATTTTTATAAAGAATTCTCAAAATATTATATTAAAAGCCGTTTTTGCTCGCTCTAGGGGTATGTTTTATAAAAATTGGACGGTGATGAAGAATCTAAATTTCAATTTTGAACAAATTATTTGCAATTCGTGAATAACAGTGAACGTCTAGCATATAAAGTAAGTATTCGTCAAAAATAAAAATTGCCTTGCATTCTTTAATAAAAGAATTTAGTATCTTTGTTGATTCAACGTTATCATAAATGCTAACCTTGGGTACAATTGTTGACTTTTCGACTTCAATGATTTGATGTGGTAGCGATACTGCACATTTCATCGCACACATAATAAAAATCCATTTTATTTGACGATATACCCAAAATTTTAAAAGGAGGTTTTTCAGTTTGTTAAACTAAATTTATTCTTTTGTGCACCCAGCGAAAATTGATATTCAAATTTAGGAAATGATTTATCGTACTTAATTCTTCAAATATCATTTACTAATAAAATAAAAAATTTCGTGACGCCATCTTTGAATATAAATGTGCGAAATTTCAATAATTCTATGTGCAATTCTACTAACTGAATTTGAGAAAAGTGAGCTATATAAAAAACTACTAGAAAATTTGTAAAACGATTCTCTGTATTATTTATTAATTCGTTAACGGAAGGCTACTAATTCTTTCGTGAAAATGTGCGAATTTGTTAAGGGAAAATTGGAAATTTGAATTTAAATTGAATCAAATTGTTATTGGAATAATATATATTTATTTCCTTTTTAATTATTGGAGCACAGGAGTGTATTTCACATTAACTATCTTAAAATTGTACATGATTTGTTGTTTGCAACCTACTGGGATCCAATCGAGTTCGTCTCGCTCCAATCTGCTGACATTATGGCTATTCATGTTTATTTTTACACGTCTGATAATCTCGTGGATATATTTATATATTCCAGCAAGAAGATTAGCATCTTTCAATATTGCAAAGACGTCACCATCGTATGTTGATAATACAATTTGTTCTTGGGCTTGCACAGGCACATATTTACTCCTGCTTGATATAATTCGAAGTAATTTATCGGCCGGAAAAGTGTATCTTCGAAGTTCGAGTATCTTTTGACGATTTTTAAGGGGAATGAGCCGAATAAATGTAAGTTGTTCAATTTGATAGCCACCAGGAAGGCGTGTAGATGAAGCTATGTACCTAGAAGGAGAAGTACGATTGGCAGGAGGAGATCTCGACCTGGCAGGAGGAGATCTCAACCTGGCAGGAGGAGATCTCGACCTGGCAGGAGGAGATCTCGACCTGGCAAGAGAAGATGACTCGACAGGAGGTGGAGAATCAGCAGGAGGATGATTCAGGTCAATCTCAGGTCTACGATTTCTTTCAGAAGAAGAAGGTCGGGCACAAGGCACACCAGGAACACCATCGCCAGTAGGCAAAATTTCGAACTGTGAAGTTAACTCTGCAACAAGAGAGAGAGGATTAAATTTTGTTCAGCGTTTTCAGGTTAGCCTGTGGCCGCGATAACAGTCATTGTCCTCTAAAAACTTAATACTTTAAAATACTTTCATGAAATTGAAATATCTTAGGGTGTAGTAATTTCGTGGTTGGATTCTTTGGAATTTTCAAAGCAGGAAACGATACTTTGGAGCATGCGCAGCAAGAAATAAAAGTTTGTTCAATTAAAAATAGTGATAAATGTGGTATAAATGTGAAATTTTAGAAGGTGAAAGAACATTTTTTCAACTATTTTTTTGGTTGATCTTTCCCCGATTATAAAGCGTCAGTCTTTCCTATAAATTTAGTATATTTTAGACTCAAGTTTAGTTTAGCTTTATAATTAATTGACCAAACAATGTATTATCCACTAAATTTTCATGCTTCAAATATCAATCGTTCAATCGGATCCTATCTTCTGTTCTGTGCATCAATTTAAATATTGAAATTAAAAAAAAATTAATTAATTAAAAATTCCATCTGGCCGAGAAATGATGTTGAATTTTTTATGGTATAGTTTCACAAGGAAAAAAGAGTTATTGTCATTTAAACAATTTCAAATATAAAATAAATATACTGTCACTGAAACTGGAATTTAAATAATAAATGTTATATTTACCAATCGGAGTAGGGCATATCGCTAAGATAAAACAGAGAATAATACTCAGAGTCCACATTTTTTTATAAGGATCCACTTTTGAAGAATTACTATTCTAATCAAACTAATGATCACTGTTAAAAATCTTTCACTTTATAGAAGTATATTCGTTATCTTATGTGTCTTTCTAAATGTTTGAGATTTATGACAATTTGTACAGTTATAAAGGAAAAAATTAATTACCACGCAATAAAAATAAAAGTATTCGTTGAAAAATATGATAGCATTTAATATTTTTCTTTCTATGTACAATCCAAATGAATGTATAGAAGTCAAAAAATCATCAGCGTTATGGCATTTTCAAAGTTGAAGATAAAAAACGAAAATGAAAAGTTTAAGCCAAATAACGCACGATATGAAAAAAGTCAAGAAAAGAAAAACGTCGCTTTTTGAACACTCTACAAGATCACTTTAACAAGTTTTTGAATTTTCTTGAAATATCGAAAATTCAAATTTTGATCGCACAAAAAATAATAAAAAATTCAATTTTCCGGTCAAACTGTGCAAGATACGAAAATAGATGAATAGAAAAAAATTGTGCATCCAAAAAGGATCTACATATTCGTTATGAATCTCTCTTTTATTTGACGCGTATTTTTGGTTTTATTCGTAAAAATAACATTAAAACTAAAAAAATAAGTGCGTTTAGCCAAACGACACAAGCTACAAACAAAATAAATACACATTTGTATTTAACCTTTTCTTACGAGACACCTGATGAGAATGTGTTCGTTAAAGCCGAAAGAGCTTCAACAAAAGAGCATTCACAACCACTAAATTTCAGTTCTCGATGGTTTGACCTTTAATTTTGTACAATGATCGAGCGCCTAGCGCTAGGTAAATTCATGATTCAATTATTTTGCATCCATTGTATCATTTTGTGTTCTTTGTATTATTTGAATCTGTTTCAATTCTTTTAATTATTTGAAACTGCAGAAATTAAGGATTATTCAGAACTGGCAATTATGTGAATTCTTTTGCATTCTTTTAAATAATTTTATATCTTTTTCAATTCTTTGCATTCTTTGTATTCTTTGATTCCTTTCAAATCTATTGAAATAATTTGAATTCTTTTAGATTCTGCAGAAATTCTTTGTATTCGTTTCAATTATCCGAATTCCTTTAAATTCTTTTGAATTCATTGATTTTTTTTTAAATTCTTTTGATTACTTATGCATTCTATAAACTGTTTTGAACTCTTTGAGATACTTAAAATTAGTTCGAATGTTTCGCATATTTTGAATGTAATTTATTTATTCATTTTCTTTCACTTATTTTTAATCACTTCCTGTTATATTTAATTCTTTGAATATTTTGAATTTCCTTAAATTGAAAAATCAAGAATTTCATAAAATCAAGATGCCCAGAGAATTCTTTTCAATTCTTTTAAAAATGTTCAATTCTTGTAAATTCCTTGGATTCTTTTCAATTCTTTAAACTCCTTTGAATTCTTTTAAATGTTTTTAATTATTTTGCGTTCTCTGAATATCTGTACTTGTTTTGGAATTTTTTGAAATATTTGAATAGTTTTTTTCCATTCTATGATTTAAAATAAAGAACTTGTTTTAATTTCTTGAATTCTATTCACAATTTTCATTTTTAAATCACAAAATTAGGGATTACTTACAATAAAAATCAAATACTTTAAATTTGGAATTCACAAGAGTTCTTTCAATTCTTTAAATTCTTTTTAATTCTTTGGCATTCTCTCAACTTTTTTGGTTTTATATGAATTACTATATACATTCTTTGAAATTATTTTAAATTCAAACCCGAAATTTTCGATCCGAAAATATGATTATTCAACAAGGGAATAGGTTCAGCTTTTCGACGTTCACTGGAACAATTTCATACTACTTAGCGAGATAGCAATTTTTGAGAAGCTGAAAAGAAACGTCTTTTAAAAATGTTTAAAATGAGTTTTGCACCTTGCACAGATCCTCTTAATCTCCATTCAGGTTTTTTACGAAACAAATATGGGCGAGATAAATATTAAACAGAAAATTTTAATTTCATTCAGCCGATAGAGATTCAACTAAAGAAAGATGGCAATGAAGATGGAGATAAAAATAAATAAAAAGACATTATTATCATTATGTGCCAATAATGAAAAACTTAAAAAATGTATTAACCGATAAAAATGTTCGCAAACATTTCGAAAACACTAGGACAGTGACAAACAATAATGCATTCTAAGATGAATGTGATGGAACAGTAAGTAAAGAAACTCTGTTTTTACATTGAAAATCGGGTATGATTTATCTAATTGCATTCTAAGATGCATTCGAAATCGTGAACCAGCTTGGGTCGTCAAATCAGAAATTTAAACTCGTAGGCCTGTACATGGTGCCAGGAAATTTTCCAACTTTTTTAAGATTGAAGTTACATAATTTGAAATTCCTTTTATTGTGTCGCGAGAAATATGTATAAATGTATGGATGGGATTAAGTTTTGAAACATATGATGAAAGACTTGAAGTTTTTCGAATCTGAATGATCAACAATCTGTTTTCAGGGTAGACAAATACATTATCTTGGAACGGGCAAAGGAAGAGCATCAGATGATTCCGGGATGAAGCGGAAGTCCCTTTTTAATGAGTTAGTACGTTATAACGTTTGCAACCCTGGTTTCCCACCTTGTTCAGCTCACATTTTACTTTAAGGAGTTGTTCCTTATGATATAATATTTGCAATTAAATATTTCGTGTGTAAAGGTTGGTTTTCATATGCCTATTTGAATGAGTGGTTACACAATTTGCGGTTCTGTTCTACAAGTCAAGACATGATTCCTCCCATCAAAGAAGCATCAAAGAAAGTAAGTGGGTCTACAAGTGAAATCAGGAGACTCCTTTTAGTGTTCCTTATTGTTATATATAACAAAGTTCAAGACTTTGAAAACTATGTTTGGGAGATGGTTATGCATCTACGAGGAAGTTTGCTCTCTTGTTTGTGCACCTGCGATATCCGTGGCGTAAGTTGCTCTCTTGGAACAAGAAATAGAGACTATTTGGATTCAAGGATGAAATGTTTTCCCGGCAGACTGTGCGAGAGAAGCAGAAATTACTTCAGCAGTACATGCTAATGACTGATGTCGACTTCAACATTTATATTCTTTTGAAAGTAACTTGCGATGAGCAAAGAAGGTTCTTAAATAATATGTTACAACTTTCATTCGCTGATACCATACAAAATCAGTGACCAATTCTTCTAATACCTGAATATCTTTCTTGGCACTATGAGAAGTTAATGGGTCACAAAATCACGAAAGTAGCTGCTAAAACGGTACAATATCATGAGAAAATGTTTGTTTCCAATAAACTGAAGTGGAAGACAAAGTCTGTTCATACAGGCTCTAAGAAGAAGAAACCTAAGAGGAAAGAAAAGATACAAGTCAATATTGAGAATAAAGAGAATGAGCCTTCCATTGCTGGAGTAGATGCTAAAAATTGAATTATCAAATTTCTGAGTAGAGCAAATTAAACCTAGCGATAAATATTATCTCACATGGTTGAGTAGGATAGAAGCATGCCAGGGAAAACTGTAACAATTGTTTTTATTTATAGAAGATTCGGTGATCATTAAAAATGTTAGAAGCTGTTAGAAGTCTAGTTATGAAATATTAGTGGTCAAGGACAATCGAAAATTAATCAGGAAAAAGTGAAGCAATGTTGTGAAAAAGTTTCGCAGCCACCCGACAAACGTAGTTATATTCACGTTCAGAAATATGTTCTACATTCTTTTGTCAAATATAACTTAAAACAGATTTCGTTTGTAATTGTGTTCCAGGCCGCCGCAGACCTAACGGATCTTGCCAAACAGGGTTTACCCAGAACACCGTATATTCCACGAGTAGACAGTACGTGTAAATTTAACGAAACAGTCTCTCCCCTGCGTTTCCTCTTCTTGTGCCGAATTACCCTCTTTCCACTAAACTCAAAACCCTTTTCTTTCAGCTCCTTCTCTCTTTATAAATGATATTTTTTATATCACTGTGAATAAACTTCCAATGACCTAAGTAGATCCAATTTTTCTCAATCAATTCTTTATTCACAGAAATCATGATAAAAATGCATTTAGCATTATTTAAAAATAGAAAATGTCTTGATTTGAGCCCTGAGACACACCTGAAATGGAAACTAATGGGTGTGAAGAGTGCCCACTGCATTGCACAATTATTTTCCGGACACAGAGATAGAAGTTAATCATATTGGGAACTTTATCCGGTATTCCCAGCTTATTTAGATCAGTGATGATTTTATTGTAACTAATGCAATCAAAGGCCCAAGAAATGTCCGTGAATACTACATCCACCGTCGAGAAGAAGAAAGGACAAGGCCCTTTTCAAATACTGGGGAAAGTTTGGTGTATTTCCACCTATCAGAAAACCTATCTATTGAGAATAATAAATTTAATATAATTTTTAATAGCTCAGCACAATATCTTTTAGATATTAGATTGCATTGCCGCCCACATGCATAATACCAGGGATTCTGGAAACTCTATTTAAATTATTAATATGTGTCCATACTGAACATGGTGACCTCTCAATATCCAACATTAGCCTAATTAAATACTCATTCTACTTCTGTTTAAATTCATATTTTGGTTGTTTACGAAGAGTCAGAAATACTTTATTATGATATTCATTCCGGTATTTAATATAGTTAATATAGTTTTTAATAAAAGTACCTTTGTTGATTCAACTTTATTATCTACCTTCAGTACAATTGTTGACTTTTCCATGCCCATGCTTTAATGTGGTAGCAATACTACACATTTTATCTTATACATATGAAAATTCTATTTTATCTAACGAAATCCGCAAAATATGGCAAGCAGATTTTTCAGATTGTTAAGCTAAATGTATTCCTGTGTACGACCATCGAGAATTGATGTTTAAACTTAAGAAATAATTGATCTAATAGTTTTTCTAAGCCAAGATAATCATTTCTCAATAAAATGCAAATTTTTGGAACGTTATCTTTAACTATAATTTCGTAAAGTTTTACTAATTTTTGGTGGAATTCTAGTAATTGAATTCAAGAAAGTGAGCTACAAACGATTAGCAGAAAATTTATAACACAACTGTCTGTAATATTTATTATTTGAGTAATTGATATTGATTACATAACATTTATATCTTTGTTGGAACAAAGAGAAAATACTGTCTTTTCTGTGTAATTACCAGTTACATGAAAGTTTTTTATCCGAATTTAGATTGAAAGCATTGTATTATAGTTTTAAATTTGGTTTTTTATTAATCATGTAGAGGAGTATAGTTTACAGTAACACCACTGGAACAGGATCACTGTATATAAAATGGCTGAAAGCGTTTTACGGACTCAGATGGCAACTTTTTCGTGACTAACTAGAGAAAACCGGAGCAAAACAAAACGCGTACGTACAATATGGGATGCACATCAGCGCTCCCTAAATTGATAAAATATTACTACATAATCAATTAAATACTCGATTACTAGTAAAAGATCGACTTTTTTTTGCTGTAATATTTTTATTTCAAGACTTTTTTGTTTTGTCATCATTCACTTAGAAAGATCAATATACTGATCTTACTATAGGAAATTACTTTACATGAACTGCTTTATAATTGTAATCGATTAGTCGATGAGGACCTACCGGAATCGAGTCGATTTCTTCTCGGTCCAATGGGGTAACATTGCGGCTATCCATGTTAATTTTCACACGTCTCACAACGTTATCAATACGTTTATATATTCCAGCAAGAACATCCATATTCTCCAAAAATGCAAAGACTTCGCCATCGTATGTCGATAATACAATTTCTTCTTTGTTGTTCACAGGTACATAAGTACTCTTGCGTGTTAAAATTCTAAGTGATTTATCGACTGGAAAAGTATATCTTTCAAGTTTAAATATCTGTTGACGATTTCTCAAGGAAATAAGTCGAACGAATGCCATTTGATCAAGTGCATAGCCAAAAGGAAGCCTGATATGTGCAGCTATGGACCCGGCACGAGGAGGAGTGTTGGCAGGAGGAGGAGAATCGGCTGGAGGATGATTCAGGTCAATTTCAAGTTTATGATTTTTTTCAGGAGAAGAAGAAGAAGAAGGTCTGGCACGAGGTACACCAGGACCATAGTTGTCAGGTAAAAATTTGGACTGTAAAGTTAACTCTGCAACAAGAAAGAGATGATTAAATTTTGTTCGGCAGTATTAGGTTAGACTGTGGCCGCGTTAATATTCCTTGCTCTATAAAAAGTTAATAAGACACGAGGTTGATCGACTTTTTATTATTTTGAGTCCCAAATTATCGCCGAAAATGCCTCTATTTGAAAATTAAGTTATTGATAAGAAGCTGCATTTCGCTGATGTTGCTCGGAATGTAGGGGCAAGATCGTCGACATTTCTGTGAAATCAGAATATATTAGAGTGTAACAATTTCGCGTTTGGAATCGTTGCTATTTGTCAACTCGTTTTTTGTTTGGTCTTGCCCTGATACAGAAGCGTAAATTTTTAGTATAAAGGGTATAGGCGGGTATGCATGACAAATCGGCTCTCGTTTGCATAGGGCTGAAATTTTGGTCAAATTCCCATCCAACGATAGCAAAAAACCGCACATAATTTTAATTTTCAAATTGAATTTTTTTGAAAGCTATGGGGTGGGAAAGAAAAATAAAAAAGTTTGTTTTCTAACAAGCCGCTGGACCGATTTTTATGGACAAAATATATGTTGTGAAGCCCGATAAGACAATTTAACAAAAAATTGAAGAGAATTCTATGGCTAAGAGAACAGGTGAAAAAATGTTTGAATATTTTGAGAATTTGTTTTTGGGTGATAACCATGTTTTCACAGAAAAATCTCTACATCCACCGATTAACGTATTTTGTCCCTGAGCTGATCGAAGTGGTGCGTCATAGTTTGAAAGATAAAAGCAAATTTTCGTATTACCATATGGAAACTTCACATGACAAATGCTCTACGATATGCTGTAATAGATAGAAAGTTGATATATTTACAAAATAGCAGTCTACCTGTTCTGTCAATTAGTCTACTTGTTGGCGAGAGTCGGGTTGAGAGGAAGAGGATTAAGCCTTTTCTTTTATTTAAATAAAACTACGATGAAGGCCTCTGCAAGCAGTGTCTGAAACCGTTTTTTACAGTGATTGTTTGTGGCATATACATGCGATTTTTTCTTTGCGTTTGCGTCAGGGAGCGGGCTCATTAGTCGCAGTTGGCACGAAATCAACAACGAGTGATAAAATCAATTGCCCTAATTAAAATGAATAATTTTTTTTCTGAAAAAAGATCTTCTCCTTTCACTCAGCTGGGATTCGAACTACAGAACTTCAGATTTCCGGCCGGGTGCTTTTCCTATTAAGCTACTAGAGAGATCGAGAGAAGGAACTTTATTTCAGAAAATATACGCATTATTTCGAGTTTCTCTTGCAATTCCTACGTTACGCAAATTTTTTGCTTGTGCCACAGAGTGGTGATAACTTCATCTTTTACCATACAACGTAACTTCTGTGTTTTCCGTTGCTGATCATGAACTTGTCTGCTCAGAATTAACCGGAAATAAATAAAAATCATTCGAGCGGTTTTCGAGAAAAACAAATTTTTATTTTCCTTTCCCCCCACAGTACTTGCTGGAAGATCAAATTTTCATGCTTCAAGTATTTCCATTAAAGTTGCAAATATTAAGTTCCTGGTATAAAATAGCTTCTTTTATTCAAAGAAGATCTGAAACGCTTATCGAATATAAATTCTATTTGCAAAGTCGCTTTTGCCCTGGCGTTCGGTTTTGCCTCGGTCTATCATGCGCCAGAGTGGGCCGAAAAAACACTTTTTTCGAATAGTGGACTATAATTTATAATAGAGGCTAAAATTTGTATTTGCCTAACAGTAGCAATTGCTCCAAACTTTGGTTCGATCGGATACTATTTTCTGTTCTTTGCGTAGATTAAAAAATTTAAGTTTTGGAAAATTAAAAAAAAATCGTATTAGCCTCAAAATAGTGTTAAATTTTTTTATAGGTATGGTTTTAAATCGAAAGAAAGGGTTATTGTAATTTTCAAACTCGAATTTAAATGATAAATATTATATTTACCAATTGGGTGAGGGCAAATCACTAAGATGAAACAGACAATAGCACATAGGGTCCACATTCTTTTCAATATAAGAATTTACATTTGAAGAATTTTGATGAGTGTCTAACTGATGAACGTTCTTGAAATTGTTTCACTTTATATACGTATAGTTTATATCTTATACGTTCTTCAAAATTATTGAGATTTATGACATTTTGTATGATTATGAAGGAAAAAATTAATAACTACGCAAGAGAAATATCAGTATTTGTTGAAAAACATGATAAGATTGAATCTTTCGCTTCGCATGTACAATACAAACGAATATGAAAAATGTATACAAATTGAAAGTCTTCACGAAGAATTCAGGTTCTTTTGAAGCACAAAATGGGAAAATTTTCCCGCAAAAGAAATAATAGGACCAGATCCCGCTCGCGTTCTCGGAGTGATGACGTGGGCAGCCTTTATCGAGAAATCAAACGCCTCAAGGAAGAGTTTCGGCGTGTATGCCGGACGACATCGAAAGAGCGTGAGAGAGCTCTTCAATGAGGTTGCGGGGTTTTGAGGTTATGAATTTGTAGCAGTGTAGGGGTAAAATGGGTTACGGATTCGGTTTCAGCGGCAAAAAATACATCAGGAAAAAGTCAAGCAATGTTGTAAAAAAGTTTTGCGGTCACCCTAGATATGTAGTTATATTCACGTTCAGAAATATGTATCACATTCTTTTGTTAAATATAACTTAAAACATATTTGGTTTATAATTGTGTTCCAGGCCGCCGTTGACCTAACGGATCTTTGCAAACGGGGTTTACCAAAAACACCGAATATTCCACGAGTTGACCGTGCGTGTAAATTTAACGAAACAGTCTCTCCCCTGCGTTTACTCTTCTTGCGCCGAATTACCCTATTTCCAATAAACTTTCCCTCTAGATCCTTATCTCTTTATATACGATATTTTTATATCACTGTGAATAAACTTTCAATGACCTAAGTAGATCCAATTCTTTAAAATCAATTCTTTAATGATTGTTACTTTTCTACATGTCAAAATAAATAATTAAACTCTGCCCTGTATCGTGAAAAAATTACCCAACTCACCCTTTCTTGAGCTCATACGCTGGGATCCCTTAAATTTATAACCAAAAATTGCAGTATACTGAGTTCTAGAGGATTGAATAATAGTTGACGATTCTTATTTATAGGATCGGATCCAACTGACACGTTGCAGTTTATAAGAGAATACATGGCGTGTATTAAGGCAATTGCGGGAAGCAAATCTCGCTGCAAAACAATAACCTCTCAGCAGGTCCTCACTTTATATAATAAATTAAGATATATTAATGTTGCGTAGGTATAGATTATGGCGTAGAAGATGTCTAACTTGTTCAACGTATTCCCTAGTGAAAGTTTCGGATAGAAATTCATTCCGAATTATTTCGAAATCTCTACCCGAAACAATGCGAATAAATGCGAAAGCATCCGAAAAAAATTCTCGATTTCGTTCGATTCTAGTCACTTGAAAATTAATTCGACTCAATACGATTCAATCGAACTCCCAATTTTAATCAATCCGAAAGAAATTTTAAATGTGGAAGAATCCGAATTAATCCGGACCCGGATTTATATTCACTGAATTTTCAATCCGAATGAATCCAAGATTCGGATTGGTTAGGATACGGATTTCAGAATGATTCGGAATGGTTCGGACTGGCACAGATAGAATTCCTGTCCGAAATTTTCGCCAGGGTTGTTCAATTTGTTGAGATTGTTATGTTTTGTTATATATAAGCTTGTATTGCATAATTGAATTGATGCTTTAGGGTCTATTGCAAGCAATGGTATCATTAAGGGTATGTAACAAATTCTGAAGTGATGAATATTACATAGTATTACATTCGGCTACTGTGCAGTTTGAAGAATATAAATAACGTGCTGAATTTTCGGGAAATGGCTCAAGAAATAAAAGTACGCGTCTGCGGGGCCCATTTGAGTTTTAAGTTTTTTTCAGCAATGCAATTTTATTAATTCTATATCAGATACGACGGTAAAGTTCTGTTCTGAGTTAGATTCCATATTTCAAATTTATAAAATTTCACTGATTGAAGAAAAGAAAACATTTAAATGCACCAGAAAGACCTGCCTCACAAATCATGAACTATTTCCCTAAATGTTTGCGAAATTTGTACGTTTTTCAAATTTTCATGTAATCACGTGACATTCAGGTACATGCCCTTAACCTGTGAAAAGTTTCATTCAGGTGCTGCAACGTTTTTAAAGGTTTGTTTCCTGTATCTTTCGTTTTCATAAAAAATAAATATCACAAAATTTAAATTTAATGTATAATTTATTTAATTGTTTGAAATCCACATTTTCCGTATTCCGAAAGTAATTTTACTAATTTTTCACTGAATATTACGTAATATTCTGTAAATTTAGCAACTCGCTTAGTAAAAATCCATTAGCGGCTTCGAAATTTCACCACCAGATGGTGAAATTGATGATGCGAAATTTCGTTGATTTTTTTCACGTTCTTTTGGATTGAATTTGGACCATTTAGAAGTTAAAAGCAAAATCACTAATTTCAAAATAGAAGACAGTAAAACAAAAGCTAAACAAACTCGTTGTTATGGAAACCATGTACCGCTGAGAAAATTTAGAGATCATGCCTCTTTTGTCAGCAGTCTTCGAGGATGCTAGATCAACAAAATTACTTCGAGTTCATTTCTTTAATCGTGTCATTTAGCATGTGTGGATTTTCCATTAATAACTCTCTTATTGTACCTTATTCTGTCCTGTTATTTCCTGTTGGTTCCTGTGACTAATATTTTAGTGAAAATATCATTTCGTAATGTTTGAATATCTGGTGATAATTTTTAAGGGAAACAAGCAGTATAAATATAAGTTGTTAAAGTCCACATATATGCCTGTCAAAAGAAGGAAGCCTTATAGGTGAAACTATGGACCTGGAAGGGTAAAAATTCAGACTTTATACTGAACTCTGCTGCAAGAAGGAGTGGATTATAATTTTTTTGGCGTTCCTAGGTTAGACTATGGCCGCGCTAGCATTCATTGCTCTGTAAAAAGTTGATAAGACGTAGGTTGATCCATTCTTCATTGCTCCAAGTTCCGCATTATTCTAGATCCTATTTCCGTACATATGCATTATATTTAAAACACAATAATTTGAAAAACTCGTGGTTAGGAAAACCCGATGAAGTTGAGAAAATTTGGAGATCCTGCCGCTTTTGTCATCAGTCTTCAAAGATGATATCCTGTTGTTCTCTGTTATTTACTGTGATTAATCATTTAGTGAGAAGTATATTTTGTAAATTTATTGAAGGATACATTCCCTTAAATTAAGTTGTTCCTGGAAAAATTTTTATCTTTGTTTGATTTTTTAATTAATCATTTTGTTTGGGTGCGATCACTGGACTTTTCCTTTATTGGATTTTCATGATTATTAGTATTACTTTGAATGGATATTTGTTGTGCTGTTCTGATTTTGGTTTCTAATCTTTCTCTAAATAAACTATTTAGACCATTTTCAATTATTAATTCCCTTATTCTAAATTCTCTTTCGAAGTATTTTCAGCTAATATTAGCGAATCATTATTCGGGCTTCTCCATAATTAAATATATATCATTGAATTTCATGTTAAGAAGAAGAAAGAACAAGGCTCAAATAAGATCAGATGATCTCATTCAAGAACATTTCCAGTATCTTGCAGAAATTGCACAATAACGCAACTGGTCGGTAATTCATAATTTGGAATTTGTCTGCCTTTTTAAATACTGGGCAAAGTTTTGTGCATTTCCACTAATTGGAAAACCTTCCTATTGAGAATAATAAATTAAATATAATTCCTAATGGCGCTGAAAGCTTTTCAGCACAAGTTTTAATCAGGGAAGCTGACCGCATTTTTAGTTCAGATATGTCAAGCCCATCCCTTAGGAACGAGTCAGAACATGTAATGACACTTCTGGGCAACTCAGAAGAGGGCTTGTAAACACTCGAGAACAAGTCAGCAAATGAATTGACAATATATTTTGGACATGTGATTGCATTTCCATTGAAAATTTCCATTGAAAAATTGAAGATTACTAAAAATTAAAATTACATACTTAAAATTAGGACTTGGAAGAATTCTTTCAACTCAGTTCAGATGAATTCTCATCGAAGAATGTAATACTTGAATCTTCCATTAGAAAGATTAATTTTCTACTAAAAAGGACGGAGTTTTAACGCAATACATATGAATTTTTGCCGAAATGGTTCCTTTTTTAACCAAAAAGATGAATTTCCAAAAATAAAAAGGAATAAATACCTTTTCAAATCAATAGTTGAAATTTTATCCAAAAAATATCAATTTCTTGTCAAGAATAGGATAGCTCTGAAAATAGTATAAAACGAAGTTTGAAGAAAATATTTTAATTTTCAACCAAGCAGATGAATCTTCAACCAAAATTGAGTAACATTGCAGGCTATCTTCCAGAACATTTTCAAACTTCGATAATGAACAAAAATTTATTTAAAACTGCGGCAATAAGTTATTTCTTTAATTTCCCGCAATATTTGATTTTTAAAATAAAAATTATATAGTTTTTATTAAAACTAAATTTGTTGATTCAATGCTATCTTCTACCTTCATTACAATTTTTTACTTTTCCATCACATTTTATCTTATACATATGAAAAGTCTATTTTATCTAACGAAATCCGCAAAATGTTGCAAGCAGATTTTTCTGATTGTTAAGCTAAATGTATTCTGGTGTATGCCCATCGAGAATTAATGTTTAAACTTAAGAAACGATTAATTGGTCTAATTAATTTTTCTAAGCCAAGATAATCATTTCTCAATAAAATGCAAATTTTTGTAACGTAATCTTTAAATATAATTTCGTAAAGCTTTACTAATTTTTAGTGGAATTCTAGTAATTGAGTTCAAGAAAGTGAGCTACGAACGATTAGTAGAAAATTTATAACTCAACTGTCTGTAATATTTATTATTTGAGTAATTGATATTGATTATATAACATTTATATCTTTGTTGGAACAAAGAGAAAATACTGTCTTTTCTGTGTAAATACCAGTTACATGATAGACTTTTATCCGAATGTAGATTCAAAGTATTGTATTATAGTTTTACATTTTGTTTTTAATTAATGATGTAGAGGAATATAGTTTACAGTAACACCACTGGAACAGGATCACTGTATATAAAATGGCATTTAAAATCACCAAAGAGCATTAATGAGGAGGTATAGAAGTGCAGTTTACATGAACTACTTTATAATTGCAATCGACTAGTCGATGAGGACCTACCGGAATCGACTCGATTTCTTCTCGGTCCAATGGGGTAACACTGCGGCTCTCCATGTTGATTTTCACACGTTTCATATCGCGATTAAAACGTTTATATATTCCAGCAAGAACATTCATATTCTCCGAAATTGCAAAGACATTACCATCGTATGCCGATAATACAATTTCTTCTTGGTTTTCCACAGGTACATAAGTATTCTTGCGTGTTAAAACTTTAAGTGATTTATCGACTGGAAAAGTATATCTTTCAAGTTTAAATATCTGTTGACGATTTCTTAAGGAAATAAGTCGAACGAATGCCATTTGATTAAGTGCATAGCCAAAAGGAAGCCTGATATGTGCAGCTATGGACCCGGCACGAGGAGGAGTACGATTGGCAGGAGGAGACCTGGTCCTGGCATGAGGAGGCGAGTCAGCAGGAGGAGACCTGGACCTGGCACGAGGAGGAGAGTCGACAGGAGGAGGAGAATCGGCAGGAGGATGATTCAGGTCAATTTCAAGTTTATGATTTCTTTCAGAAGAAGAAGAAGAAGAAGGTCCGGCACGAGGTACACCAGGAACATAGTTGTCAGGTAAGAATTCGGACTGTTGAGTTAACTCTGCAACAAGAAAGAGATGATTAAATTTTGTTCGGCATTATTAGGTTAGACTGTAGCCGCGTTAATATTCTTTGCTCTATAAAAAGTTGATAAGACACGATATTGATCCATTTTTTATTATTTTGAGACCCACATTGTCGTCGAAAATGTCTTCATTTGATAATTAAATTACTTATAAGAAGCTGCATTTCGTTGATGTTGCTCTGCATGTAGGGACAAGATCGAATTCGACTTTTTTGTGAAATTGGAATATCTTAGGGTGCAACGATGTTGCAGTTGGAGTAGTATGTATTTTTAAGGCTAGAAACATTACTTTGAAGCATGTGCAGCAAGAAGTAGATGATCGTTTTACTAAAAATAGTGACAGATGTGGTATAATCTATTATTCGTTAACATTCTAGTAGATGCAAACTGCATCTGTCAACTAGTTTTTTGTTTGGTCTTGCCCCGATACATAAGCCTCAGTTTATAGTATAAAGGGTATAGCCGGGTATGTATGGCAAATGGGCCTCCGCTTTCATCAGGCTGAAATTTATTTTAAATGTCCATCCTAAGATAGCAAAAAATCACAAAGAATTTAAATTTTCAAATTGAATTTTTTTGGAAGTTAAGGAGGGGGAAAGAAAAATAAACAAGTGGTTTTTCGGACAAGTGGCTTGACCGATTTCTATCTACAAAATATATGTTGTGAAACCCGATAAGACAATTTACCAAAAAATTCAAGAGAATTCTATGGCCAAGAGAACAGGTGAAAAAATGTTTGATTATTTAGAGAATTTTTTTCTAGGTGATTTTTTTGTTAGGTGATAACCTTTTTTTCTCAGAAAAATCTCTACATCCCCCCCATTAACCAACGTGCAGGGCATACAAAATTTATTGTAAATGTTTAGTAAATTGGTCTGTATCTCAGTGGATACACTGTGGACTGATAACGAGGGATCGCTGGTTTAAATCTCGAGGCATGCACGTTTTATTAATTTTTTTTTAATAGACCTTGACCACGCATTTATGTGAATTCACATGCATTTAATTCGCGCTGTCTCAATTCATCTGAATGTGACTCAATTCACTTAAACTAATCAGAAAACGGGATTCAAGCGCATTAAAAAATGTCAATTCACCCCAATCCGTATCAATTCTTTC
Source organism: Andricus grossulariae (assembly GCA_011634705.1). NCBI lineage: Eukaryota > Metazoa > Arthropoda > Insecta > Hymenoptera > Cynipidae > Andricus > Andricus grossulariae. Next base: position 33,681,256 of record JAABKJ010000755.1, on the reverse strand, counting down.
TTTTTTTGCTGGGTAGCGAGCTTGCGGTATTTTGTCTGTCGAATCTTGTGCGAGGTTGTCTTGAAATTGCTACGTTACGCAAATGTTGTGCTTGTGCCACAGAGTGGTGATAACTTCATCTTTTACCAAACAACGTAACTTCTGTATTTTCCGCTGCTGATAATGAACTTGACTGCTCAGGATTAACCAGAAAATGTGGTCGGCATTACTGAAGTTATTTTCTTTTCAATGTGCCTTAAATAATATTTGCTCTCCAAAGGTCTTCGTTGGATGCGGAGAGAAATGTTAACCGTTTTACCTCATAGGGCCGAATCTGCGCTCAAATCTTCGTCCTTGTCAATTTAACTCGGTAAATTTCGCATTTTTGTCAAATTTTTAAAGTCACTTTTGTTATTTTCATTTGTCAGCCAGACGTGGTCTGTCCTTTGGGACATCTTATTTCTTTTTCTTTTTATGGAGCTCCAGTATTGTGTCTGTTTTATTCTATATATTTGTCAGGGTAAATAAATCTTTTTGATATTTTATTTAAATTACCAGTTAGAATCAGTGTCTCTTGTATTTTAATAACCCCTCATAATACCGATAGTACTACCGATGCGAAGATAATTAATCTCAAAGTTGACTGCTTTAACACGTAATTTATGAGCAATGTATAGGCACTCTCCACATTTTAATTTGTAGTAACTAAACGCTCTGGTAGAGAAATTAAAAAAATATCGGCATTTGTGCTGCTCGAAAATACAAATTTTAGGGAAAAAACATCAAATTTCTCCACCGTGTAGTTTCATAGATAATCTAATGAAAAACATTAAAATTTTAGTCACTTTCAAACGGATAAACATAACAGTATCACGACCCGGCAACACTGTACACTCTCTCCAACTTGTCTGCTGTACGCACTCGACACACACACACTCACACACAACCAGCTTGGAATCGTATGTAAAGTTGCGACGTTGCACGATCTATGAGTCTGTTGCTGCCCTAGCAGTGGTGACTATACGTATACACACATACTACGAATTCTTAGCCAGTAGCGCACTGAAATTTTAACCACGCGGGCCCGTGAAATTTTTTCAATATAGCATGGCTCATATTTTATTATTTGTAGAAATTACAAGGCAGTACTGACTAAAAACAGCACGCCGCGTACCGTACCTCTCGGGAGGTGGGGAAACTATTACACAGCTACATTTTTAACCCGACTCTCGGCAACAATTAGACCAATTTTTAAAACAGATAGAATGCCATTTTGTAAATATCCACTTCTCTTCGTGTTGTTTTCCGAGTTTTTAGCATCTCTCTCTTTCTTTTGACTATGGCGCAACACTCCGATCACTTCGGACAAAAAATATGTTAATCAAGGGGAGATTTTTTGTTTTATCGGTCTTCAACACATATATTTTTTTAAATAAAAATCGGTGAAGCGGTTTTCGAGAAAAACCACTTTTTTATTTTTCCTTCCCTCTACCGTAACTTCCAAAAAAGTTCAATTTGAAGGGTAACATTCTTTGTAGGTTTTTGCTACCTTAGGATGAACGTTTGACATAATTTTCAGATTAATACGAGCGGGGGCCGATTTGCCATGCTTACCCGGCTACACCCTTTAATATATTTCAGAATAATCAAATATAAATGCAATTTGCAAAGTCGCTTTTGCCCCGGCGTTCGGTCTTGCCTCGGTCTATCATGCACTAGAAAGGGGAAAAAAACACTTTTTTTGAGTAGTGGACGCTAATTTATAATAGGGGCTAAAATTTGTATTTCCCGAACAATAGCAATTCCTCTAAACTTCAGTTCGAGCGGATACTATTTTCTGTTCTTTGCATCGATGACAAAATTTAATTTTTGAAAAATTAAAAAGAAAATTTATATTAGCCAAAAAATAGTGTTAATTTTTTTTAGGTACAGTTTTACATTAAAAAAGAGTTATTGTTATTTTAAAACTCGAATTTAAATAATAAATATTATATTTACCAATCGCATTAGGGCAACTCGCTAAGATGAAATAGAGAATACCACCCAGGGTCCACATACTTTTGAACATAAGAAATTTACTTTTGAAGAATTTCGATAAGATTCTAACTAATGAGCATTCTTCAAAATGTTTCACTTTATATCTGTATAGTCGCTATCTTATGTCTTTCCAAATCATTTAGATTTATAACATTTTTTATAATTATGAAGGACAAAAATTAATAACTGCGCAATAGAAATATCAGTATTTGTTGAAAAACATGATAAGATTTAATCTTTCGCTCCGTATGTACAATCCGAACGAATTTGAAAAATTTACAAAAATTGAAAGTCTTTACGAAGGATTAAAGAAGTTTAAAAAAATTTGTTAAAAATGAAAAAAAAGACTTTAATTATTTCTTTTGTATTCTTTGACTTCCATGGAAGTCTTTGAATTTTTTAGAAGAATTTTGTATTTTTAAAATTTTTTCGAATTACTTGAATTCTATTGCGAGATTCCTTTTCGAGATAACTATGTAGTACCGCTACTTCACACAGTGTCGCCACATTGCCTCTCACATTGCTAAGTGTAAAAGTTTTCTTTTAAAGCACAAAATGGAAAAGTTTTCCCGTAAAAGAAAGCATAGGTCCAGATCCCGCTCGCGTTCTCGGAGTGACGACGTGGACCGCTTTTATCGAGAAATGAAACGCCTCAAGGAAGAGTTTCGGCGTGTACGCCGGACGAAATCGACATAGCGTGAGGGAGCTCGAAAAAATCGCTGTGCTTTGGAAAGCAGAGCCCTCAGATTGGCAAGCGTTACCGCGATAAAGAAGCCTACGAAAGAAATGAAGCACCTAAGTATTTATTTTTGGTTTAGGGCGGTAGGCTCATACTTGGGATGAAATGCACCGTGCCATAACTTAGGTGGTGGGCCCTCGCAAACGGGAAGGTCATACCGTGCTTTCTCGGCCATAAGTCCATAAGTAATTGTGAGATAAATCGTGCTCTGTATAGGATAATCTATCGACGTTTCTAAAAGCCCGACGAAAGACGATTTAAGCAATGCTCCAGAAGCAGATCCTCTTGATGAAGAGACCTTGGAGTTACTTGGTGAAAACGCCTCTGTAGCAGAGAAAAACGATCAAGATCTGCATCAGGAAATCGTCGATCGTTGGCAAATCTGGTCCCATGGTGGCCTCAACAATGACACGAAAAAGGAGCTTCTTCCGAAATATCCGCTTCGGGGTAATCGGTCAAAAAAGGGACAAGTTTTTTACTGCAGATCAGAATACTCTGGGGTCTGCATTATCAGCGCTAGGCATAGGTCGCTATATTTTATTTATAAGCAAGTATGATGAAGGAGAACGGTCAAAGGATATGAAGTGTTTTTTGGATACAGGAAAACTCTTGCCTGAGTCTTATTACGAAATGAGAAGAACAAAAAAAGTTTTTGTTTACCCGAGTTTAGATCACAAGGCTAAAGGGGTCTTGAAAGGTGGAAAAACAGATTCCTTCCGGTTTGGTCAGCAGTTATCAACAAGACTGAAATCAACGAAGTCTATGGAGAAGTTCGGCTTGACTCTCAAGCCTTCTCAACCTGCGAAGAAAACTTCGTTGAAGCAGACGCAGTCGGAAAACTGTAAGGCCCCGCCTGGGAGAAATCAAGGCGAGATCCATCAAGAAAACAGAATGCAGAGTTATGCACAACGTCCCCAAGATCGTTAAAAACCTCAGGGCGAATAACTTGAACCAACGCAGAAGTAAGATGGGTATGTTATGTACGAGGTAGACTTAAGATATTCTGTGACTATTGTAACTTGATCACACGTCTACTAGAAATAGGAGAAATGAAAAAATGTACTTTCCGTAGTGGTCAGTTCTTATTTAGTTATTTTTTAGTTTATGGCTAACATAGATCTTTGTGACTACCAGGCCTGGTGATATGAAGTTTTCAAGATTCTCTTGAAAAGTCCAGCAGCTCGAATACACTTACCTTCCTTTTCGTTTATGAACAGAACCGTGGGTTTTCAAAAAAATTATAAAACCGACTGTAAATGACATCAGAATGTCTGGTTGCATGTCTGTGGTATATCTAGATGATTGGCTGTGTCTAGTTACTGATGCCATTGTCTATCTTAAAAATGTACAGATAACCATAGAAGTTCTAGAGAAGGTGGAGTTTATTATCAACTATGATAAAAGTAGTCTTACACCAGCCCAAACTTCCCAGTTTCTAGCTCTTGTCATTAACTCACCCAAAATGTTACTTGAGCTCCCTAAAAAGGAAGAGGACAAATTAATGAAAAATAATCTTAATTCTTAGGAATAGAAGTGAATGTCTAATTAGGGAACTTACACATTTAGTAAAAATTATACCGGTTGCTTGTCAAGCTGTTCGATATGGTTGATTGCATACGAATTCATTTGAAGGACAAAGGTATTTATGCTCACTAAAAAGTCAGGGTGATGATAATGCTAAGATGAATTGAAGCAGCTCATTAAAAGCAGATTTTAACTGGTTGTTGAATGCTATTCCGGGTATGTGTAATCCAATTAGAAGTCCATTGCATCATTTTGTATTGTTTGTATTAAGGTCCTTCTGAGTTCTATAATTTTTGTTAAGTGAACAAATTTAGGATTACTCTAAATTAGGATTTTTGTGAATTCTCTCACATTCTTTAAAATTATTTTATTTTATTTTTTAAATTTTCTTATTTAATTGTATTGTTTTAGTCCTTGTAAGCATTTTTTAATAGTTTAGATTCTTTTTTATTCTGTGTAAATTTCGGAATTTGTGTGAATTTCTCTAATTATTTTCAATTTTTTAAACCCTTTTGGATTCTATGAAATGTTTTAAATTCTTGTATATTCCTTAAATACTTTGATTTGTATTAATTTCTTTGAGTTCAAAAATCAAGGATTACGTTCAATTAGAATTATGTACTTCAAATAAATAATATAAGATCATTCTTCAAATTCACTTGAATTTTTTGAAGTTTACCCTTTTTTGGACACTTGTTAATTTTTTTACATATTTCGAATTATTTGTTACGCTCCTTACTCTAGGTGGGGAGAGTGTTAGTAGCGGTAAGGAGATAATCGAGGGGAAATACCATGGGAGGGAGTGAGAGGTCTGGAGTTGTATCTCTTAAAATAGAAGGAGGGGAAATGGGGAAGTGGGAAATAGGGAAAATACGGAAGTGGGTCGTTAGTATTTAAAAAAAAATTAAATCACTTCAAAACTTAAAATTATTTAATATAATTGGAAACAAAATTCAAGTTTTAAGATTTCGCCGCAATAATTTAAAAGGTTTTTAAGAATTGTAAAAGGTTTCATAATGATTAAAAAATTTTCTTTAATATAATTTCTTCAAAAAGATCTTATTAATAAAAAAGATTATGATCTTGATGTTGAATTAAGATAAATTATAGACTCCGAAAACATATAATACGTGCTCCAAAAAACTACCTCTAAGTCGCACATACCTACTCCTCGTGATAAAAAATGTTCTGAAAGTGTAAAAACAACCTTAAACAACGTGAACATGATTCAGAACTCAAAATTAATTACTGAACACTTGACAATTCACCAATTCTATACTTTTGCTCTTTTTTTCTCTGCGATGGCCCATATATAAAATGTCATAAAAAACTACCCCTGAGTAAAACGTATCAACATCACGTAACTGAAAATATGTATGGGTCGAATTTAATTAAATTAAAAAATAAGTGTACAATCCACAGAAGTTTGAAGTGCCCTCGGCAAAACTTCTCATCTCCGGTGTTTTGCGTCATTAAGGGAACAAACTTACCTGGTTAAAAATAATTAATTTAAGAGGCTTTCTCATTTTTAAACGAAATCTAGGACTTCGAAGCAGGGATGAGAATAACAAAGTTAAAGAGAGATGGCTGATTCGAATTTCAGAAAAGAAAAGGATTATTTTTTCTCAATTTAGTTTAATTTTACTTGTTGCAATTGCTTCTAAATTTTCAGTTGCACTGGAGACTTTTCTGTACTGAAACTTCTTATCCTGATATCCACCTTAAAATAAAGGAATACCTTAATGTGGAGCCCTTAAAGAAGTTTAGGTATTATGAGTTATTAACTCATTGATTTAAACTTGCCTAATGTATATTTCAATTATTAACTTTTGAAACTGGGCGAGTAGCTATTTTGGGAAAGCACTGTATAATTGGAAGATTCCTTGACAAGCTGGTTTTCTGAATTAGCTGAATGCTTTTCTCGTTCACTGGAAAGATACTGGTACTGGTCCAGGTGTTTATTGGTTTAGTACAGGTGACGTTGATTGTCCTTCTGGTGATTCACAGTTGCGACGGTTTGACAACGACGATTGGCCAAAGGAGTCCATTAGTGGGTAGGTAGGCTCAGGTCCCCTGCTGGTACTCAAGGGTAATGATGATCGACTTCAGTTCGATTGAAATTTCCGAAGCACAAAACTGATTTTAATTTAATTTTTCAATTTGTATTTCGACTACACTGAAATGGTTTCCAAATAAACGGAGTTGATCTGGTATTTTAATACTGACTTCCTGATGTACTTTTGAGCAGAGCTTCCGCCCGATTTGAAATTTGAAGATAGATTTGACCTTTTAAGCAGACCTTCCGCCCGATTTTATGTTTGTAGATGGACTTATTTTCTAATGCTGATCCTGGGTTTATATACGTTATATTTCATTGTGATCACAAACAAAAACTTGACCGCGAGGGGACGTGAGAATTGAAATCAATTCATATCCAGGAATTTATATCCGAAGGCGTAGTACGTGGGGTAACTGTTCCTCAAGTCCAAGGAACTAGTCATTGTGCCACCCTCTTTCGTGGCTGATTTTTATGAGCTGTGTTCGGAGATTTGTAGGCGAGAAGTCATTGTATTTTAGAGGTCTGCAGAAAAGTCCAGATTTCCAAAGTGCATGGTTAGTACTGCGGAGTTCAGACTACTGATTTCATCATGATAGATAAAAATGAATATGCACGAGTTTGAGCATTTTTATGATAACATAATCCTTTTCTATCATAATTAATAATTAAATATATGGTCTAAACGAACATAAATTACGTTGATTACTAAAACTTTTTTTTCACTTGTTTTTTTTGTATACATACATTGAGTCTGATAGAAATAAAAAACACGTATTAAAAGAAATGAATTTTGGTTTATTCTGTATATTTGCGGTTTCGTTTGGGTCGATAGCAATTTTTTGCTATGTGTCCCCTTCCGAAACATCTTTCGCATGAGTGTATCCACTTACTTAATTGGATTTTTTAATACTTGTATCTCCTTCATTAAAACTATTAATTTCTGATAACTCTTTCAAAATCATTCATGCTGCGTTATGCTTCGCTCCCATTTTGTCAACTTTCGGTTCTCCTATTTTTATATAGTAAAAAAAGTCTTTGCTTATTTTGCATTCCGCTTTGACTAATTGTTGCGGCGTACCTCAAGTAAGGCATTTATTTTATAAAAGGAGACGGAAAATTTGAATTCCTGAGGTCAAGGGTTTGTTTCGGGCTAACCGAAGGGCTAGGATTGCTTCTTCCATTCGCTGGTTCCATTTTTGCCGAAGCATTTCAAGTAATATAGTGTAACTGCCGGATTTCAGTAAGTTAACTTTATAAACAATATTCTAATTATTTAAGTAATTTTCTTTGATAATAAGGGTTTCGCATGGAGAAAGGAATAACATTATCGTTTTAAATACAGGTGTTTATTCATCAAGCGCTATTCTAGCTATATTTACAAAGTGATCCCTGAGATCTGAACTATCTTATAATATAAATTTTAGTATTCAAAAAATATGAAAATGCCTTCATCTATTTATTGGCAACACATACTTAAAAGTTCCAAGCCTTGGCTAAATTATTTTTGTTCTTTTCGATTCTATTCCAATTATTCACTAATAAATTCAATTTAATAACTGTATTCTTTTATTTTTCTCTCTTTCTCTCTCTATCGCTCTCTCTCTCTCTCCCTCTCTTTATAATCTAGTATTCAAATACGCTCTATGTCTTTGGCAACAGTGTCTTTCCTGTGCAGGCGGTTCGATGAGGAGCACACTAAGTGATTATTTAGGATAGGCTATCCCCTTCAATTTCCAATTTTAGGAATTTCAATGTTCAGTGTCTGCAAAGTAAAGATCCCTTCTATTATTAATGCTCAGTGGCAAATGCTAATCACTACTATTCAAAGGTAAACGATATTTATACAATATTCTATTCTTTTTGATAGTAGACTTAATGGCCCTATTCATAAATTTTATTACTATGACCTGAATCAAGAGAAGAGTGGTCACGTAGAATCTGCTCTTAGTACCCGCGCAAAAAGGATGTCTGAGTCGAGGAATCCTTGGACTGCAGGTGTGTCTCTACCTGCTCGGAAAAGAGACTCGAAAGGTTCTCAAAATGAACGCTAATTTTTCAATTCTAGATTTTTCCAGTTTTAACGGAGATTCTCCTCAAGGAATTTATTACAGGGTTTAACTTCCCTCTTTGCTTTTGAAATATTCTCAGGGCTTACTCATCAAGCTTAACTGCTTTCTCAGCCAGGTACAAGGCCTAACCTTGCCTCCCTATAAGAAGTTAAGAAATCGATGGGTAAGTTGTAAAATTATATACCTCAACTACTTGGACCAGTATACACGGGGACGCGTGCTCTGTTCGTCTGTTGGAAGCAGATAATTCGTACTCAGAATATTTCCTCTTTTGTAAAAAAATAGGCACTTTGCCAAAATATCAAAATTTATTTCCTCAAAAATCTATCTTCGGAATATCTCCGGAAAAATTCTATCTCAGCTAAAAAATGCTGTCTGTAAAATTTAGGCTCGTAAGCAAAAGTTTCGCGTAGGAAAAGAAAGTTCGGATCTCAAATGGCATACACAGAACTCAGAAAGAGGACCTCTTGTGAACCAGATTGGGAAGATAAATTCCGTCTGCTCCTAGAGGATCTTACCTTCAGGGAGAAAAGTTGTGGACTTAGGATTTTTACGCAGAAGAACTCAAAGTTTCCCAAGGAAGTTCTTGAGAGTTACAAGGGAATACAAGAGAAGAGAGTCTCTTGCTTCCCTTGAGGTACTGCCCAAGAACTGTTGCGTCTGCCACGCAACACCCCAACTGCCTTTTTCCGCTTGCGTAACGCTTTTTATGAAAGCGTTACACTTTCGGCCCCCACTACTATTATTTTTAATTCGGGCTAGGTGTGAGTGTTATGGGTTCTTTTCGGACCATTTAATTTTATTTTCATTGAGCTCAAAACTAGCTCAGACCTACGGTATATGTTTTCGTGTACTTATTCCATATATTTATATCTTTATTTTTTTAAGAGTTAGGGTTGATTTTTTAAAAATAATTTCGGAGTGTTTAGGGGAGCTCAAAACTAGCCCAATATGCTGGCAATAAGATTTTCCTGTGCTGTTCGTCAGTCAGTTAGTTATTGAATGCTTTGCATGAAATATTGTTCATTGAAACGTATTCAAGCGCTGATTGGGAATACGGCTATGAGAATACACGCAACATTTATTTTGAATGTCACAATTTAGAAGAACTACATTTTTAATAATGTGAAGTTGTTTAAATTTTCTTTCTTCAAAACGTATTGCGATATATTGTACGATGAGTGCAATTATGGCCAAGGAAATACTTTCAAATGTCATTGTGAAAGTCAAAAGATGAAAAAATACTTTTCCTTATTGTTGGCCATTCTTCATTGAATTCTTCATTTTGTTTTTCATTTCATTCTTTTTTCGTTCTTCATTTGATTCTTCATTTCGTTCTTCATTTCTTTCTTGATTTTATTGCTAATTTCATTTTTCATTTCATTCTTCATTTCGATTTTCATTTCATTCTATATTCTGTTCTTCATATATTTCTTAATTTCATGCTCCCTTTCATGTTTCATTTCCTTCTACATTTCTTTCTTCATTGCATCCTTGATGTAAATCTTCACTCGATTCTTCATTTCATTCTTTACTTAATTCTTCAATTCGTTAATAATTTCATTTTTCATTTTATTCTTCATTTAATTTTTCATTTCGTTCTTCATTTCTTTCTTTATTTTATCCCCATTTTTCATTTCATTTTTCATTTCGTTCTATATTTCTTTCTTTATTTTATCCTTCATTCAATTCTTTACTTCATTCTTCATTTCTTTCTTCATTTCATTCCTTATTTCATTTTTCATTTCATCCTTTGCGTCATTCTTCATTTCATTCTTCATTTCGTTCTTCATTTCTTTCTTTATTTTATTCTTCATTTGATTTCTCACTCCATTCTTCACTTCACTCTTCATTCCTTTATTCATTTCATTCTTTATTTTATTCCTTATTTCATCATTCACTTACTTCAATCTTTATTTCGTTCTTCATTTCTTTCATTATTACATCTTTCATTTCATTCTTCAATCCATCCCTAATTTCATTGTTTATTTCTTCCCTAATTTCATTTTTCATTTCATTCTTCACTGCATTCTTTACTTCATTCTTTATTTCTTTGTTCATTTCTTACTTCATTTCTTTATGCATTTCAATCTTTATTTCTTCGTTCATTTCGTTCTTCATTTCTTTCTTTATTTCATTCTTTATTTCACTTTCCATTTCATTCTTCATTTCGTTATTCATTTTATTCTCCATTTAATTCTACATTTAATTCTTTATTTCTTTCTTTATTTTATCCTTCATTCAATTCTTCACTTCATTCTTCACTTCTTTCTTTTTTTCATCCTTTGTTTCATTTTTCATTTCATCCTTTGTTTCATTCTTTATTTCATTCTTCATTCGTTATTCATTACATTCTTTATTTTATTCCTTGTTTCATAATTCATTCAATTCTTCACTTCATTCTTTATTTCAATCTTCATTTCGATTTTCATTTCATTCTTCATTTATTTCCTTATTTCCTCCTTTATTTCATTCTTAATTTCATTCTCCATTTCATTCATTATTTCATTATTTACTTTATTCTTCATTCCATTCTTCATTTCATTTTGCATTTGATTGCTAATTTCATTTTTAATTTCGTTCGTTATTTCATTTTGTTCTTTTAATCCATTTCATCCTTCATTTCATACTTCACTTCGTTCTTTACTTCATTTTTTATTTCATCCCTAATAACATTTCTCACTTCAATCTTTATTTCGTTCCTTATTTCTTTTAATATTTCATCTTTCATTTCATTCTTCATTACATCCCTAATTTCATTCTTCATTTCATTCTTCACTGCATTCTTTACTCCATTCTTCATTCCACACTTCATTTGATTTTGCATTCAATTGTTCATTTCATTTTTTATTTCATTCTTCACTTCATTCTTTATTTCATTCTTTATTTCATTCTGCATTTCATCCTTTATTTCATACTTCACTTCATTCTTCATTTCATCCCTAATAACATCCCTCACTTCAATCTTTATTTCATTTTTTTCTTTTAATCCATTTCATCCTTCATTTCATACTTTACTTCATTCTTCATTTCATCCCTAATAACATTCCTCACTTCAATCTTTATTTTGTTCTTCATTTCTTTCATTATTTCATCTTTAATTTCATTCTTCATTTCATCCCTAATTTCATTCTTCATTTCATTCTTCACTTCATCCTTTGTTTCATTTTTTATTTCATTCTCCATTTCATCCGTTATTTCATACTTCATATCGTCCTTCACTTCAATCTTCATATGATCCCTAATAACATTCCTAATTTTATTATTCAGTTCGTTCTTCATTTCTTTCTTTCATTCTTTATTTCGTCAATACTTTCATTTTTCATTTTATTCTTTATTTAATTCTAGACTTCGTTCTTCACTTCTTTCTTTATTTTATCTCTAATTTCATTTTTCATTTCATTTTTCATTTCGTTCTATATTTCTTTCTTTATTTTATCCTTCATTCAATTCATCACTTCATTCTTCATTTCTTTCTTCATTTCATTCTTTGATTCATTTTTCATTTCATACTTTGTTTGATTCTTTATTTCATTATTCATTTCGTTCTTAATTTTATTCTTTATTTCATTTTTCACTTCATTCTTCATTTCACCGTTAATTTCATTTTTCATTTTATTCTTCACTTCACTCTTCATTTCGTTATTCATTTCATTCTTTATTTTATTCCTTATTTCATCATTCATTCTATTCTTCACTTCATTCTTTATTTCAATCTTCATTTCGATTTTCATTCCATTCTTCATTTCGTACTTCATTTCTTTTCTTATTTCCTCCTTCAATTAATACTTAATTTCATTCTCCATTTCATTTATTATTTCATTCTTCATTTAATTCTTTACTTCATTCTTCATTCCATTCTTCATTTCATTTTGCATTTAATTGTTCATTTCATTTTTTATTTCATTCTCCACTTCATTCTCTATTTCATTTTTCATTTCATTCTCCATTTCATCCTTTATTTCATACTTCAGTTCGTTTTTCACTTCATTCTTCATTCCATCCCTAATAACATTCCTTACTTCAATCTTTATTTCGTTCTTCATTTCTTTCATTATTTCATCTTTCATTTCATTCCTTATTTCATCACTAATTTCATTCTTCATTTCACTCTTCATTTCATTCTTCACTGCATTCTTTACTTCATTCTTTATTTCTTTGTTCATTTCCTACTTCATTTCTTTCTTTATTTCATTCTTTATTTCTTTCTTCATTTCGTTCTTCATTTATTTATTTTTTTTATTCTTAATTTCACTTTTCATTTCATTCTTCATTTCGTGAATCATTCTATTCTTAATTTTATTCCTTATTTCATCATTCATTCAATTCTTCACTTCATTCTTTATTTTATTCTTTATTTCGATTTTCATTTTATTCTTCAGTTCATTCTTTAGTTCTTTCTTTCTTTCATCCTTCATTTCATTCTTCATGTCATTGTTTATTTTATTCTTCATTTCATTCTTTACTTCATTTTTCACTCAATTCTTCATTTCGTTATTCATTTTATTCTTCACTTTATTCCCTATTGCATCATTCATTCAAATCTTCACTTCATTCTTTATTTTATTCTTTATTTCGATTTTCATTTCATTTTTAATTTCGTTCTTCATTTCTTTCTTTATTTCATCCTTCATTTCATTGTTTATTTCATCCTTCATTTCATTCTTTATTTCATTTTTCATTTCATGCTTTATTTTATTCTTTATTTCATTCATCATTGCATTCTTCATTTCGTTCTTCGCTTCGTTCTTCATTGCATTCATTACATCATTCTTTATTTCTTTCTTCATTTCGTTCTTCATTTCTTAATTTATTTTATTCTTCATTTTAATTTTCGTTTTATTCTTCATTTTGTTCTTCATTTCATTCTTCATTTCATTTTTTATTTTATTCTTTATTTCGTTCTTCATTTCGTTCTTTATTTTTTCTTCATTTCATTTTTCATTTTCTTCTTAATTTCATTCTCCATTTTATTCTTCATTCCATATCTCACTCCATTCTTCATTTCGTTCTCCATTTCTTTTATTATTTCATTCTTCATTTCATTTATAATTTTATTCTTCACTTCATTCTTTATTTCATCCTTCACTTCATTCTTCATTTCATCCTTCATTGCATTACCTCTCAATTATATGTCATCCCATTTCCAGTATTTCCAAGACCATCACCGATTCATGGTTGGCTCTACCCTAACTCGGTAGTACATCTCTTATTTATATTTGATACCATTTCCAGTATAAAAAAATACCTGTTTATTTGGCCATAACCTAACTCGAAAAAAATCTATCTCCTAATTATATCTGACCACGTTTGCAGTATTTACAAAAACCACCATAGTTGGATCTACCCTAACTCGGTAAAATCTATCTCTTAATTATATTTTAACCCTTTTCCAGTATTTCAAAAAACCATCTGTTAATAATTGACCATACCCCAGCTAGGAAAAACCGACCTCTTAATTAAATCTGACCCCTTTCCAGTATTAAAAAAAAACATGCATTTATGGCTTACCATCGCCAAATCGGCAAAATATACCTCTCAATTATCATTCATTCCATTTTCAGTATTTTGAAACCACCACCAATTCTTGGTTGACTCTACCCTAACTGGGTAAAATCTATCTCTTAATTATATTTTACCCCTTTTCCAGTATTTGAAAAAAAATCTGTTTATATTTGGCCATACCCTGAGGTGGCATAATCTACCACTCAATTATATTTAACCCCATTGCTAGTAATTTGAAGGAAAAAAAATCTGTTCATAAATGGCCATACCCCATCTGAGAAAAACCAACCTCTTGATTATACCTGACCCCATCTCCAGTATTTAAGAAAACCCCATATCGTGTATTGAAAAAAAAACACCTGTTCGTTGGTGACTCTAGCCTCACTCGGTAAAAAATACCTCTTAATTATATTTGACCCCATTTCCAGTATTAAAAAAAAACATTTGTTCATAGTTGGCCATACAACAAATCAATTAAGTCTACCTCTTAATTATATTTCATTCAAATTACTGTATTTAAAAATACTCATTTATAGCTGATCATACCCCAATTCAGGGGAAAACATTTTTTTGAGTATTTTTTGAAAAAATCACCTTTTTATAGTTGGCCATACCCAAATTCAGCCAAATCTACCTTCTAACTGTATTTGACTCCACTTCCAGTTTAAAAAAAATAGTTATTCATAGTTGGCCATACCCGAACTCAGAAAATTCATTGTTCAATTTATTTAATTGAATACTGTATAATCGAATATTAAAATTAATTAATATCTATATAAATTCAAAAATAAAATTCAGGAAATAATAAAAAAAAATCATATTAGCCTTGACTTTGAAAGATGATAACACCGTCCAGAATATAGATGAAATGTTTAATTTTATCGGATCGAGAGCTTATCAAATTCTGGATTAAATGAGCCCTATTTAAAGTAATTTGACCTTGTGGGTATTAAATCATCACGTGAGAAAGACAAAAATAAAAATCCGATACCAAATTAAAAAATTCATTTTCCCAGCCCCTGCCAGGATTTAAAGTTGAAGTATAAAATTCCAAATTACTCATTTAACGAAGAATTAAATAAGATTTCGAAGAAATAAAAAATAAATTGGTATCTACATTCTGGAAGGCACTATCACCATTTGAAGTGAAGACTAATTTTTATAGTTTACCCAATTATTGGTCCGATACTATCCGTGGCGATGTATAGTATCGGACCAAAAAAGTATACACTACAGACGTGTCCGTAGTGTATTCTAGTTTCAATTTTTTCTCATTTCTACTTTTATATTTCACTCGTATTCTTCCTCGATGTGAAACACGATGTGATATGAAGCATAATATGAAATAAAGCATGATATAAAATGAAGAATTTTCTTAAATGAAGATTGATATGACATTTAGAAAGATCTGAAATAAAAAATGATATGAAACAAAAGAAGTATATGAGATGAAGCAGCATATGAAATAAAGAATGATATGAAGTATAGACTGATGTAAAATTAGGAATGATAAGAAAGAAAGAATAATATAAAGTGAAGAATTATATAAAATGAAGCATGATATGTAATGAAGAATTTTATGAAAAGATGATTAATATGACATATAGAAATACAAAACGAATCATGATATTAAATGAACAATGATAGTAAATAAGGCATGATATCAAATGAAGAATGAAATTAAATGAAGAATTTTATGAAATGTAGATTGATATGACATGTAGAAGGATCTGGCATAAAAAATTGTATGAAACAAAGAAAGAAGGAAATGAGATGAAGCATAATATGAAATGAAAAATTAGATGAAATATAGAATTATATGAAATAAGGAATGATATGAAATAAAGAATAATGTAAAGTGAAGAATTATATAAAGTGAAACATAATATGAAATGAAGAATGATATGTAATAAAGAATTTTATGAAATGATGATTAATATGACGTGTAGAAGGATAAAAAGACGAATCATGATATCAATTAAAGCATGGTATTAAACAAAAAATGATAGTGAATAAGGCATGATATCAAATAAATAAATGAAATGAAGAATTTTATGAAATGTAGATTGATATGACATGTAGAAGGATCTGGCATAAAAAATGGTAAGAAACAAAGAAAGAAGAATATGAGATGAAGCATAATATGAAATGAAAAATTATATAAAATATAGAATGATATGAAATTAGGAATGATATGAAATAAAGAATAATGTAAAGTAAAGAATTATATAAAGTGAAACATAATATGAAATGTAGCATGCTTCGAAATAGAGAAGTTGATCAAAAGAAGATTGATACGACATGTAGAAGGATCTAACATAAAAAATGATATGCGATGAAGCATGGTATGAAATGAAGAATGATACGAAATAAATAATTATATGAAATGATCAATTATATTAAGTGAAGCATGATATGAAATGAAGCCCGATATGGAATGGATCAGGATATAAAATGAGGCATAATATGAAATGAAATGAAGCATGGTATGGAATAAAGCATAATATACAATAAATTATGATATGAAATGAAGATTGATATAAAACGAAGCTAATATGGAACGAAGCATGATATGAAATAAAGCAAGATCTTAAATGAAGCATGATATGAAATAAAGAATTTTTCGCAAAAAAGAATTTTATGAAATGAAGATTGATATGACATATAGAAGGATCTGAAACGAAGAAGGATATGAGATGAAGCATGGGATGAAATAAAGCTTGGTATAGAATGAAGCATGATATAAAATAAAGCATAATCCGAAGTGAATAATAATATGAAATGAAGAAGGACACGAAACGAATCTTGATATGAAATGAAGTACGATATGAAATGGAGAGTTACTTGAAATGAATTAATGATATGAAATGAAGCTTTGTATAAAATTATACATTATATGGAATAAAGCATGATATGAAATGAAGGATTACATGAAATTAAGAATTATATGAAATGAAGCATGATATGCAAAAAGCATGATATAAAATGAAAAATAGTATTAAATAAAGTATGATGTGCAATAAATCATGGTTTGTAATGAAGATTGATATGACATGTAGAAGGATCTGGCATAAAAAATGGAATGAAACAAAGAAAGAAGAATATGAGATAAGGCGTAATATGAAATGAAAAATTATATGAAATATAGAATCTTGTGAAATTGGGAATGATATGAAATGAAGCATAGTGTAAAGTGAAGAATTATATAAAGTAAAACATAATATGGAATAAAGCATTATATGTAACAAAGAATGTTATGAAATGATGATTAATATGACATGTAGGATACAAAACGAATCATGATATCAATTAAAACATGCTATCAAATAAACAATGATAGTAAATAAGGCATGATATCAAATGAAGAATGACATGAGATGAAGAATTTTATAAAATGTAGATTGATATGACATGTAGAAGGATCTGGCATAAAAAATGATATGAAACAAAGAAAGAAGGAAATGAGATGAAGCATGATATAAAAAATGATATGAAATATAGAATGATATGAAATAAAGAATAATATGAAGTGAAGAATTATATGAAGTGAAGCATGATATGAAATGAAGCATGATATGAAATAAAGTAAAGTATCATATAAAGAGTTTTATGAAATGAAGATTGATATCACATGTAGAATGATCTGAAATGAAAAATGATATGGAATAAAAAGGGATATGAGATGAAGCATGGTATGAGATAAAGCGTGGTATGTAATGAAGAATGATATGAAATAAAGTATGATATGAAATAAAGTATGGTATAAAATAAAGCAGGACATAAAATGAAGCATTATATAAAATCAAAAATGATATGAAACAAAGAAGTATATGAGATAAAGCATCATATGCAATAAAGAATGATTTGAAATATAGAATGATATAAAATGAAGAATTATATGAAATAAATAATTATATAAAATGAAGAATTATATGAAGTGAAGCATGATATAAAATGAAGTATGATATGAAATAAAACATTGTATGAAATGAAGCATGGTATGAAATGAATAATTTTCTCAAATCAAGATTGATATAGCATTTCAAAGGATCTGAAACGAAAAACGATATGAAATAAAAAAGGATATGACTTGAAGCATGATATGGAATAAAGAATTATATAAAACGAAGATTACATTAAATAAACCGTCATATGCAATGACGCATTATATGAAATAAAGAAGGATATGGAACGAAGAATGCCATAAAATTAACCATGATATGAAATGATGAATGAAATGAAAAATTATATAAAATGAAACATCATATAAAATGAAGTATTATATAAATTCAAGCAAAATATGAAATAGAGCATGATGTGAAATAAAACATAATATAAATCATTATATGCAAGGATGCATGATATGAAATAATGCATGGTATGAATTAAAGCATTATCTCAAATAAAGCATGACATTGAATGAGGGATGATATAAGTAATTATATGCAATGAAGCATAATATGAAATAAAATATGATATGCAATGAAGCATGGTATAGAATAAAGCATCAAATGCATTAAAGCATGATATTGAATGAAGAATTTAATTAGATGAAAATTGATATGACATGTAGGAACGTCTGGAATAAGGAATGATATTTAATGAAGAACGATAAGAGATAAAGCATGATATGAAAAAAATCATGGTATGAAATGAATAATGATATGAAATAAAGAATTATATGACATGTAAAATGATCTGAAATTAAGTATGATAAGAAATGAAAAAGGATACGAAACAAGGCATAATATGAAATGAAGCATGAAAGGAACTGTAGCATGATATAAAGTATAGCATGATATCCAATGAAGAATTTTATGAAATGATGAATAATATTACATATAGAAGGATACAAAACAAATCATGATATAAATTAAATTATGATATTGAATAAACAATAATAATAGATAAAGCGTGATAAATGAAGCATGATATCAAATGAAGAATGACACGAAATTAAGAATTTCATGAAATGAAGATTGATATGACACGTAGAAGGATCTGACATTAAAAATTATATGAAAAAAATAAAGAAGGATATGAGATAAAGCATGAATTATATAAAGTAAAGCATTATATGAAATAAAGCATAGTATCAGATAAAGTGTTTTATGAAATGAAGAATAATATTACATTTAGAAGGATCTGAAATGAAAACTGATATGGAATAAACAGGGATATGTGATGAAGCATAGTATGAAATAAAGAATTATATTAAATGAAGATTGATATGTGATAGAAAATGATATGAAATAAGGTATAATATGAAATAAAGCATGACATAAAATGCAGCATGATATGAAATAAAGAATGATATGAAATGAAGGATGATATGAAATAGAACATAATATGAAATGAAGCAGGGTATGAAATAAAGAATTTTATGAAATGAAGATTGATATGCCATGTAAAAAGATCTGTAATAAAAAATTATATGAAGCAAAGAAGTATATGAGATTAAGCATTATATGAAATGAAGAACCATATGAAGTAAAGACTAATATGAAATGAAGCATGATATGAAATAAAGCATGGTATGAAATAAAGAATTTTTGGAAATGAAGATTGATATGGCATGCCAAAGGATCTGATACGAATCACGTCTCAAATTATGATTGATATGAGATATAGAAGGATCTAAAATGAAGAATGATATAAAATGAAGAAAGACATGCGATGAAGCATAATATGAACTGAGACTTGAATTGGAACTAGAATAACTAGGAATGCGTCCGTAGTGTATTCTAGTTTCAATTTTTTTATTTTTACTTTTATATTCCGCTCGTATTCTTCCTGACTTTCTTGATTTCAATTTCTACCTTAGTTCTTATCATTCTTCTCACTTTGGTCCCCCAACTCTTGCACGTTTCAAGCCTCGATTGGCTCAATACATTATTTCCGTCATCGACGAGGGTTGCGTTCGATTTCATGTCTTTGATATCTCGGCGGAGTCGTCCCTACGGTAAATCAAAGGCGGCGGCGTCTGCAACGAGTCCAAACAAAATCCATAAATTTCCGCCTTGCCGCGCCCGGTGGTTTCCGTCAGAAGTTTTCCAAGTTCCGAAAGTAGTATTTCTGCTCTCGCGCCCACCCGTTTCGCCCTGTGTACAGCGCATAAATAATGCAGGGGTGCTACATCGCTACAGCCTGGTGTCTAAGGATCGCTGCCTCCCTCAAAAGAAGAAGTCCGCGAAGGGTTGAAATGTCACGCGAAGAAATACCAGAATATAAGAAGAAAAGGAACTCTATAAACAAAACGACCCTTCTTTCCCTTTCAACGAGTTTTATCAAATTTGGGGTCGCCCACTTTATGACCTCCCTCCAGTTGGAAAGATGAGGTGTCTAACTTTTGAACACAAGACTAAATTTATTAATTTAATACGCATGTAGACATATTGCTAAGCTTTTAGGAACTACTTTTATGATGAATTATTTTTCTTTCAGTCATTCATATCCTCGTTAAAAAGTAGTACGAGTAGCATGCTTTGTTACATATCCTACTCCATTTAATACAATTCTTCATTTCATATCATGCCTCATTTTATATTATGATGAATTGCATATCGGGATTCACTTTATATCACGTCTCACTTCATGTAATTTATCATTTCATATAATTCTTTACTTTATATCATTCTTCATTTCATATCATGCTCCATCTCATATCATTTTTTATTTTAGATCCTTCTACACATCATATCAATCTTAATTTCATCAAATTCTTCATCTCATAAAATTTTTGCTCTCTCATGATGCTTTATTTTATACCATGCTTTATTTCATATAAATCTTCATTTCATATAATTTATGTCATATAATTTTTCATTTCATATCATGCTACGTCACATATAATTTTTCATTTCTGATCTTTCTACATATTATCAATCTTCATTTCATATCATGCCTAATTTTATATCATGCGTTATTTAATATCATAATTCGTTTCGTATCCTTCTTCATTTCATATCATTGTTGATTCCAACTCGTTCTGCACGTCATATAATAATGCTTTATGTCATATAATTATTCCATATCACTTTTCATTTCAGATCCTTCTACATCTCATATTAAGCTTCATTCTATACCATGCTTCATTTCATATCATTCTTAATTCCACATCATGCTTTATTTAATATCGTGCTTCATTTTATATCATTCTTCATTTCATATCATCCTTTATTCCATATAATTCTTCGTTTCATGTAATTCTTAACTTCATATCATGCTTCGTTTGATATAATGATTCGTTTCGTATCCTTCTTCACTTCATATCATTATTCCTCTCGGATGATGCTTCATTTCATATCATGTTCCATCTCATATAATGCAGCATTCCATACAAAGCTTCATTTAATGTCATTCTTCATTTCATATCGTGCTTTACTTCATATCATGATTCGCTTCAGCTTCTTTTTCATTTTATATCATCATTTATTTCGAATGAATCTGCATGTCATATCAATCTTCATTTCATACAATTCTTTATTTCATAAAATTCTTTATTCCATAGCAATCTTCATTTTATATCATGCTTCATCTTATGTCCGTCTTTATTTTATAACCTTTTACATATCCTATCAATCTTCATTTCATAAAATTTTTTTGTACGTAATATTCTTTGCTTAATATCCTGATTCATTGCATATTATGCTTCATTTCATATCATGCTCCACCTAATGCCATTCTCATTTCATATCACGCTTCATTGAATATCATGCTCCATTGCATATCATGGTTTATTTCATATCATACTTCATTTCATATCATGCTTGATTTCATATCATTCATTATTTCATATCATGCTTCATCTGACACCCTTTTTCATTTCATATGATTTTCCATTTCAAATCCTTCCACATATTATATCAATCTTCGTTTGATAAAATTCTGAATCTCATAACATTTTTCCTTTCATAACATGCTTTATTTTATATCATGCTTCATTTCATATAAATCTTCATTTCATATAATTCTTCACGTCATATATTTCTTCATTTCATACCATGCTTCATCTCATATCATTTTTTATTTCAGATCTTTCAACATGTCATATCAATCTTTATTACAAGCCATGCTTTATCGCACATCATACTTTACTTAATACTATTCTTCATTTTATATCATGCTTTTTGCATATCATGCTTCATTCTATACCAACCTTTATTTCATTTCATGCTTCATCTAATATAATTTTTTATTTCATATCCTTCTACATGTCATCTTTTTATCAACTTCTTCATTTCAAAGCATGCTACATTCCATATAATGCTTCATTTTATATCATGCTTCATTTCATATCATTCTTCGTTTCATATCATGCTTCATCTGATACCCTTCTACATTTCATATGATTTTTCATTTCAGATTCTTCTACACGTCATATCAATCTTCATTTCATACATCATCGTATATCATTTTTCATTCCAGGTTATTCTACGTATCACCAATATATGTTTCATAGCATGCTACATTTCATATCATGCTTAATATGATATCATTCTTCGTTTTATATCACGTTATATTTTATATCATGCTTTACTTAATATCATGATTCGTTTCGTATTTTTTTTCATTCCATATCTTTGTTAATTGCAACACACTATGTACATCATATATTCCATTCTTTATTTCATATAATTCTTCATTTCATATGATTCTTCATTTGATATAATTCTTCATTTCATGTCATGCTTCACCTCATATAATTTTTTACTTAACATCCCTCTGCATGTCATATCAATCTTCATTTCATACCATGCTTTATTGCACAGCGTGCTTTATTTAACACCATTCTTTATCTCATATTATTCCTTTTTATATCAATCTTTATTTCATATGCTTTATTTCATTTTATTCTTAATTTCATGTAATCCTTCATTTCATATCATGCTCTATTTGATATCATGATTCATTTCGTATCCTTCTTTATTTCATATCATCATTCATTTCAGATGATGCTTCATTTCATATCATGCATCATTTCATACCAAGCTTTATTTCATATAATTCTCCATTTCATGTAATTCTTTATTTCATATCGTGCTTTATTTCATATCATGATTTGATTCGTATCCTTCTTCATTTCATATAATTCTTAATTTCGAATGATGCTTCATTTTATATCATGCTTCAGCTCATATTGTGTTTTATCTCATATTATTTTTCATTTCATAACATGCTTTATTTCATATAATGCTTCATTTGATATAAGACTTCATTCAAGATAATTCATCATTTAATATAATGCTTCATTTCATATAATGCTTAATTTCATATAATATTTCATTTCATATAATTCTTCATTACATATCATATTTTGTTTCATATGATGCTTTTTTCATATAATGCTTTATTCCATAGCATTTCTCATTTATATTTCATAAAAGTTCAAGAAAATTCAGAAAAAGGTCTAAGCTTGATTTTAATAGTGGTTAACCCATGGGTTAATTTATTGAAAGAAAAGTGTCTCAAGAGATATTTTTATTTAAAAAAGTGAATTTAGTGATTTTATCATTCCAAATCGACTGAAATCTGAGTTAAGAGAAAAAATGAACTAAAAGTGACTGTGTGGCAGCACTGATTATTCCTGAAAATTACTAAAGTGCTTCTTACGAAAATTCCCATAATTTGCATTTTTTTCAAAATCCCTGACTTTTCCCTGATTACCAGATTTTCCTGGACCTGCAGCCACTTTGGTATCATTGTTTATTCAATTGTTCATTTAATTTCGTATTTCACGATATACGGAGCATGATATGAAATCAAGCATGATATGAAATAAAGAATACTATGAAAAGAAGCATGCAATGAAATTAAGCATGATATAAAATTAGACATGCTTTAAAAGAAAGCATGAAACTAAATTAAGCATGATATGAAATAAAGCATGATTTAAAATATTCATAGTATGAAATGAAGAATAATATGAAATGAAGAAGGATATGTAACGAATCATGATATGGAATGAAGCATAAGATAAAACGAAGCAGGATATGAACTTAAGCATGATATTAAATTAAGTATGACATAAAATCAAACATTGTTTAAAATGATGCATAGTATGAAATGAAGAATGATATGAAATAATTAATCATATGAAATGAAGAAGGATTTCTAACGAAGCATGATATGATATTAAGCATTGTTTAAAATGAAGCATAGCATGAAATGAAGAATGATATGAAATAAAGAATGATATGAAATGAAGAAGGATTTCTAACGAAGCATGATATGAAATTAAGCATTGTTTAAAATAAAGCATAGCATGAAATGAAGAATGATATGAAATTAAGAATGATATGAAATGAAGAAGATTTGTAACGAAGCATGATATTAAATAAAGCATTGCTTAAAATGAAGCATAGCATGAAATGAAAAATTATATGAAATGAAGAAGGATTTATAACGAAGCATAATATGAAATTAAGCATGATATGATATTAAGCATTTTATAAAATAGAGCATAGTATGGAATGAAAAATGATATGAAATGAAGAAGAATATGTGACGAAGTATGATAAGGAATGAAGCTTGGTATGAAATTAAGCATGATATTACAATATTTCACTATTTTACCATTAGGATGGTCCAAACAACGTTTTTCGAGCTAGAGAGCATGCCCCCCCCCCCCCGAAGTTTCCATTTCCAGAGAAAGAAAAACTTTTTTTTTTTGTTCGAAATTTGAATATTAATACTCGACCAATTATTTAAAAACTAAGAAACAACTCCTTGATGGAATATTAATCTTGACTTTCCTCGTAATAAAAAAGTTTCATCACTGATTTAGTTCTTCAAGAGATGAAAAAAAAATGGACAGGAAGAAGTTGAATGGTCGGGGGAGGTTTCATCACGACTTGATCGTTGCAGAACTGGAATTTCTCATCAGGCATTACCATCCTTAGTTTTCCCGGTATAATGAGTTTGGTACCTCGCGCGAGGTCGCTCGCTTCTTTTGTGTCCGACACTAAAGAAACGCGCTGTCGGTCGCAATTAGGGTTGGTGAAAATTAGGGTAAGTGAAAATTAGGGTTGGTAAAAATAAGGGTAAGTGAAAATTAGGGTAAGTGAAAGTTAGGGTAAGTGAAAATTAGGATTGGTGAAAATTAGGGTAAGTGAAAATTAGGGTAGGTGAAAATTAGGGTAAGTGGAAATTAGGATAAGTGAAAATTAGGGTAGGTAAAAATTAAGGTAAGTGAAAATTGGGGTAAGTGAAAATTAGAGTAATTGAAACTTAGGATTGGTGAAAATGAGGGTAAGTAAAAATTAAGATAAGTGAGAATTGGGGTAGGTGAAAATTAGGGTAAGTGGAAATTAGGATAAGTGAAAATTAGGATAGGTAAATATTACGGTTTGCGAAAATTAGGGTAAGTGAAAATTAGGATTGGTGAAAATTAGGGTAAGTGGAAATTAGGATAAGTGAAAGTTAGGGTTGGCGAAAATTAGAGTGAGTGAAAATTAGGATTACTGAAAATTAGGGTAAGTGAAAATTAGGATGGCTGAAAATTAGGGTAAGTGAAAATTAGGATAAGTGAAAATTAGGATAAGTGAAAATTAGGATTGGTGAAAATTATGGTAAGTGAAAATAAGGATAAGTGAAAATTAGGGTTAGTGAAAATTAAGGTTGCTAAAAATTCGGGTAGTGAAAATTAGGGTTGGCGAAAATTAGGGTAAGTGAAAATTAGGGTAAGTGAAAATTAGGATCAGTGAAAATCAGGGTAAGTGGAAATTAGGATAAGTGAAAATGAGGGTAGGTGAAAATTAGGGTAAGTGGAAATTAGGATAAGTGAAAATTAGGGTAGGTAAAAATTACGGTTGGTGAAAATTAGGGTAAATGAAAATTAGGATTGGTGAAAATTAGGGTAAGTGAAAATTAGGATAAGTGAAAATTAGAGTATGTGAAAATTAGGGTAAGTGGAAATTAGGATAAATGAACATTAGGGTAGGTGAAAATTAGGGTAAGTGAAAATTAGGGTGAGTGAAACTTAGGATTGGAGAAAATGAGGGTAAGAGAAAATTAGAATAAGTTAAAATTAGGGTAGGTGAAAATTAGGGTAAGTGGAAATTAGGATAAGTGAAAAGTAGGGTAGGTAAAAATTAGTGTTGGCGAAAATTAGGGTAAGTGAAAATTTGGGTTGGTGAAAATTAGGGTAAGTGAACATTAGGATTAGTAAAAATTAGGGTAGGTGAAAATTAGGGTGAGTGGAAATTAGGATAAGTGAACATTAGGGTAGGTAAAAATTAGGGTAAGTGAAAATTAAGGTAAGTGAAAATCAGGATTGATGAAAATTAGGGTAAGTGAAAATTAGGATAAGTGAAAATTAGGGTAGGTGAAAATTGGGGTTGGTGAAAATTAGGGTTGTGCAAAACGTCTTTCTTCAATACGTCCCCCTCTCCTAGCTCCTCAGCTTACACTTCCCTTCCCCTACTTCCCTTCCCCAAATTCGATTCCCACTATTTTTTTAATGATAATAAAAAAAAATTTCCCACTTCGATTCCCCCACTCACCATCATTTCTCATCATTTTCTCTACCTCCCATCACATCCTACACTTCGCCTCCCTAATTTTTCCTCACTTTTCCTACTTTCTCATACACCCCATCTCCCTACTTCCTCCCACATCCTCTACTTAGCCTCCCTAATTTCCTCTGAAATCCCCTACTTCCCTACTTTCCCACCAATTATTTCCTCAATTTCACCTACTTTTTTCCTCATTTGGCCTCCCCTACTTCCTCTTATTCTCATCAGTTTCAATACTTTTCAGTCGCATATTTCCTCTATTTACCCTATTTTCGCGATTGTTCCTTTTTCCTTAATTTCTCCTCATTCCTCCTATTCTCCCTACTTCTGCTCTCCTCATTCTCCCTCGCTTTACCTTCTTCACCTCAACTCATTTAACCATACTCCCTCTGTACTTATTTTCTCTGAAACCCCACCCCGCATCACCCTTCAATTCAACCAAAATTTTCCCTACTATTCCTTCCTTCATTTCCCCTAATTTCCCTTCCGCTTGTTCGCCCTAGTTTTTCTCTCCTAATTTCCTTTACTCCCAGCATTTCCCCTACTTTCCCATACTTCATCTCTACTACTCCCCCCCATTTCACTAGTTTCCCTTCCCTCGTCCACCATTTTTCCTACTTTCCCTCCCTTCATGTCATCTTATTTAGCTCCCCCCGTATTCCCTACTTTCCGTTCTCTTTTCCTCAACTCATCCCATTCCCCCTACTTTCCCATACATCCCTGCCCCTACTACCTCTCATTTCACTACTTTCCCTTCTTTTATTTTCCCTCACTTTCCTTACTCCCCCCCCCTCATTACCTCTCACTTCGCCACCCCATAATTTCCCCTCACTTCCCCTTTTCAGAAAAAAATACGATGGACGGATGGACGGAAACTCGACTGAAACTATAAAGGTTTATGTTTATTTTTAACAAAGGAGATGAATTTTCAATTGAAATTATGAATCTTCAACCCAACGGTTGAATTTTCAAGGAGAAAAAAAATTTTTTGAACTATGAAGATGAATTTTTTACAAGAAAAAACGAATTATAAACGAAATGCAAGAATTTTTAACTGAAAAGATTCAGTTTAAACTAAGAACGGAATAGATTATTTTTCAGTTTAAAAATTAATTTTTTTGGTTAAAGATTTATTATTTTAGTTAATAATTCATTTATTTGGTTCAAAAAATAAATATTTTGTTAAAACCCTAAAAAGACGAATTTTTAACAAAAAAAGATTAATTTCATACTCAAAAGGACGATTTTTCAAAAATGAGTTCAATTTTTAAGCTAAAAAGTTAAATGTTTTAGAAAAGAGTTGACGTTTGAATCAGAGAGGCGAATTTTTAATAAAAAAGAATCGTTAAATTCCCAGTTAAAAAAAAATCAATTAAAAAAAGGCAATTTTCAACCAGTTTAATTCAACCAGAAGAGAAATTTGTTAACATAATACATAAATTTTCCACCAAATAGTTGAATTTTTGAATCATAAAGGATAAATTTCAAACCAAAAATGGAATAGTTAAATTCCAGACAACTTTTAACAAATAGTTAAATTTTCAACAACAAAAAAATATAAATTTGCAACCGGTTCTATTCAACTAAAAAGACAAAAACTTTAACAAAATAGTTGAATCCTCAAGCAAAATAATTAATCTTCAAATAAAATGATTGAATTTCTACCCAAAAGACAAGTCTTCGAAAAAGCATTGAGATTTTAAGCTAAAAAGTTAAATTTTTTAGAAAAACGTTGACGTTTAAACCAGAAAAGATGAATTTTCGAAAAGAAAATTAATTTTTCATCAAAAAAGATGTATTTTTAACCAAAAAAAAATACTTTTCTACCATCAAAGATGAATCTTCAACCAAAAATTCAATCGTTGAATTGTCAGTTTTACACATTAATTTTTTTTTAATAATAAATTTTCCCGCAGTTCAATTCAAACAACAACGACGAATTTTCAACAAATTAATTGAATTCTCAACCAAAACAGATTGATATTCAACTAAGAAGTTTCATTTTCTAACAGAAAAGATCCATTTTCAAACAAAAAGTTTCATTTTCTACTTAAAAAAATTAATTTTCAATTATAAATATCAATTTTGAACCCATAATAGCATAGTCAAATTTTTAGTTCAAAAAAATTAATTCTCAACAAAAAAAAAACGAATTTTTAACAAAAAAGTGAAAATTTCAACAAAAATGATGAATTTTCATCTAAAATGATGAATTTTTAACCAAATAATTCAATTTTCAACCCAAAAAAATGATGTTTTACCAAAAAAGATGAATTCTTAACTAAACAGTTTAATTCTCGAGTGAAAAATATCGATTTTCAATTATAAATATCGATTTTAAAACAATAATGAAACAGTACAATTTTCAGTTCAAAAAATTAATTCTCAACATTAAAAACCGAATTTTTAATGAACAAGTGAAATTTTTAACAAAAATGATGAATTTTTAACTGAAATGATGAATCTATAACCAAATAGTTGAATTTTTAACCAAAAAAATTACTTTTGACCCTAAAGATACATTTTTTAACAAAAAAGACGAATTCTTAACCAAATAGTTAAATTCTTGCATAAATTAAAAAGATCAATTTTAAATTCAAACTATCAATTTTGAACCAATAATGGAATAGTAACAAGTTACATTTTCAGTTCCAGAAAATTACTTCTCAACAAAAAAAAAACTAATTTTTAACAAAATAGTTTAATTTTCAACAAAAGAGATGAATTTTCAACTGAAATGTTGAATCTTCAACCCAAAGGTTGAATTTTCAATAACAACAAAAAAAGATTTTGGAAACATGAAAATTAATTTTCTACAAAAAAAAGAATTATGAACAAAATACATGAATTTTCAACCGAAAAGCTGAATTTTCAGCTTAAAAAGATAAATTTTCAACCGAATAGGTAAATTTTCAACTAAAAAGATCAAGCTCAACCAAAAAACCGAGTAGTTAAATTTTCAGTTAAATAATTCATTTTTGACTAAATTGAAAAGAATTTTCAACCAAATAGATGAATTTCAAAAACAGGGGAAAATTAAAATTCTTTAAAAAAGGAGAATAAAGGGGAATATGGGAAAGAATGTGAAATCTGTAATATTAAATTTATTTTGAAACTTATTAAGTTATTATTGAACTTGTCGGTTGAAAATTCAACTATTTGATTAAAATTTTATCATTTAGGTTAAATGTTTACTATTGTAGTTAATAATTTATTTATTTGGTTTAAAAATTAAATATTTAGTTGAAACTTTGTTTTTTTATCTGAAAATTAATTTTTTAACAGCAAATGTAACTGTTCCATTTTTCGTTGAAAAGCTACCCTTTTTATTTACAAAATTAATTAATTCTCTTAAAGACTCGTCATTTTTTAGTTAAAAAATCAACTTTTGTATAAAAATTGATTAAAAACTTTTTCAACCCTTTGGACGAGATTTTTTTCTTTATTGAGCGAAAAATATTTTTTGGTTGAAAATTTAACTCTTCTGTTGAAAAATCCTCTTTTTGTTTTCAATATTAGTCTTCTTGGTTGAAAATTTACCTATTTGTTAGAAAATTCCTTTTTTCTTGTTTGAAAATTAATAGTTTCAACTGAAAGTTTAATTCTTCCATTTCTGATTTAAAATTTATTTTCTTGAGTTAAAAACTCAACTTTATGGTTGTGCGTACAAACAAAAGGTCATGAACCTAAAAAAGCTTGAAGACCGCAAAAAAGGTCACAGAGCTTGCAAAGCTTTCAAAATTAATGAGGAATATAAACAGAAATAATATAAATGTTAACGAACCCTACGAGCTGCGCGAGCTTTTGTTGGTCCGCAAGCTTTTTGCAGTTAGCGAGCTTTTTTCGGTTGGCGAGCTTTTTTTTGGCTCGCAACTCGGATCAGGCCGCGTATAAGAATCTCGCGTGAATTGGGTCGGGCTTGCGAGCTGCGCGAGCTTTTGTTGGTCCGCAAGCTTTTTTGGGTTGGCGAGCTTTTCTTGGTTCTCAACTCGACTCAGCTCGGCCCGCGTATAAGAAGCTCGCGTGAGTTGCGTCGGGCTTGCGAGCTGCGTGAGCTTTGGTTGGTCCGCAAGCTTTTTTCAGTTTGCGAGTTTCTTTCGGTTGTCGAGCTTTTCTTGGTTCGCAACTCGGCTCGGCCCGCGTATAAGAAGCTCGCGTGAGTTGCGTCGGGCTTGCGAACTGCGTGAGCTTTTGTTGGTCCGCAGGCTTCTTTCAGTTAGCGACATTTCTTTGGCTCGGAACTCAGCTCGGCTTGACCCGCGTATGAGAAGCTCACGAGCTTTTTTTGGTCCGCAAGCTTTTTTTCGGTCGGCGAGCTTTTTTGGCTCGCGAGCTGTGAGCCAGCATCGCTGGACGCGCATATAAAAAGCTCGTGTGAATAGGGTTGAGCTTGCGAGCTGCGCGAGCTTTTGTTGGTCCGCAAGTTCCTTTCGTTTGGCGATCTTTTCTTGGTTCGCAACTCGGCTCGGCCCGCGTATAAGAAGCTCGCGTGAGTTGGGTCGGGCTTGCGAACTGCGAGAGCTTTTGTTGGTCCGCAAGCTTCTTTCGGTTGGGAGCTTTTTTGTCTCGGAACTCGGCTCGGCTTGACCCGTGTATAAGAAGCTCGCGAGCTTTTTGTGGTCCGCAAGCTTTTGTCGGTCGGCGAGCTTTTTTGACTCGCGAGCTGTGAGCCATCACGGCTCGACGCACATATAGAAAGTTCGCAAGCTCAACCCGAGCTTGCGAGCTTTTCCACAACCCTAGTAAAAATTGAGTAAAAGGTATCGAGGCAGGCACGTCTTCGATGAGAGACTTCCCCTTTAAAAAAAATCGAAGTGAGAAATAGCGCCAATCTTCTGAAGGTTTCGAAACCATAATTAATTCGCGTTATTAATTGCAACAGATAGCAATCTGTTCAGAAATGATTGCAGGATACGAATCCCGGCAAATACAATTTTTCTCGATAAACGACGAGGGCGGAAAATGAGGTCGAGAAAAATATTGTTTTAATTCTAAGCAGCTTTAGCAGGATCAGTGTTCAATTTCAATTTGTTCGTTAAATTACTTATAATCCCTTGTTTGGCATTAACTTTGAAAGATTAAAAGAAAAACTATCTAGGCTCATATTATTAATTTCAATTTTATTTATTTTTTTTATTCTTTAATTATATCATATTATCTAATAGGATAACGACTGAATTAAAAGTGAATTACTTGAATTATCTGAATTACACCGATTGAAAAAATATATTTTCAATAATCTTATTTCGTTTGGGTGTTCATCCGTCCATCCGTCCGTCCATCGTAATTTTTTCCAAGAAGGGGAAGTGAGAGGAACTCCTAACTTACAACTCGCAATTCAAAAGGGGAAATAGAGGGAGGTGTGTAGGGGAAAAGAGGGGCTGGAAATTAGGTCATGAAAAGAGAAATCCAAGAAGGGGTATTGCGGGATGTGATGGGAAATGAGGGTAAGGAAAGTGAAAGTGGTGTGAAATTAGGGGTGGGTAAGTAGGGGAAATGAGGGGTTGGAAAGTAGGTCATGAATAGAGAAATGCAGGAAGGGGTATTAGGAGACGTGAGGGGAAATAAGGGTAGGGACAGTAGGAGAAGTAGTGTGAAATGAGGAATGGGTAAGTAGGGGAAATGAGGGGTTGGAAAGTAGGTCATGAATGGAGAAATGCAGGAAGGGGTATTAGGGGACGTAAGGGGAAATGAGGGTAAGGAAAGTAAGAGAAGTGGTGTGAAATGAGGGGTCGGTAAGTAGGGGAAATAAGGGGTTGGAAAGTAGGTCATGAATAAAGAATTTCAGGAAGGGGTATTAAGAGATGTGAGGGGAAATAAGGGAAAGGAAAGTAGGAGAAGTGGTGTGAAATGAGGGGTGGCTAAGTATGAGAAATGAGGGGTTGGAAAGTAGGTCATGAATAGAGAAATGCAGGAAGGGTTATTCGGGGAAGTGAGGGGAAATGAGGGTAAGGAAAGTAGAAGAAGTGGTGTGAAATGAGGGGTGGGTAAGTAGGAAAAATGAGGGGTTGAAAATTAGGAGAAGTGGTGTAAAATGAGGAATGGGTAAGTAGGGAAAATGAGAGGTTGGAAAGTAGGTCATGAATAGAGAAATGCACGAAGAGGTATTAAGAGACGTGAGGAGAAATAAGGGTAAGGAAAGTAGGAAATGTGGTGTAAAATGAGGAGTGGGTAAGTAAGAGAAATGAGGGGTTGGAAAGTAGGTCATCAATAGAGAAATGCAGGAAGGGTTATTAGGGGAAGTGAGGGGAAATGAGGGTAGGGAAAGTAGAAGTCACGCTGAATTGAGGGATGGATAAGTAGGGTAAATGAGGGAAGCAGAACTAGGAGAAGTGGGTGGGAAGTGAGAAGAGGGGATAAGGGAGTAGACGAGGAAGTTGTAGAAGAGAGGGGAGTGGAAGGTTGAAGTGTAGGGCGGTGAAGTAGGAGATGATAGGGAAAGACGGGGAATGTAGTAGGAGTGTGGAAAAGTGGCGGAGGAGTGGGGGAGAAAAGATATAGGAGGGGGGGGGGGGGAATGACTTATTTACTTATTTACATCGCTAAAAAAACAGACTAATTTTCAAATCAAAAAGAAGAATTTTCGAAAGGAAGTGACAAGTTTTCAACAAAATAAATGTTGAATTTTCATCCCAAAAGTTCAATAATAACGTAATAAGGTTCAAAATCACTTTACTATTTCAGACTTCACATTTTTTCCCTCATCCTCCCTTTACCCCTTTTTCAAGTTTCCATCAAGTAGATGAATTTTCAAGAGAAACAATAATTCTCAACGAAAAATGTAATAGTTTATATTTTAAATGAAAAAATAAAAAAAAAACTAATTTTGGAGATAATATATATGAATTTTCAAAAAAAAATAGTTCAATTTTGAACTAAAAATTATGAATGATCAACTAATAATAGAATACTTGAATTTTCAGTTAAAAAATTAATTTTAAAAAAAAGCTTGAACAAAATAGTTAAATCTTCAGCCAATTAAGTGATTGCTTAAGAAAGTAGTTCAACTTTCAAACAAGTAGTTAAATTTTCAACAAATAAAAATAGTTCGAAAGAAAAAATTTAATATGTAGTTAATATTTTATCCCCCAAAAAAAATTAATTTTTAACAAAATATAACAATTTTCAACCAAATAGTTGAATTTTCAACTAAAAATAATCAATGTTCAACCAATAATTGAATAGTTAAAATTAAAGTTGAAAAAATTATTTTTGAAAGAAGAGTTTTAACTAAATAGTTAAATCTTCAACTAATAAAATGATTGCTTAACAAAGTAGTTCAACTTTGAAACAAGTAGTTGAATTTTCAAGACCGAAAAATAATTCTAAATAAAAAATGTAATACAAAGTTAATATTTCAATTAATTTTAATATTAATTAATTAAAAATGAATGATAATTTCAAAAGTTATAATTAAATTCTTAACAGAATAGTTTAATTTTTAACGAAAAATTTGAATTTCCAACAACACAAATTAATTGCTAACAAAAAAGTTGCATTGACAACCAAAAAAGACGAATTTTCTACAAAATACAGGAATTTTCAAACAAAGGTGTAAATTTCAACTAAAAAAGATACATTTGCAACCAAAAGTGAAAAAGTTAAATTTTCAGTGAAAAAAAAAAATTTTAGTAAAACATTAATTTTGAACCACAAAAAAAAACTAATTTTCAACAAATAAAGATTTTTGGTGATTATTCAGTTTTTCGACTGGAAACTGAACTGTTTGATTGAAATTTGAACCCCTTTGCTAAATATTTCTTTTGTTAAAAATTGAACTATTTGGTTGAAAATTCATTTTTTTATTATTTTTTTTTTTGTAAAAATTCTTTTTATAATTGAAAATGAAACTATTTCATTTTTGGTTCAAAATTTATGTTTTCAGTTCAAAATGTATCTATTTGGTTGAAATTTGAACATTCTTCTCTGTCATTGAAAATTTATTATGAAAAATTTAAGTTAATTTTGGTTGAAACGCCTACCAGTACAAATATTTTTGGTTATTGATACTTCCCTTGGGCCTAAAAATGTTATCATTGTATTTGAAATTTATCTGGTTTAGATCCAAATTCAACGATTTGGTTGAAATTTAAACGCCTGTACTGAAAAATAATTTTTTTTAAATTTCACTATTTTGTTGAAAAATAAACTAATTTTTTTTTAATACTATTTTGTTAACTGAAAATTTAAGTATTCCTTCCTGGGTTAAAAATTTATCTTCTTTAATTGAAAATTTAACAGTTTGGTTGAAATTTGCAATCCTTTCTTAAAAATTCTTTTTATATATATTAAAATGTCACCATTTTGTTGAAAATTTTTGTTGTTTATGAAAAATTTACTTTTTTAACTGAAAATTTAAGTATTCCACATTTGTTTACAATTTATATTTCTTAGCTGAAAATTCTAATTGAATTATTTGGTTGAAATGTAAACTCCTTTGCGGAAAATTCATTTTTTTGGTGAAAATTTAACTATTTTGTTGAAAATTTAACTCTTCTGTTAAGAATTCGTCTTATTGGTTCAAAAATTCATCTCTTTTGGTAGAAAGTTAATTTTTTTGAATCTCAAAGACCACTATTACATTTTTCGTTGAGAATTCATCGTTTTTTTTGTTGAAAACGCGACTACTTGGTTAAAATTTGAATTCCTTTGTTAGAAATTCGTTGTTTTGGTTGAATATTCCTAGTTTCAGTTTAAAAATTCATCTATTTTTATGAGAATTTAACTAATATAATGTGGGAAAATTCGTTTTTTTTTTTGTTAAAAATTAATTTTTTATTTTGTAGTTGAAAATTCAACAAGTCGGTAGTGTAAATAAAGAGAGCAGTTGCTTGAAATAAAGTTTTTTAATACTGGTTTATAATGAGCGATTTCGACCCACCTTGTGACTTGCTTAATGACGTTGAACACCATAAAAGTGAATTGCTTGGTAGCCTCAGAGATAACAAAAAATTAATTTCTATTATTCAGTTGAAAATTCAAGAAGTGAGTATTGTAAATAGAGAATGTAGTTGCTTAAAAATTATTTTTTCCTCCTTGTGACTTGCTTAATGAAGTTGAACATCGTAAAAGTGAATTGCTTGGTAGCGGCAGCGACAAAAAAAATTAATTTCTATTACTCAGTTGAAAATTCAACAATGGGATAGTATAAATAGAGAATGTAGTTGTTTGAAAAACAGCATTTCAAAACCGGTTTATAACGAGCGATTTCGACCCTCCTTGTTACTTTTTTAATGACGTTGAACACCATAAAAGTGAATTGATTGGTAGAGGCAGCGATAACAAAAAATGAATTTTCTATTATTCAGTTAAAAATTCAACAATTCGGTAGTGTAAATAGAGAAAGTAGTTGCTTGAAACAAAGTTGTTTTAAATTGGTTTATAAATAGAGATATCGACCCTGCCTGTGATTTGCCTAATGACGTTGAACACCGTAAAAGTCAATTGCTTGGTAGCCTCAGCACCAAAAAAAAATTAATTTTTATCATTCAGTTGAAAATTCAACAAGTCGGTAATGTAAATAGAGAATGTAGTTGCTAAAAAATTATTTTTGCCTGCTTGTGACTTGCCTAACGAAGCGGAACATCGTCAAAGTGAATTGCGTGGTAGCGGCAGCGACAAAAAAAATTAATTTTCTATTATTCAGTTAAAAATTCAACAATTCAGTAGTGTAAATAGAGAAAGTATTTGGTTGAAACAATGTGTTTTAAATTGGTTTATAAAGAGAGATTTCGACCCTGCCTGTGATTTGCCTAATGACGTTGAACACTATAGAAGTGAATTGCTTGGTAGCCTCAGCGACAAAAAAAATTAATTTCTATTATTCAGTTGAAAATTCAACAATCAGGTAGTGTAAATAGAGAATGTAGTTACTTAAAAATTATTTTTGCCTGCTTGTGACTTACTTAATGACGTTGAGCATCGTAAAAGTGAATTGCGTGGTAGCGGCAGCGACAACAAAAAATTAATTTTCTATTATTCAGTTAAAAATTCAACAAGTCAGTAGTGTAAATAGAGAAACTAATTGCTTGAAAATAATGTTTGCCTGCTTGTTATTTGCTCAATGACGTTGAACAGCGTAAAAGTGAATTACTTGGTAGTGGCAGCGACAACAGAAAATTATTTTTCTATCATTCATATGAAAATTGAACAAGTCGGCAGTGTAAATAGAGAATGTAGTTGCTTATAAATAATTGTTGCAGAACTGGTTTATAAAGAATAATTTCAAGCCTGCTTGTGATTTGCTTAATGACGTTGAACAGCGTAAGAGTGAATTGTTTGGTAGCGGCAACAACAACAAAAAATTATTTTTCTATTATTCAGTTGACAATTCAACAAATAGGCAGTGTAAATAGAGAAAGTAGTTTCTTGAAAAAAAGTATTCGAAAACTGGTTTATAACGGGCGACTGCGACCTATCTTGTGACTTGCTTAATGACGTTGAACAGCGTGAAAGTGAATTGCTTGGTAGCGGTAAAAAAAAATAATTTTCTATTATTCAGTTAAAAATTCAACAAGTCGGTTGTGTAAATAGAGAATGTAGTTGCTAAAAAATAATGTTTGCCTGCTTGTGACTTGCTTAATAACGTTGAAAATCGTAAAAGTGAATTGCTTGGTAACGGTAGCGACAACAAAAAATTAGTTTTCTATCATTCAGTTGAAAATTGAACAAGTCGGTACTGTAAATGGAGAATGTAGTTGCTTAAAAATAATTGTTGCAGAACTGGTTTATAACGAATAATTTTAAGCCTGCTTGTGATTTGCTTAATGACGTTGAACAGCGTAAAAGTGAATTGCTTGGTAGCCCCAGCGACAAAAATAATTAATTTTCTATTATTCAATTGAAAATTTAACAAGTCGGTAGTGTAAATGGAGAAAGTAGTTGCTTGATTTTTTTTAAATTGGTTTATAACGAGCGAATTAAATCCTGCTTGTGACTTGCTTAATGATGTTGAACACCGTAAAAGTGAATTGCTTGGTAGCGGTAGCGGCGACAACAAAGTCACTGAGGACGTCTGTTTGCAGGTCCCTAATCCCACGTGCTACTTTGTAATCTAACTTCGAATTAGCGATGCCTAATTTTCGTCCAATTCCTGGTGTGGCTCAGCAACTGAAAACAGCGTGGCGCTCCCTTTGCAGTTTCCGGAAACGAGTTTCGATAAACTTTACGCCAGCTTCATCTACTGCGACGGCGACAGCGCATTTAGACATTTAGATAAGTTAACTGCTGCCATCGCATTTGGCTGAAACCCTTTCCAAGCTCTAGTTCGTACACACGATCGAATCAAATTATAGTTGGCTCTCACTTATTTCAAGGCTCACTTATTTCAAGTCTAACTTATTCCAAGTCTATCTTATTCCAAGTCTCACTTATTTCAAGTCACTCACGCTCGGATATTTCAAGTGGCGAAGCTCCTTCACCTCCCACCACTGTCCCTGTACGATCACGCCCGCGTCATTGGTTAACCAATTGAAAAGAGACCACGTTAATTATGTCAATTGAGACGTTAATTAAGTTGTTTGAACCTCCCCCTTTCCATACTTTCCCTCCCATACTCTCCCTGCATTCCCCTCTGCCATTTTACTTACTTCACCATTAGCAATCTCTTCCTCAACTTCTTCCTCCTTTACTTCTCCTACTTCTCGCTTTTAAAGCTAACACACCCCTACCCCATCCTCCCCTTCCCAGATTATACATCTCCTCTCCTCTCCTACTCACTCACATTTCTAATGATTTCCCCTACTTTCTCTCACTTACAATCACTTCCCCAACTTCCCTTCTCCAGCTTACACCTCTCCTCCTCTTCTACACACCCAAATTTCTGATCATTTCCTTTACTTTCCCTCACTTACATCAGCTTCCCCTACTTCCCTTCCCTAGCTTACACCTCTCTTCTGCTACTTACCCTCATTTATAGTCGTTTTCGCTACTTTCTCTCACTTACAATCACTTCCCCAACTTCCCTTTGCCAGTTTACACCTCTCCTCCTCTCCTACACATCCTCATTTCTGATCATTTCCTTCACTTCCCTTCACTCACACCAACTTCCTCAACTTCCCTTCCCCAGCTTACATCTCTCCTCTCTTACACACTCTGATCTCTAATAATTTCCTTTACTCACCTTCACATACACTCACATACACTCACTTCCCCATCTCCCTTATCATAATTTCCGTTTACTTTGCTTACTTCTCTTTTTCTCATGTACCTAAACTTCCTCTGCTTTACATCCCCTTATTTCACCTCACTTTCCCTACTTCCCCTCTTCTTAGTTTCCCTCACTTCCTTAATTCACTTCCATCACTCCCCCATCTCTCACTCCCCCTACTTTCCCTCTCTCATTTCCTTAATCCACCTAACTTTCCCTACTTCCCCTCTTCTCCTTTTCCCTCACTTCCTTAATTCACTTCCATTACTCCCCCACCTCTCACTCCCCCTAATTCCCCTCTCTCATTGCCCTTATTTCATCTCACTTTCCCTAATTCCTCTCTTCTCATTTCCCCTCTCTTCCTCAATTCACTTCCATTACTTCCCCACCTCTCACTACCCCTACTTTCCCTTTCCCATTTTCCCCACTTCTCCTAGTAACCCACCCCTCATTTCCCCTCTTTTCCCCTAATTCTACAAGTCAAATAGCCCGAATTTTCAACAAAGGAGTTGAATCTTCAACCAAGAAGGATTCTTCTGTAAAGAGGAAAAAAAATGTTCAACCAAATTGTTGAAGTTTTAAACCAAAAAGGCGAATTTTCAACAAGAAAATAATAATTTGTAATAAAAAGGTTCATCTTCAACCCAACCTAGCAAAATTGTTGAGATTTTATTATTATCATTACTATTTTATTATTAAATTAAATTTAATTTTAATTTTATTTTCAAAAACAATTAAACAAATTTTCAACAAAATAGTTTAATTTTCAATAGAAATAGGTGATTTTTCGAAAAAAACAATTCAATTTTCACCAACATATATAACTTCCTAAACAAAAATTTTCATTTTCAAAAAAATAATTAAGTTTTTAGCCAAATAATAACATTTTTAAGCAAAAAGATTTTTAGTTAAAGAGATAAAATTTATGTCAAAAGAGGAATTTTATTCTAAATAGTTAAATTTTCACTGTCAGAGATGAATATTCAAATTTCAACGAAATAGTTGTATTTATAATTAAAAAAGATACATTTTCTACCAAACATTCAATAGTTATATTTTCAATGCAAAAAAATAATTTTTATTTTTTTTAAATAATAATTTGTTTCAAAGGAGAGGAGAAAAATTAATTTTTGACAAAGGAGATAAAATTTCAACCAAATAGTTGAATTTTTTACTCAAAAAGATAAATTTTCAACAAAAAAATGGAATAGTTAAATTTTCAGTGAAAAAAAAATTAATTTTTTACAAAAGAAATTAATTTTCAGCAGAATAATTGCATTTCCAACCAAATAGATGAGTTTTTAAATTAAAACTATGAATTATTATTAAAAAAATGTTTTTAAAGGAGTACATCATTCAACAAGCTAGTTGAATTTTTAACCAAGAAATTTAATTTTCAACAAAAGAGTGAGATTTTTTACAAAAAAAATGAAGTTTTACAACTGTTTAAATTTTAACCAAATAGTTGATTTTCAACTAAAAAAGATCAATCTTCAACAAAAGAATTAAAATTCTAAACAAATAATAACATTTTTAACCAAACAGGATGTTCTATCAATTAAAGTCGACTTTTCTACAAAAAAAATTAACTTTCTGCCAAAATATATGAATTTTAAAACCAATAATACGAATTTTTACGATTTTTACTGGCAGTGATGAATGTCTAAAATGTAATTAAGTAGTTTAATTTGCAACGAAAAGAGGTACATTTTCATCCAACCATGGAATAGTTAAATTTTTAGTTAGAAAAATTAATTTTTACTGGAAAAACAATAATTTTCACCAAACTAGTTAAATTTTAAACAAACCAATTGGATTTTTAACAAAATGGTCAAATTTTCAATCAAGTAGTATTGATTTCCTACCAAAATGTTAAATTTTGAAGCCAAAAAGACAAATTTTTTACATAAACGTTGACCTTTTCACCTCAAAATATACATTTTCAACAAAAAAGTTATTTCATAGCCGAAAAGTTAAATTTTCAACTAAAATCATGAATCTTAAACCAGGTGAAAATAAATTTTTAACAAAGCATTTCAATTTTCAATTAAAAGATCAGCTTTCAACCAAAAGTTGAATATTTAAATTGTCTGTTAAAAAAAATTGATTCTCAAACAAAACAAAAATATAATTTTCCACAAAATCTTCGAATTTTCAACCAAAAAGATGAATTTTCAACTAAAATTATGAATCTTAAAAAAAAAATAATTTTCAAAAACAGGGTTCAACATTTAACCAAACAATTAAATTTTCAACCAAAAAGATGTTTTACCCAGGAATATTAATTTTCTCCTGGAAAAGTCAAAATAACATCAAAATACATCAATTTTCAAATACAAATCTATTTTCCGTAACAAAAAGATGAATTTTCAACAATATAATTTAATTTTAACCAAAGAAAGAATTCTTAACCAAAAAAGTTCAATTTTCATAGCAAAAAATGACTTTTCAACAAAATTGTGAATTTTCTGCAAAGCAGATTCATTTTTTTACCAAATAGTTGAATTTTCAACCAAAAAGATGTTTTTTGCCCAAGAACATCAATTTTCTTCCGAAAAAAGACAAAATAACATCAAAATATATAATTTTTCAACTTAATAGTTGAAATTTCAAATTAAAAAGATGAATTTTTAACCAAAAATGGATAATAGTTAAATTTTCAGATGCAAAATTTAATTGTCAGCAACGAAAAAAACGAATTTTCAACAACATAGTTTGATTTTAACTAAAGACAGGATTTTTCCACCAAAACAGTTTAATTTTCATTGCAAAAAATGACTTTTCAACGAAATTGTTGAATTTTTGGTAAAGCAGATTAATTTTTTAACAAATAGTTGAAATTGAAATTAAAAACATGAATTTCCCATGAAAAAGATCAATTCTCTACTAAAAATGACGATTTTTCAACTAAATAAATAAATTTTTAACAAAAAATGAAATTTTTATTTGAAAAAAAAAAAAATAGTTGTAAAATATTTGGATTACCTATGTAAATTACATAGGTAATAGGGGAAATAGGGGAAGTGAGGGAAGTGAGACGAGGGGAAATTGGTAAGAGAGGGAGAGGAAGAAGGGGAAATAAGGGGATTGAAATTAAACAAAAGTGAGGAGAAATGAGGGTTGGGGAAGTGAAGGGAGTGATAGTAGGGAAGTGAGAGGAAATGAGAAGAGGGGAAGTAATGAAATTGGGTGGAAATGAAGGCGTAGGGAAAGTGAGGGAGAGTAAGTGGGGTGAAGTAGAGGAAAAGACGGAGGTGCAGCAGGGGAAGCAGGGGAAACGAGGAAGTGGGAATTAGGGTGAATGAGAGTATGGGAAGTAGGAAAATGGGGGTAAATGAGGTGAGGAGAAGTAAAACAAGTGAAGGAGGAGATGTAGGAGAAGTAAAAAGCAAACGAGAAGAGGGTATGTTGGTAAGAGAGGGAGGGGAAGTAGAGGATATAAGGGGAGAGGGAGTAAAATAGGTGAGAAGCAATGAGTGATGGGAAAATGAGGGGTGAGATATTGGGGAAGTAAGGGGAAATGAGGAGAGGGGAAGTAGAAGAAGTGAAGGAGTAGAAATAGCAAAAGTAAAGGGCAAAAAGAGATAAAGTTGGTAAGAGAGGGAAGGGAAGTAGAGGATATAAGGGGAGAGGAAGTAAGGAAAGTGAGAAGAAATCAGGGATGGGGAAGTTAGGAATGTGATAGTAGGGAAGTGAGGGGAAATGAGGAGAGAGAAAGTAGTGGAAGTGGGTGAATATGAAGTAAGGGGAAGTGAGAGTTTGTGAAGTGGCGGAAAAGGCCGAAGTAGAGCAGGAAAAATGAGGGAATGGGAAGTATGAAAGTGAGGGTAAATGATGAGAGAGGAAGTGGAAGAAGTCAGGGAGGAGAAGTAGGGAAAGTGAGGTCAAACGAGAAGAGGGGACGTTCGTAAGGGAGGGAAGGGAAATAGGAGACATGAGGGGAGAGAAAGTGCATAAAGTGAGGAGAAATCAGAGGTGGTGAAGTGAGGGATGTCATAGTAGTGAAGTAAGAGAAATAAGGAGAGGGGAAGTTGTGAAAGTGGGTGAAAACGAAGACGTAGGAGCGAAGTAGTGGAAAAGGCGGAGAAAAAACAGGGCAAATAAGGGGGTGGGAAGTATGGAAAAGGACGGGATGGGAAGTAGGACAGTAAGGGTAAATGGAAACAGGGAAAGTAGAAGAAGTGAGGAAGGAGAAGTGAGGTGAGTGAAGACAAACGAGAAGAAGGAAGTTTGTAAGAGAGGAAGGGGAAGTAGGGATTATTAGAGGAGAGGAAGTAAATAAAAATGAGGAGAAATGAGGTTCGGGGAAGTGAAGGAAGTGATAATAGGGAAGTGAGAGGAACTGAGGAAAGGAAAAGCAGTGGAAGTGGATGGAAATGAAAGTGCAGGGGAAGTGAGGAGAAGTGATAGTGCGTGAAGTGGTGGAAACGGCGGAGAAGAAGTAGGCGAAACGATGGTTTGGGAAGTAGGAAAGTGAAGGTATATGAGGAGAGGGAAATTAGATTAAGTGAGGAAGGAGAAGTAGGGTAAGTGGGGGGAAACGAGAAGGGCGGAAGTAGGTTATTGAGGGAGGGGTAGTTGCGGATATAAGGGGAGAGAAAGAGAAGAAAGTGAAAAGAAATTAAGGATAAGGAAGTAGGTGGATTGATAGTAGGGAAGTGATAAGAAATGTCAAGAGTGGGGGTAGTGGAA
Source organism: Andricus grossulariae (assembly GCA_011634705.1). Classification (NCBI taxonomy): domain Eukaryota; kingdom Metazoa; phylum Arthropoda; class Insecta; order Hymenoptera; family Cynipidae; genus Andricus; species Andricus grossulariae. Next base: position 33,637,989 of record JAABKJ010000755.1, on the reverse strand, counting down.
GTAAGTGGAAACGTAGAGGTAGGAGAACTTATGAGATGTGAGAGTTAATGAAGTGGCGAAAGTTGCGCAGGGGAAGTAGGGGGAATAAGAGGATGGAAAGTGGAAAAGTGAAGGTAAATGAGGAGAGGGAAAGGAGAAGAAGTGAAGGAGGAGAAGTAGGGAAAGTAAAGGGCAGACGAGAAGAGGGGAAGTTTGTAAGAGAGGGAAGGGAAGTAGGAGATATGAGGGGAAAGTAAAGACAATGAGGAGAAATCAGGGATGGTGAAGTGGAAGGATTGATAGTAGTAAAGTAAGAGGAAATCAGGAGAGGGAAAGTTGTGGAAGTGGGTGAAAATGAAGACGTAAGGGAAGTGAGGGAAAGTAAGTGTGAGCGAAGTGGCGGAAATGGCAGAGAGAGAACAGGGCAAATGTGGGTGTGGGAAGTATGGAAAATGAGGATATGGGAAGTAGGACAGTGAGGGTGAATGAGGAGAGGAAGAGTAGAAGAAGTGAGGGAGGTGAGGGAGGTGAGGGCAAATTAGGAAAAGGAAAGTTTGTAAGAGAGGGAGGGAAAATAGGGGTTAGAAGTGGAGAGGAAGTAAACAAAAGCGAGGAGAAAAATAGGGATACAGAAGTGAGGGTAGTGATATCATGGGAATGAAGAAAAATGAGGAGAGAAGAAATAGTGGAAGTAGGTGGAACTGAAAGTTTGGGGAAGTGAGGAGAAGTGATAGTGGTTGAAGTGGCGGAAAAGCGGAGGAAAAGTAGGGAAAATGAGAAGTTGGGAAGTAGGAAAGTGAGGGTAAATAAGGAGAAAAAATGTAGAAAAAGTGAAGGAGGAGAAGTAGAAAAAGTAAAGGGCAAACAAAAAGAAGGGAAGTTGGTTACTAAGGGAGGAGAAGTAGCGAATATAAGGAGAGAGGGAAAAAAGAAAATGAAAAGAAATGAGGGACAGGGAAGTGAGGGGATTGATAGTTGTGAAGTGATAAGAAATGAAGTGAAAGGGAGTAGTGGAAGTTAGTGGAAATATAGAGGTAGGGGAAGTGATGGGATGTGAGGGTGGGTGAATTGGTGGAAGTTGCGTAGGGAAAGTAGGAAAAATGAGATGATAGGTAGTAAGGAAGTAGGGAAGTGAGGAAAAATTATGGAAGGGGTAGCAGGTGAAGGGAATGTAAATGAGGGGAAATGAAGGCCGTAGAAGGGAAAAAGGAAAAAAGAAAGGCAGAAAAGAAAGGAAAAAGGAAGAATGAAAGGAAAAAGTTGGAGAAGGGGTGAGCGATGGGTGAAGTGAGGGGAGGAAAATTATGGGAGGGGAGGTTTGAACGACTTAATGAACGTCTTAATAGACTGAGAAATTCTTTTTTGTCGGCGCTTTGATTAATTCTTTTTTCTTTTTCTTTTTTTTTCTTTTTTTTCTTTTTTTTTTGTTTTTTTTTTCTAGCAGCCTAAGCTGCAAGAATAACGTTCTTTAAGAAAATCGAAGACTCTCTAGAGTGCATCTCTCAGGTGAGGAAAAATACTGTCTGAGAATCCGATGCTCGCTGAGTAAATACTCTGTTCGTGCAGAGTATAGACCCTTCTGGGAAATCTTTCCATAAAAATGTGCATGCTGACTTGACAAACATTGCGAGAAAGGTAAAGGTTTTGATCCTTCTTGGAAGCTTTTTGCGAAAAAAATAGCGTCAAAGAAGAAAAAAAAGTGCAATGAGAGAATAGCACGCAACTTTTTAATTTGGAAAAAGGGAGATTTTTAATCAACTCTGCAAATACTGGCTAACTATCTAAGAGAATTATTTTTTTCCTATCGTATTTTATATACAAAAAATAGGTGTAACGAAACTTTTTGAATTTATCGAGATTCAAAAATTTTAGAAATAATTCGGGACGGCAGAAAAATCCCGAAAATTAAAATTCCCGATACTGTGAAATTTCCGAATTGGAGAATTCTTGAATAATAAAATTCCCGAATCGGAAAATTCACGAATAATAAAATACCCGAATAATAAAATTACCGATTAATAAGGTTCTCGAATTATAAAATTCCCGAATCATACAATTCCCAAATTATAAAATTACCAAATAATAAAATTCCCGGATAATGAAAATGCCGAATAATTAAATTCCCGAATTGGAAAATTACCGAATAATAAAATTACCAATTAATAAATTCCCGAATTTGAAAATTCTCGAATCATAAAATTACAAAATAATGAAATCTCCAAATAATGAAATTTCTGAATTATAAAATTCCCGAATAATAAAATTCCCGGATAATAAAATTCCCGAATTAAAAAAATCCTGAATAATATAATTCCCGAATCATAAAAATACCGAATAATAAATTTCCCGTATAATAAAATTCCCAAATTATAAAAATCCTGAATTACATAATTCCCGAATTGGAAAATTCCCGAATTATAAAATTCGTGAATTATAAAATTCCCGAATGATAAAATTCCCGAATTGGAAAATTCCTGGATAACAACATTCCCGAATTATAAAAATCCTGAAAAATATAATTCCCGAATTATAAAAATAACTAATAACAAAATTCCCGAATTGGAAAATTACCGAATAATAAAATTAGCAATTAATAAAATTCCCGAATCATAAAATTCTCAAATTATAAAATTTACGAATAATAAAATTCCCGGATAACGAAATTCCGGAATTATAGAATTCCTGAATAATATAGTTCCCGAATCGGAAAATTCACGAATAATAAAATACCCGAATTTTAAAAAGCCTGAATGAAAAAATTCCCGAATTATAAAAATACCGTATAATCAAATTCCCGAATTGGAAAATTACCTAATAATAAAATTACCGATTAATGAAATTTCCAAATTGTAAAAATACTGAATAATATAATTCCCGAATTTTAAAAATCCCGAATAATAAAATTCCCGAATTGGATAATTCCCAGATAAAAAAATTTTCAAATTATAAAAATCCTGAATAATATAATTCCCGAATTGGAAAATTCCCGAATTATAAAATTACCAAATTATACAATCCCCAAATAATAAAATTCCTGAATTATAAAATTCCCGATTTGGAAAATTCCCGGATATTAAAATTCCCGAATTATAAAAATCCTGAATAATATAATTCCCGAATTATGAAAATACCGAATAATAAAATTCCCGAATAATTGAATTCCCGAATTGAAAAATTACCGAATAATAAAATTACCAATTAATAAAATTCCCGAATCATAAAATTCCGAAATTATAAAATTTCCGAATAATAAAATTGCCGAATAATAAAATTCCCGAATAATTAAATTCCCGAATTGGGAAATTACCGAATAATGAAATTAGCAATTATTAAAATTCCCGAATCATAAAATTCCAAAATTATAAAATTTCCGAATAATAAAATTCCCGGATAACGAAATTCCGGAATTATAAAAATCCTGAATAATATAGTTCCCGAATTATAAAATTCTCTAAAAATAAAATTCCTGAATTGGCAAATTCCCGAATAATAAAATTCTCGAATTATAAAAATCCTGAATAACATAAGTCCCGAATTATAAAATTACCAAATAATACAATCCCCAAATAATAAAATTCCTGAATTATAAAATTCCCGAATTGGAAAATTATCGAATAATTAAATTACCGATTAATGAAATTTCCGAATTGTAAAAATCCCGAATAATAAAATTCCCGAATTGGAAAATTCCCAGATAATAAAATTTCCAAATTATAGAAATCCTGAATAATATAATTCCCGAATTGGAAAATTCCCGAATTATAAAATTACCAATTAATACAATCCCCAAATAATAAAAATCCTGAATGATAAAATTCCCGGATTATAAAATTCCCGAATTACAAAAATCTTGAATATTATAATTCCCGAATTATAAAAATACCCAATAATAAAATTCCCGAATAATTAAGTTCCCGAATTGGAAAATTACCGAATAATAAAAATCCAGAATAATAAAAATCCGGAATTGGTAACTTCCCGAATTATAAAATGCTGAATAATATAATTCCCGAGTCATGAAAATACCGAATAAAATTCCCGAATAATTAAATTTCCTAATTGGAAAATTACCCAATAAAAAAATTACCGATTAATGAAATTCTCGAATCATAAAATTCCCAAATTAAAAAATTTCCGAGTAACAAAATTCCCGGATAATGAAATTTCCGAATTATAAAAATCCTGAATAATATAAATCCTGAATATTAAAATTCCCGAATTGTAAAATTCCCGGATAATAAAATTCCCGAATTATAAAAATCCTGAATAATACAATCCCGAAATAATAAAATCCCTGAATTATAAAATTCCCAAATTGGTAAATTCCCGAATTATGAAAATTCCGAATAATAAAATTCCCGAATTTGAAAATTACCGAATTATAAAATTACCGAATAATGAAATTCCCGAATAATAAAATTCCCGAAGTATAAAAATCCTGAATAATATGTTATTTTAAATTCAAAAAAATTATCTTAGAAACTCTAAACATTAAAACTACTTCTTTTTCGATAAAAATATTAGATTACTGTATTTTTGAGAAATGAATATTATTTTTTAAAGAAATTTTGTAATTGCTCAAATTTGGGAATTTTATTATTTGGGAAGTTTCCAATTCGGGAATTTTTTTAATTCTCTAATGCGGGAATTTTATTATTTTAGGATTTTTATAATTCGGAAATGTTATAATTCGGCACTTTTATAATTCGAGCATTTTCCCATTCGAGAATTTTCCAATTTGGAAATTTGGAAATTTTATTAATCGGAAATTATTATTATTCGGAAAATATATATATATATATATATAACTTATATATAATAAAAAATAATTGTAATAAATACAAAGCAAAGAGCAATAAAAAATGTGAAAAATTATATTTTTTTTGTATCCAGATGAAAAACGTAAGATTGTTTTCATTTCAGGAAATTGCATGGCTAAAAATAATCAAGCAATCAATTCGTTCTATTAGCCGGTCAAAGGACGACCTAATCAAAAGTAGAACATAGTAATCAGCCTTATCAAAATATCAGGTGCCCGGTATCCGAAGATAATTGGGCACGCTCTCTGCAGATAATCCATGGATATGCGAATATGCGATTATGTTACATAAATAACATCAGGCTCAAAAGTTAATCCTCGAATTAATCAGGTATTAATTATATAATGTGTATTATTCACTTGAAGCTTAAATCTCGTATTTTAAATAAAATTTTAACTTCTAAAAAAATTTTAATTAGAGGGATTAAAAAAACGATGCAAAAATTAACAAGTACTGAATGATAACTCTAAAAGGATCCAATTGTTAGAATCCAACGTTTATTTTTAGAATTATAGTTGCATTTATATAATAATAAAAAATTTATTTTATATCCCTTTTATAGAATTTATCCCAATTCCTTGGAGAAGGATTCTATTTGTATGGGAAATAGTATTAATTTGAAAGTGTAGCTTAGAAGCTGATAAATACACTCCATGTAATACGAAGGCCCCAATCCGACTTACAAGCGAGGCAAGCGCTGCTTAACTTCGGCGATCGAACGAGAAGCCTCAAACAATTCCATACGTCCGAGCGGACAATTTTTCTTATTTTTTTTTAACTGCCATTCTTTACTTATCAACGTAAGAAAATTTGAATCATTTCAAATTTTTGATACACCAAATTTGAATGAGATTGTTTATATAGAATATTACACCTCCAGTAGTTTAGAAGATATAGCTGTCGAAATTAATTTTCATCCAAAAATTTAACTTCAAAAATTTATAAATGTAGTTTTCTTAAAAAAAAGTTATTTTTGTACATGACAGTTGAAAGTTGCAAAATAATAAGATGAAGTATACTGAATTTCCTAAAAATCTAAAAAAACGAAAATGCTCTAGCTCTAATAGAACTGCAATTATGGCCTCATAAATAACACTTTATTGTATGAAACTTACAAATTAAGTTTATTTTCAAATTTCTTGCTTCTGCTTTTTTTTAGTACATTTTTGCGATTTCAAGTCGAAACATATTGCATCTTTAAGAAAATAGTTGAATTGTCAACCAAAAGAGATTTTCTAACAAAATAGATGAATTTTTAAATCCAAAAACACGAATTTTCAACAACAAATAAATTAATTTTTAACGAAAGAGTTGCATTAACAAACGAATAGTTGAACTTTCAAGCAAAAAATGTTACTTTTCAAGTAAGAAAGATTACTTTTCTACCATAAAAGAATTTCATACAAAAGAAATGACTTTATCAAAATAGTTGAATTTTCGACCTACAAAGATGCATTTTCAACCAAACGGTCGAATTTTCGAACAAAAAATATTAAAATTCATCCAAAAACAGTATAATTTTCAAGCCAAAAGATGAAATTTTTAGAAGGCAGTTGAATCTTCAACCCGAAAAGTTGAATCTTCAACAAAAAAGTTCATTTTTAATCCAAAAAAATGACTTTTCTGCTATGAATGATGAATTTTCTACCAAAAGATGAATTTTTAACAAAATAGTTTAATCCTAAACCAAATATATGAAGTTTCAATCAAGAAATATGATTTTTAAACCAAACAGTTGAATTTTCAACTAACTTTTTTTTTATTAAAAAAGGGAATTTTTCAAATTTTCAGATAAAAAAATTAATTTGAAAACAAAACTAAATATCAACCTGTGGAATTAAACAAAAAATACGAATTATTAACCAAATTGTTTAATTTCCTACCAAATGCTTGAATTTTCAAGCCAAGCAGACGAATTTTTTTACATTTTTAACCCAGAAAAATAGTCGACATTTTCAAACAAAAATGAGTAAAATTCAACGAAAAATGGTTACATTTTCAAGCTTAAAAGATTAATTTTTTAGAAGAGAGTTGAATTTTCAACCCGAATAGTTGAATCTTCAACAAAAAAGTTTGTAGTAAAAGAAATTTTTTAACAAAATAGTTAAATTCTTCATCATATATATGAATTTTCAATCAAGAAAGATGAATTTTAAGCAAAATAGTAGTATTTTTAACTAAAAAAAGATTTTTTTTAAACCAAAAATGAAATAGTTAACATTTTTAGGTTAAAAACTGATTAAAAAAAAAGAATGTTCAGCCTTTTAAATTTAAGCAAAAGAGACCAATTTTTACCCAAATAGTTGAATTTACAACAAAAAGTATGAATTTTCAAGCCGAGCAGACAAATGTTGTGCAAAACGATTATTTTTCAACTAAAATGATGCATTAATTGTAGCAATTTTTTAAAAAGTAGTTAAACTTTAAACCAAGTAGTTTTTTTTTCAACCTCTCTATTTTTAATTAAAAATATGTTTGAACAAAAAATGGAATATTTACATTTTTAGCTTAAAAAATTAATTCCTAATAACAAAAAAAAACGAATTTTTAACAAAACACTCACATTTTCTACCAAAGAAATGAATTTTCAAATAAAATTATGAATCTTTAACCAAAAAATGAATTTTTAACAAAGTAGTTCAACTTTCAACCAAGTAGTTGGATTTTTGACCAAAAAAGATATCTTTTTAACAAAATAGTTACATTTTCAACAAAATAATTAAATTTTTAACCTTCAAATCTGTAGAAGAAACCCACCCCTAAATTTGTCGTCCTTTTTTTTTAATTTTTACTTTGATAAGGAACATATTTTGTAAGATTGATGTTGGCTAAATAACTTTTTTGGCCTGGAGAATTTTTTTTCTTACATTCGAATTTTCTACTTGTTCTCGGAAACAATGACAGATACGAAAAAATGTTGACATCAAAGTTTGAATATCTCAAAAATTTCTATGAAAAATTTAAAAATTACATTCTTAGAAAAAAAAACAATTTCTCGACCTCAAGAATGGTTTGGCCCGCATGATGCTGATAAGGATCGTTTCTTCTATTAGCAGAAGTTATAAAAAAATGCGAAAATTTCTTTGAAGTATTATGTTAATTTTTCATACATTTAGTCTTTCTATAAATAATCCCTGATAAAGTTTAAATTTTAATTCAGGAATTTTTTCCGAATCTATTTTTAGGAAAATTTCCTAATTTCACAGTACAATTCTCAAATAAATTAGTAAATTTTCCCAAATCTATTTTTGAGAAAATTTCTTAATTTGCAAGTAGAATTCCCAAATGAATTAGGAAATTATTCCGAATTTATTTTTGGGCAAATTTCCTAATTTTAAAGAACCCTTCCCAAATAAATTAGGAAATTTTTCCTAATTTACTTTTGGAAAAATTTTCTAATTTTAAAGTACACTTCGTAAATAAATGAGGAAATTTTAAAGTAAAATTCCCAAATAAATTTAGGAAATTGTTGCAAATTTATTTTTGGGAAAATTTCCTATTGTTAAAGTACAATTCCCAAATAAATCAGGAAATTTTTCCAAATTTATTTTCGGAAAAATTTCCTAATTTCAAAGTAAACTTCCCTCATAAATTAGAAAATGTTTCTAAATTTATTTTTGGGAAAATTTCCTATTTTTAAGGCACAATTCCTAAATAAATTAGAAAATTTTTGCAAATTTATTTTTTAGAAAATTTCCTAATTTTAAAGTAAAATTTACAAATAAATTTAGGAAATTTTTGCAAATTTATTTTCGCGCAAATTTCCTATTTTTAAAGTACAATTCCCAAATAAAATTGGAAATTTTTTCGAATTCATTTTCGGAAAAATTTCCTATAATATTGGGTATGTTGCGTTCCATTATTTTTGTGAAAAATCTCAAAATAATTTTTTACAGTGTGGTTTTGGTTGCATTTTTCCTTTTGCTCCCTCTTTTTTCCTGTGTTATGTGTTTGTCTCTAATGAGCCGAAAAGGAAGTGGTTTGAAAATCTAATTCTACATTGTGAATCTATTTATACTCTGATTTCTTTGCATTAAATTATTCAAAAGAAGGTAAATTAAATTTAGATGTTAGATAAAAAAATGAATCTTATTTATTTTTTAAATTAATTTTTATCTGAAAAAAAGATCTTCTCCTATCACACCGCTGGGATTCGAACCACAGATTGTTCTTCTGAATCCTGCAAAAAATTCTGATGAGCTGTGACAAGTAAAACAAGAAAATCGGAATGAAAAAGGGTTTTGGAATGAGAAAGGGGAAGTGAAGCGAAATAAAATCAGTGCGAAGGGACGAGTTCCTGGGTTTGATGTATTGGCATCGAGCCGGATAGACGGATTACAATCATTCCAGGCAAAAGGGGTGGCCAAATACCGTGACCATACTCACACAGTACCTGCTTGAATAGCGCACTGTCAATGCACACGTGGTCGTTGCTTACGCAGAACGAAAGAAATTAAAAATAAAAAATCATCCAATTTGCAATTTTGGTTACAAATCTTTTTTTTCAATATTATATATTCATTTATAATGTTGAATTTTACCGATTACTGATCAAATTATGTTGTGGAGAAACGAGAAAAAAATCTGCCTCGGCCCGGATTTGAACCCGGGACGCCACTCTTCACGAGTGGGGCGTTTAACCAATTGTTAAATATTGATGCTTACATTTTAATCTAGGGTATTAATTAATTACTTTCTAATGTTAAATTTTTCCGAGGACTGGTCAAATTATTTGGTGGAGAAACGAGAAACAATCTGCTTTGGCCCGGATTTGAACCGTAATTGGTTAAACGCTCTACTCGTGCATAGTGGCGTTCTCGGATCAAATCCGGGCCGAGGCAGGTTTTTTTCTCGTTTCTCAAAAAATAATTTGACTAGTAATCGGCGAAATTTAATATCAGAAATTAATTAATTAATACCTTGATCGACAAAATAACATCAATACTCTAAAATATTAGATATTGTAGATCGAATCATTTCAATTCAGGCAGATTCTAGATTTCAAGTCGCACAATCTCTGAGTGATCACATTTCTTTTTTAGAGGAAATTACACGATACGTATTTTTTCCGATTTCAGAAAAAATATTTCACGAAGTTTCGAAAATTCGATTTTATGGAAAAACATTTTTTTGCAAAATTAGATTTTTTATATTTTCAAGAAAATCTTTGCTATTTTGACAATTTTGAACTTTTTTCAAATTTTTCGACAAATTTTGAGAAAGGCTAGTAAAACTCACTCGAGTTTAAAAAGAAAATTAGAATATCTAAGTTTTGAATCAAAAATTGAAAAAAAAAAAATTAGTGCTTTTTTTTAAAAATGGACGTCAAAGTTCAAATACTCGCAACTTCGTGGGATTTTTTAAAATCAGAAAAATACTTTAATGACCCGTGAATCCTTTTACAAATTTTGTGAATTCCTTGATATTTTTTAAATCACGAGAAAATTCCTTGAAATCCTTTGAATTCCATAAATGCTGTAATCTCTTGTAATCCCTTCAAACCGATTGAGTTTAAAAATCACTTGTAAACCGTGGAAATTCCTTAAAAATCTTCGAAAATCGGTTCTGAATCTCTTCAAATCCTTTAAAATCCATTAAAATTTGTTCGAAATTCTTCTCAAATCTTTCATCATATTCGGAAATTCTTTGAAATTTCGCTAAATCTTTTAAAATCATAAGAAATCTTCTAAAATTCATGAATATACTTTAGAATCTTTTGAAATCTCTTAAAATTCTTTGAAATCTTCAAAAATCCTTTAAGATCTTTGTAAATATTTTAAACTCCCGTAAAATCTTATGAAATATTATAAAATCCATTAAAATTGCTTGAAATCTTCGAAATCTAATTAAAAAAACCCCTGACATCCTTCAGAATTTGGGAAAATACTTTGATATCTCTTAAAATCCTTTAAAATCCTTTGAAATTCCATTCCTTCTTTTCAAATATTTCGAAATATCTTAAAATCCTTTCAAATTTCTTAAAATCCTTTTTAATCCGCGGAAATCGTTCATAATTTCTTATAACCCCTCGAAATCCCTTTAAAAAAGTCGAAATCCTTCGGTATCTCTTGAAATCCACTAATATATCATAAAATATCTAAAAGCTTTTAAAATCTTGTTAAATTCCGTAAAAATGGTGTAAAAATCCTGATCGAAACTCCCTTAAATCTCTCAAAATCCGTTAAAATCCTATAAAATCTCTGTAAATATTCTGAAATCCCGTGAAATCTTATGAAATATTATAAATTCCGTTGAAATTGCTCAAAAAATCTTTGAAACCCCAATAAAATCCCCTGAAATCCTTCAAAATTGGAAAAATACTTTGATATCTATTGAAATCGTTTAAAATACTTTAAAAACCAGTTACTTTTTTTTTAATATTTCGAAATATCCTAAAATTCCTCCAAATCTATTAAAATCCTTTGCGATCCGCGTGATTTTTTTTATGAAGATTCATCTCTTTGGTTGAAAATTTAACTACTTCATGTTTAGAAAATACATCCTTTTGGTTGAACAACGGAATGTTGGATGAAGATTGAACTCTTTCGATGAAAATTAATTGTTTTTGTTGAATTTTAAATGTAAAAAAAACGAATTATCTACAAAATGGTTGAATTTTAAACCCGAAAATATGTTGTTTATTTCTTAACAAATAATTAATTTTTTACCAAAAAGTTAAATCCTCAAAGAAACCAGATTAATGTAGACCCAAACAGTAGCATTTTTAATCCAAAAGGATGAATTTTCAATCAAGAAGAATTATTTTTGACCAAAAAGGATGGATTTTTAACAAAATACATGAATTTTTAACTAGAAAAGAACAATTTTCAATAAAAATATCAATTTTCAACCAAAAATGGTATAGTTACATTGCTAATTTAACTTTGAACCATGTAGCTGAATTTCTGAAGAAAAAAAAATAAATACAGGATAGTAAGAGCAATAAAAAATGTGACAAAATATATTAAAAAATGCGAAAAAATATATATAAAAATGTGAAAAAATATATTACAAAAATAAATAATAATCATAATAAATAATAATAATAAATACAGAATAGTAAGAGCAATAAAAAATGTGAAAAAAAATATTGCAAAAATAAATAATAATAATAAATAACAATAATATATACAGGATAGTAAGAGCAATAAAAAATGTGAAAAAAGTATGTAAAAAAATGTGAAAAAATATATATAAAAATGTGAAAAAATATATTGCAAAAATAAATAATAATAATAATAAATACAGGATATTAAGGGAGATAAAAAATGTCGAAAAATATTTTAATACGAATATTTTATAACCAAATTATTTACTTTATTTTATTATTTTCAACCAAATACAAAAATTTTTAACCAAACGAAATGAATTCCGAACCAAAAATATAATAGTCGACTTTTCAACCAAAAGTAGTTGATTTTTCTTTATGGGTTCTATAATTTAGTTTGAATTTAAGCGAAAAAACGAGAAATAGAGGAGAAAGAGTATGTTTCTTGAAAACAGAGAAAAAAAGAAGAACTATTACTAATTTATCATCAGGAAACGTAGTTTATGGACGATCCCTTATCCATGCTCTCTTGAAACGAACTAGTGAAATTTCACTGATTTTCAGTGAAATCTCAATGGCTGAAACAGCCAGAAGTGTTTCACTGACAATCAGTGATATTTCACTGATTCACCCAGTGGAATTCCGTCACTGGTTTAATCAGTGGAATTCCGTAACTGTTTTAATCAGTGAAATTTCGTCACTGGTTTAATCAGTGGAATTCCGTCACTGGTTAATTCAGTGAAATTCCGTCACTGGTTTAATCAGTGACGTTCACTGGTCACTCAGTACCAGTAGTCAGTCGCATCCGTCGCTCAAAGTCAAACCTAATTGGCCAGGGGTCTCCCCACCTTCGACACGCACGTACCACTGGAGGTTCATGTCTTGACCGCGTGGAGCGCTATATCACTGGTTGAACCTATAATTTGGCGTCACTGGTATAATCAGTAACGCTGTTTTAGTTGAGGCACTTACTGGTTCGCCCAGTCAAAATCACTGGTTCACCAGTGATAATTCAAAATACTGATTCAACCAGTGACAATTTCACTGATTCAGTTCAAGAGACTGTCTTTATCCATTCTCAAAGTAACATGATAATTACTCTCCTTTAAAAATGGAGTGTTATCGATACTCAGGAGGATTATCTCTCTCTTTCCGGTTCTTTACGTCCCTCCCTCTCCTAATGTCCTCTCTCACTCTTTTCCGCAGGAAACTGAAATTAAGCATGTACCGATGCGTCAGAGTATGGAAGCTTAATCCCAGCAGTAGACAAATAACGACGCACCGGTGTTTGCATCGTGAAATATATATTCTGCTCATTTGCTCGTAAACGAATCGAAAAGAAAAAAATACCTGAAATTTGCGCAAAAAAAACAACCAACGTCACTCAGGCTCCCGAGATAAAAGGTAAATGGATTTAATGGATAAATTGGATTATAAATCTTACTGGAATTTTCTCTAACTTATGATGAAATCATGTCTACGTACACACCTGAAAAGTATGTTTACGTACCACGTAAGATTAGAAGATCTTGAAGGAAAACCTTAGGACTTAGGACTGGAGACGCTTATTTGTCTATCTCGATTCTTATCAGACTACTGCAGGGATCTTATAAAAACTCTTCTAGAAAACATTTTTTTTTCTTTGATATTCTTAGCATAGCTTCATAATTGAAGAAAAGTTCGCTGTTGAACAAATCCTATTTTAAAAGTTTTTTTTTCAAGTTTTTCCAGGTCGAATTTTTTGTCATTTTTTTTGGTTTTGTCTCCTTTTTTGACATAAAATAATAAAATAATCGTTTGCTATACATGTGAAAAAATAAGCCATTGCATTATTTATTGGACAACAATTTCTAAAGAATTTTATTGATAAAGAAGTAAAATTGTTTGAAATATTTAATTTATCATATAACTTATAAATAAGATGCAAGAAAGAAAAATCAATTTTTTAAGAGTGTGTTTTATCCAATAAACACTCAACATAAATATTTTATAAAGTAGAGTTTAAAGGTAACCATAAATAATTATCTGTACTGTCCCAATCTTATTAAATACATGAGTCTTATAAATTATTAAGAAATTATTGACTTTCTAGAAATATTAAAAACACAACTTTAATGATTATTATAAAATGCGATAGTATTTTTTAAATTGTTATAAGGATCTCTAACCTGAAAATAAAATTTTCAAGTCGCTAACAAATTGTAGAAAATTTATTCTTACATTAAAGAATATTACTAAAAACAAAAAAAATGTCTTTGAAAAATTTGAAAATCGCGAGGAGTTGATCACTCGTGAATTCGGATGTAAAATCCTTTGTGAAATCTTTGAAATCTTTGTAAAATATTTTGAAATCTTTGTAAAATCTATGAAATCGTTCAAATCTGCTGAAATCTTCTAAGTTACATATTTTAAAATCTTTGAAATCTGGTGTACAGGCCTTTGTGAAATCTTTTGAAATCATAGTGAAATATTAAATATTCTCGAAATTCTTGTGAAATATTAAAAATTCTTTAAATGTTTGTGAAATATTTTGAAATCTTTGGAATCTTCGAAATCCTTCAAATCTGTTAAAATCTTCTGAAATATTTCGAAATCCGGTGTACAAACTCGAAGCGTCGCCTGATCTAACCAGATAATTTTTTAAATATTGTTTTAATTTGAAAAATTTGTCGATAATTACTAACTATATTGTTAAAAATTCATCTCATTGGTGGAAAATTCTTTTTCTCTCTGTTGAAAATTAATTTTTCTTTACTGAAAATTTAACTTTTCCTTAGTTTGTGAAAACATCATCTCTTTTAGTTGAAAATTCTTTTTTTTCGGTAGAAAAATTATCTTCTTGGTTAAAATTTCCTCTTTTTTGGTTCAACATGCATCTGCTTGGTTGAAAATGAATTTTTTCGTTGAAAATTCATATTTGCGAGTTGAAAATTCAACTGTTTTATAGCAAATTCGTCTTTTGGTTGAAAAATTAAAAAATTAGGATAAATTTTTTCTTTTTTCATGGAAGAATCTTTAGTTATAGAAAATTCGTCTTTTTGGTTGGAGAAAATTCAACTTCTGCGTTGAAAGTTGAACTACTTTGTTAAAAATTCATTTTCTTTTGGTTCAAGATTCATCATTTTAATTGAAAATTCATCCTTTTAGTTGAAAATTCGTCTTTTTTTGTTGTTGCTAAAATTATGTATTTTTTACTAAAAGAATAACTTTGCCATTTTTGATTTCAAATTTTTTGGTTGAAAATTAATCTATTTGTTTTAAGATGACTATTTAACCTGAAAATTCATCTCTTTGATTGAAAATTTAACTATTTCTTGCAAAATTCGTTTTTTTTCCTTGTTGATGAAAATAAGTTTTTTTCGCTGAAAGATCAACTTTGTCATTTTTGGTGAAAAATTAATTTTTTTACTTACAAATTTATCTATTCATTTAAAAATATCGGTATTTTGTTGAAAATTCGTTTTTTTTTTTTAATGAAAATTCATTTTTGTAGGTTGGAAAATTCAACTTTTTGCTTAAAAATTCAACTATTGTTAAAAATTCGCTTTTTTTCGTAGAAAATTAATATTGCATGTTGTAAATTCAATCGTTTTGTAAAAAATTCGTCTTTTTGGTTGAAAATGTATCTTTTTTTGGTAAAAGTTAAACTGCTTTGTGGAAAAAAAAATTTTTGCTTGCAGATTCCTCATTTTAGCTGAAAATTCATATTCTTAAGTTGAAAATTTGACTAGTCGAAAATTCGTTTTTTTTCGTTGTTGCTGAAAATGAGTTTTTTTTTACTAGAAGCTTATCTTTGCCATTTTTGATTAAAAATTAATTTTTTTCGCTGAAAGTTCATCTATTTGTTAAAAAAGTCATGTACATTGTTGAAAATTCGACTTTCTGGCAGAAGATTAATCATTTTGTTTAAAAATTCGTTCTTTTTTTAAATGAAAATTCATCTTTGTAGGTTGAAAATTCAACTATTTACTTAAAAATTCAACTATTTTGTTGAAATTTGAATTATTATTTTGTTGAAAAATTGTCTTTTTGGTGGAAAATTAATACTGCGTGTTATAAATTCCACAGTTTTGTAAAAAAAATCGTCTTTTTGGATGAAAATGTATCTTCTTTTGTTAAAACTTAGACTGCTCCGTTAGAAAATCATTTTTTTGGTTGCAGATTCATCATCTTAGCTGAAAATTCATATTCTTTGGTAGAAAATTTGACTATGTCGTTGAAAATTCCTTTCTTTGGTTGTTGAAAATAATTTTTTTTTTACTCAAAAATTATCCTTGCCATTTTTGATTAAAAATTAATTTTTTCTCCTGAAAATTCATCTATTTGTTTAAAAATGCATGTATTTTTTTGAAAATTCGTCTATGTGGTTGATAATTCATCTTTGTAGGTTGAAAATTCAACTCTTCGTTTGAAAGTTGAACTATTCTGTTGAAAATTTAATTATTCTGTTAAAAATTGTTACTTTTTGAATTTTTGTCGATTATTTGGAGATTGTTTCCGAATGCAGATGCGGTCTTATTGCACCAAATACCAAGCCATGAACGTAGTCGTGGCACAGGAAGAAGGCAGGGGCACATCCGTATCGTGGTCAGAACCCGTGACCCCCTACATACACATATACACATCCATACATATAAATTTCCGTGGTTTTACCGAGGATTATCCCCCCACCCTCCAAACCCTTCGCCAGTGTTTTCGAAATGATATTTCAGTCCACCCAGTGGTTATGCGCCTATTTTCATGTCGTTATAAAGCCACTCTCTAAGCCAAAACGGAAATCTCCCTCGTCTTTACGACCAAAAAAAAGAGGGACAAAATCTTCCTTTTTTTGATCAAGGTGGATTTACGAAGCTAAGGCAATTTTTATATTCGCATTTACAAGCCGCTTTCTAAATTCAATTTGATTTGGTCCCAAGGACTATTTAAAATTAAATCAATTTTCTCACTGAAGGCTAGATAAGTTATAAGACGGTTACAATTATAGGCAATCAGAGACTTTTAGATCATAGTTTAATATGATTTACGATCGCCAAATTTTCGCAATTTTTGATCTGAAATTCGTATTTTAATACTTTTTTTTTGTTTTAAATTATCATATCTATTGCAATTATTAGATTTTTTAACTATTCCTTTAGGATTTAGCAATCTTTTTTGCTGATAATCTGAAATTGTGAAACTTCGAATATTTCAAAACTTTGTAGGCTTTTGGGACCTTTTATCAAAGACATTTAATTTAAAAAATTTCATTTTTTAACGATTTAATTTTAATATTTCTAAATTGATACAATTTTCAAACATACCAGATTTTAAAATAAAAATTTGTGAACACCTTGTTTGTTTTTTTCACGGCACATTTTTAAATATGCATACAAGAATAAAATTATATTATTTTTATTATTATATTATTATTATTCAATTGTTTAACTTTCACTTTCCAAATTCATACATTTTGTATTAGTGCTTCTATTAAAAATGGTTCCATTTTGACACTTTTAGTTGAAATTACTTCATATGTTACAAGACTCTAAAATTGTGAAAAAATATGCTGATTAAAGTTATAATTATTGAATAGATATTTCAATACTGAATATTCAAAATGTTAAATTCTATAATATTTTCAATATCTTGCAGTGCGAAATTATTTATTCATTCTTCAAGATCTGCTCTTCATAATTGTTAACTTATCAATTATAATTTTGATTTGGTAAATTTTGAATACTCCAATTTCGAATTATGAGATTTTTCCAAAAGTTTAGAAGGTTCAGTTTGGCATTTTTAACTTAAAAATGCCTAACTGAACCTTTAATATTTAAATTTAAATTTGTTGAATTTGGATGTTTTTGAGCTTTAAATTTTTCAGTTTTTCAATTTCAACTAGTTTTGAAAGCTTAAAATTGGCCACAGAGTCACTTTTAGTCACTTTTATTCTGAAATCACTTTTTTCTCTAATCACTATTTAGTCACTTTTTAAAAATAAATTCTTTGCACTCACTTTCTTGAATGAAAATATCACTTTAGTCACTTCTTGCAATTAATTAAAAACAGAAAACCCGAAAATTTCTGCATTTTATTGATTTTTTTTATTTCTTTGAATTCTTATGAATTCTTTTGAATTCACACTCAATTATTTAAAATTCCCTCAAAATCCACAAAATTAAATTGATCTTTTTTGGATATTCAATTGTTTTTCTAATTCTCCTTTAAGATGTTTAAATTCACCTTGAATTCTGATGGATTTAATTAGATTCCTATTCACTAATTCTATTCACTCTCATTTTTTTAATGAAATGTGAATTCAATGAAATTTTTTTGAAATAAAAAAAATGTGTTCTATTTACTTGATTTTTAAAAAATTTATCTTGATTTCATATGAACTTAATTGAAGTCTCTTAAACCCATTGAATTCTTCTGAATTCGCTACAATTCAATGCATTTTAAAAAATATTTTTGAATTGTTAATTTAATTCCATTTTTTTAATTTACCTTTAGTTTTTATGAATTTCTTCGAATTCTTCTGATTTGCTTTAAATCTCTCTAAATTCATTCGAATTTTATTTAATTCCCTGTTTTTTATATTTTTTGAATTTTCCAATTCGCTTTAATTCTGTTGAATTCTCCCTTCATTCTGTTCACTCCCATTTTACTCAATTCGATAGAGATTTTTTTATTTCTAAAATTTTTTAAGATTATATTCTCTCAAATTCTTATGAATTTCATCAAAGTCTCTTGAATTCCCCTAAATTCTTCTAAATTCACATACATTTTACTGAAATCCGTGGAACATTTTGGATTTGATTTTTGTTAACAATTTATTTGAATTCATTTTGAATTCATCTTGAACTCTTCTTAATTTATTCTGAAGTCTTTAAAAAAATCAATTCTTTGTAATTCTTTTGAATTCACTTGCAATCTTCTAAATTCACTCAAATAAATGGATTAAGTTTCGTTTTTTTAATTCACGCTGAAGTTTTTTAAACTCACCTTGAATTCTTACGCAGTTTATCAAATTGTTTTGAATTCCCTTGAATTTTTTTAAATTTACTACAATTTTACTGAAATCAGTAGAATATTTTGAATGTTTTTTTTTTCAATTTACTTGAATTTTTATGAATTTCATTCAAGTCTTTTTGTTTCCCTTAAATTCATCTTCATTTCGTCACATTTTATTTAATTAATTTTTTTTTTAATTTGCCCTTGATTCGCTAAAATTAATCCGAAATTATTACAAATTGGATGGAATTCTTTTGAATTTTTGCGAACCTACAAAACATTAGTAATGTCAATCTTTCAAAAACTATCTAACAGAATTTGAATAGTGAACATAAAAAAAAAGTTACAAAAGCAATAAAATTTATTGATTGGCATAAAAAAGACTTGTAAGATATATTTCGAAAGTAACAAAAAAAGTAACGATTTTTATAGCTATTGCTACTGAAAAAATGTTACTAGTTATCAGTTCGTTACTTATCTACAAAAGTAACTTGTTAAAAAAAAACTATTTGCTTCACACCAATATTCATATTTTAGTGGTTAGGCCCCTTTTTGACAAGCAACTTCAAGTTTTTACGAGAATGTAAAATTAATATGTGACGCGCTTCGATAAGCAGCCAAACGTTTTTAGACGAGAAGCAAGAGAAGTTGCGACGAGCCAATAGGACTTTTTTTCTGAATTCACCAATTTAAAGAGCGAGTTCTAATTAATATAAAAGCTCATAATTAGAAAATCTATTTTTGGATGCTTATTAAAGAGTGACGAAAAAATGACTAAAATATAAAAAAATCTAAAGAATGAATATTTTCTTCCCTTTTTTTTGTATGTGAGAAATTTTGGGGTAGACGTATGTAAACATGAGTCGAAAAAAGGTGTCCAGGAAGTGGATAGGTCCGAATTAGCCACGGCAACGGTTGTGAACGTGAAGGGTGCAGAAATCAGAGGGGTGGCCAATTGGCTGTGTAATGTTCGAAAGGGGTTGCCTTTCGACGCTCGACCTCGAGGCACCCTCGAGTCGATTTGTTATAGCGATCGTATTCATGGTTATCGCCCCGGCAAACCTGCCTTTCGTATAAGCATTTCTACGTACACAGAATGCAAAGACACTTGAATATAGTCATTACACCCTATCACGTAGTTTCCGGTTCAGCATTACGTGAGATTTCCCAATCCTCTAACTCCTTAGAAAATCCGCCACTAAGCTTTTAAAACAGAATCATTAATCTTTTAGTGCAATCGAAACTGAAAATTTTAGTCCAAGAACCACTATAGGAAAAAATTCTTGATAATAACTTTTTTCTAAAATTAGTTATCAAATTTTAGACCACTTCGTTTAGAAATTGTGCCACCAAAATGAAAAATTTCCAAATAATATTGACACCATTTTTCAAATACAGTAGACACTCACAAAAAACCTTTTTCACCAGGTGCCTTTTCTCGCCAAGTACCTCTCCATTCCATTTCCACTAAAATCGGTAGGCGCTTCGAGCGTGGATTAGATGAGCGTGTGCGAGACGATTCTAATAATCCGTCAATGCGTCTCAGAGATATTTCCCGCCGAAGCTAAGGGACGTGGCTTAACTAAGCGGGCGCTTGGTGAGGACCTCGGTCTCGAGCATCGGGCGCTTTGTGAGAGTATATTTTATTTAAAATTTACAAATAGCATTTTTATTAAGCTGAAAAATATAAGAATTAAGAGTAGATTTCAATATATTTTAGAGTTAGAGATTTTAAAAATCACTTTAAAGTCTATCTGACAGGTTCTTCTTGTCACGCTACATTGCTATTTTAGATAAAAATTCAAAAATAATCATTCTAACTATTTATAATGCGCGATAAAATTGTTATTTTATACTTAGTATAGGTAGAAATCGATTTATCCACGTTGATTCCAAATAAATGTTTATAATAATCGTTATTTTTGCATAACGTTTAAAAAATATGTATATATTTTATCATCTCTTTTGCACGCGACCGTTTCATATTTTCATACTCTCTTGGATTATCCTTAATTTAAACAATATATTTTCGGCGGTTTGAATTTTTGTTGTTTTCAAAAATCTCATCTAAAGAGGTCAAATTTTTGGCAATCATCTGATATAATTTCAGAAATTTTATACTGCATACTTGTATTAATGCTTTCAGAACAGAATTTAGCTTTCTACATCATTAAAAATGATCATTCATTTCTGAGTGCAATTTAAAATAAAAAATTTAATTCCAAATTAGAAAAATTAAAAGAGAAATTTCAAATAATTTTTTTTAGTTATTTCAATTTGGAATTGAAAACTAAAAACTTTTTCAGTTTTTATTAAAATCAATCTTCCACATACGACGATAATCATTATTCAATTCCTAAAATATAATAATTTTAACCAAATTAAAATGTTTTAAATTTCTAATATGGCGGACGCAACAATTAGGGTCAAAAATTGATTCTTCTATATTTATTAACATAGAATGTTAAAGCATTGTAAAAAATCTAATAAATTATTGCAGAATGAATAGTGGAAAGTAAACTTACAAATTTGGAAAAATCCAAAATGGCAAAGTTTGACTTCAGAAATATTTAATTGAAAACTACAGGAATGAGCTATTTTTGGAATAATTAATTTGCCGCCATCTTGGATTGCTTCAAAATTTTGAACTTCTGGAATCATCGAACGATTTCTAAAGTGAAACTACTTTTTCTGGCGAAGTTTTCAAATATTTCATTAAAAAATACAAAAACGAGCTTTTTCTTGAATATTTAATTGGCTGCCATCTTGAATTTTTTAATTTCAATTTTCCCATCCACCATTCACTTTAGAATTTTTTATTCGATTTTTTTTACAATGCTCAAACATTCTAAGTTAATAAATATATAAAATGGCATTTTTGATTACAATTGTTGGGTCCGTTATTTCGGAAATTTTCATTTGTTGTTATAATTAAATTTGAGCATTACATAGAAATTATCGTCCTACGTGGAAGATTAACTCGAACAAAAACTGTAAATGTTAATCCGTCGACATTTTTTGTTAAAGTTCAAAATTGACAATCTGGCTGCTAATTATCTGAAAATATTCAAAATCAATTTACTCAAAAAGCCTACCGTTATTTTTCTCTTGATTCTTTTTTAGATTCGTCCAAAAATTCGAAAACTCACATGCTCTGCCAACATGTGCGAAAATATGTATAAAATCCTTTGAAATTTATTTCTTCTAAAAAAAATAAATCTCAAAGGATTTTATACATATTAATTTTCGTAACTTTTTTCATATAATTTTTTTTTTCTTAATCGTTTGTCAGACGAAAAATGCTCTATTCTCTCCAAGACACAGGGCAGACTACAATGAAATATACTTTTCAATTAAAACGAATATAGAAAAAAAAAATAAAAAAGTGGGAATTTTGAATAAATTTATTTTAAATATTTTCAGAAAAACCACCGCCAGTTTGACAATTTTAATCTTTTAAAAAATTTCCAACGGATTTCGAAATTCTATCAGAAATAAAAAGCTAAATACCTATATCAGATTTAAAAATATCACACTTTTAACAAAAATTTATACCATTTTTTGATAATTCGTGATTAAAATTGTTTAAATTCAAATACTCATAACTTTGTAAAAAAAAATGCTGTGACTTTAACACGGACGACCTGCCCGATTTGAAATGAATTCGGTCAATAAAATTTGGAATTCTTGGATATTTTTTTTAATATTTCATTTTAATTCTATCATACAAAGGCGAATAAAGGGTGGCAGTTAATTTTTATGTTGCGAATGATAAAAAAATTATTGTATTCTTTATTTTATGAGAATGAGAAGATCGATATTTGCGAACGAAAACGGATTTAATAGGATTAAAAAATTCGTTATCCATTAAACCTGAAAAGTGAAAAGCCTGCAAATCGGGTTTTAGCTCTGATTCTTTTCGCAGATTACAATCTATTTTTGTAACTTCAATATTTTCTATAATCCCTTTTGCAAAAACTTTTTAAATAATTCATAATCTTTTATTATTTAAAGCAACATATGATTTCCACGAATATGTTCCGAGAAAGTTAGTCAAAAATACAAAAATTACTCAAAAAATAAATATCTGACGATTGAAGAATTGCTATTTTGATGGGCCAAAGATGCCGTGGAATATTCTCTTAAAATCGATGTTTTTTGGAACAAAATAGTTCGTTTTTTAAATTTATTTAAGCGAAATATTACAATTTTGAATTGTAAACTTCTTGTTGATTTCGGATTTTTGAGAAAAGAAAAGTAGTAAATTAGAACCTATTATACGAACAGCAAATTTGATTAATTTTAGGTTTTCTACGGAAAATCATACCTCAATCTTTTAAAAAAATTTTGAATTCGAAATTATAAGAAAATTTCAAAATTATGCGACAAAAATAAATTATGTGCTTTAATGCGATAACGCGCCGTGTTGATTTAACATAGAAACTTCATAAATTGCAAAGATTTCGGGTTATGTTCAATTATGACACATTTTGCAATTATGCGCTTTGCATAAAATAGGGGTCTTTAAAAATCATTTGATCTCCAAAATTACACTCAGCGGCGGAAAATAATTTACAACATTTTTTTCTATTTAAAACTTTTGTGAGGGGATTAATTATAAAGATAAGACGAAAGTCAGACCAAAATTTTTAAAAGTCTCCTTGAGACAAAGGAGAATAACGGCTTTAGCTAATACAATTTTTCGAAAAGGAATCTTTATAAAATAAGAATTGCATACATATTTAAAAATTCTTGATAAAATTGACCGGATTTAAAAATAAATCCGTGAGATTTTTCTCTCTCGAAAAATATGAAAAAATATAAATTCTTGATAATATTGACTGTTGTGGGACAAGAGCGATTGTCAAATCAAAATCCAAAAATTGGTAAAACTCTGACACGTTTTTAAATTATTTTTAAGTCCTCTCGAACTCAGGAATATTCTTTTTCGATCTGCCTCTCCGAAGTCTGTAATTTTTAAGCCATTTATAACAGATGAATTTATATTTGCTCTTTGTATTCCATTAATCATTGATTTGACCGCTTTTTATACATTTATATTGATACTCGATTTAATATGTAATTTTCGATATTTTACAAATCCGATCTCTGGCAAAATTCATATAAGCAATGATTTTGAATAATCCTCCATTCTTTCTACTCTTGTCGATAATTCATTTCCCTCAATAAATTATAGTAGTTTATCAAAACTTTTTCCGTCGCAGGGAATTCTGAATGGAAAAATTAATAATTTCTTAATAATGTGGTCATATATTAGTGTCTTATTCTCTATATAATTAGTTAATGCTTAATGTATCAAGAAAATATTCTTTTTCCGTGTATTATAAACAATATTAAACTACTAAATTATTCATTGGTGGTATGATTCTAAAGAGAATTCAGTTTAAAAAAATGAGTCTCTTGTTTTGAGAAAGTTGTAAAGTATTCAAAAATTTAAGAAAATCATAACGATTGAACAAAAATAAACTTTTCAATTTAAAAACAAACTGTTTTCAATAAAAAAGAGGTAAGGACAGAAAAACCCGCTTCATTCCCTTCTCTCGTTTTTATCTTTTTTGCATTGCTCTTTTGTAAATGTTCGCAAATTAAAAATTAGAGAAGAAATGACCCCTTTTTAGCACATTTATCAGTGTAAATCGTTTATTAAAAACGTTAAAACTCTTTTAAGAATGTTAAAACTCTTTTAGAAATAAAAAGCCCTGATGAGGATTTCTGTTTACCTGAACTTCATTTTTGGTGTTAGCAGCCACCCATGCCTCTGCCATCGTTTCCATCACGCTCTGAAAATCCATTCCCTTCAGGATCCTCTCAGTGATCTCCGGATTCGAATGTAGACGCCATTCGTAATGAGATAAAGCCACCTTGATTTAGATCCTGATCAATTTTTGAAAATCGACAGGAAACTGCCCTCAAACACTTTCTTACTATCTTTACACTCTCTAAGCTCAACCGCCACAGTTCAAATTTAAATCTCCTGAATTGGCGGGAAACGAGCTAAACTCAAATTCCGCAAGCAACTTTTTTCCATTATCCAAAAATTCAACAAGTCACTTCACTCTCACAGTTCTCTCCCTTCACCTAGATCAAATCCTTCCACTTTTCACCACTCAGAAAGAACTTATTCCTTAAAAAGTAAAATTAACACTCAGAATTTTTTTTAATTGTTCTACACCTGCACTGGATACAACCTCACAAAAAATTTATCTATACTTTATAAGCATGAGATTCCTTTTTATTTCCTTCTTGATTCATTTCACTAAAATCCACAGCAATAAAGAACCCGAGATCACAATTTTGATATAGCATAACTATTTTTTAAACTTGGTGTTTTATTTATTTTTGTATTATACTGTCATCGCGTGAAGAGCACTCGGACAATACTGCGTGAGGAGCCTGAGATAAGTACGAGTCAAGAAAATCACAGCAATCAAGAACCCAATCAGAGTTCTGACATAGCATAACTATTTCTAAAACTTGTTTTTTATTAAACTGTCATCACGTGAGGAGCACTTTGACAATACTGCGTGAGGGGCACTCGGACAAAGCTGCGTGAGGAGCCTGAGATAAGTATGAGTCCAGAAAATCACAGTTTGGTCGCATTGAATGAGATGTTCTAGATCTAGATTTTGTACCACGTGTGATTTGACTATTGAACAAGGATCAAGAAAACACGTTCACATTGTGCGGCGCCCGAGCCGCGACTGTGCGTGCTTGAGCGTCGCGGCGCACGTTATGCCCCACCGACGCCCTACCCACATCCACACTCGACAACCCCACCATATTCCAACTTACGCGATTCCCTCACCATTCCCAAGGATCCTGGACCACGGATGGCTCACCCTCAGCCTTAGGAGCATCCTCGTCATCCCCAGAATTCATATTCTCTCTCCTTCTCTCCTCTCTCTTTCTCGCTGGGGCGGTTCCGGAAGATTCTTCTTAGAAGGGGCGATGCACCGATTTCATTGAGGGTGGGAGGGTGTTGATACCGTTTTGAATTTTATTTAAAAATAAAAGAATAAGTACAAGGTGGATCGAAGCAAGAGGCATAAACTGTGTAAGAAATGTGTCCTACCCCCAACCTATCTCTATTAGAGTGGTAAAAAAAACGATTTTCCCCCTAGGGGGTAAGGCCTCACCCCAAAAGTTTTCATTTCCGGAGAAAAAAATCCATAATTTTGTTGTTTTCGAAATTTTTTGGGAAATTTTGGATTTTCGACAAATTGATCTCATACTTCAGCGTTTGATAGAAACGTGCCAACTTTCTTCGGGATTGAAGAGGTGTACCTATGAAATAGAAATATAATAATAATTACTAAATATTTTAATTTATTAATAATTACTAAATACTAATAATTTTTATTTTTAACTCACCCTTACCGCCCGACAGCGCCCCAAATATGACCCAAAAATCAAAAAACTACATTTTCACGTATTATTGTTAATTTTTAGCAATTTCCGTCGTCTTTTTCATACAAATAATCACTAATGGATAATTTGAATATATTTCCCATGAATTTTTAAACAATATTTATTTTTTGAAACAAATGTAACTTATTTAAACAATTATTTATTCCCAAAAAATGTAAAAATAATCGTATTTTCTGATTAAAATGTAATAATTTATCATTGTTTGAAGTAGTAAAATTTTTTTAAAACATTGAGTAATTATTTAAACAATTACTTATGGTTTATTCTCAACATTTCTAAAAATTGACCCAGAGATGTCCAGTTTTTTCTCAAACTGGTATCCTACGCTACTTTTTGTTGAATAATCATATAATTTTGATACATATCTTTTAATGTTTCATCAATTTCCATTTGTTTAAACAATTTTGATTTGCTTAGGCAGTTTTTCTTCGACAACTTTAAAAAAATTAATTAAGAAAAAATATATATAATTATTTTTCTGTCTGTATAGTGTATAGAAAGAATATATTAACCATTTTTCAATTGTTTAAACAATTATTTTTTGAAAAATATTTTTTAAATCGTATTTTCTGAATTAAACATAATATTGGATGATTTCGAGGAGTAGTCAATTCTCTTAGAAACGTCGTGTCATTGTTTAAACAATTTTTATTCGTTCGAATAGTTTTCTATTAAAAAATGTGGATCAATCATATAAAATATTACACATAGAATTATTTTCGTAAATATATTTTTGGTGTCTTCCAGTAAATACGATTTTAAAAGTATTTATGGAAAAATAGTTGTTTAAGCAATTGAAAAATGGTTAATATATTCTCTCTATAGACTATACAGTCAGAAAAATAATTATATGCATTTAATTTAATTTAATTTTTTTAAAGTTATCTAAAAAACCGTTCAAGCAGATCAAAATTGTTTAAACAAATAGAAAGTTATTAAAAATGAAAAGAAATGTATCAAAATTATATAATTATTCAACAAAAAATGACAAACTTACATTTCAATTAGAAAATACGATCATTTTTCACATTTTTCGGGAATAAATAATTGTTTGAATAAGTTACATTTGTTTAAACAATTATAAATTGCTTGAAGAGTCATTAGAAATATTTTAATTGTCCAATAGTAATTATTCGTATGAAAAAGACGACGGAAATTGCTAAAAAGTAACAATTATATGTAAAAATTTAGTTGTTTGATTTTTGGGTCATATTTGGGGCGCTGGGGGGGGGGGTGTCTTAAAATAAAAGTTAGGATCCCTTTTTAGCACATTTATCACTGTAGATCGTTGATTAAAAATGTTAAAACTCTTTTAAGAATGGTAAAACTCTTTTAAAAATAAAAAGCCTAATTCAATAATAAATAAATTCAATAATACCTCAAAAAGTTGGCACGTTTCGATATTGAAGTGCCCGGTGGCACTATTAATATTCCAATTTCTGAAAAAAATTAGGGATTTTTTCCCCCCGGAAATAAAAACTTGAGGGGGGGGGGGTGCTTGCCCTCAAGGTTGAAAAAAATTTTGCAATGCATTTTTGGACCACCCCAATCCCTATACTTGAAAGCTACCCCTAGAAGCTAAATAAATTAATAATTGTCCTTTTGTCCATCAATTGTTTTTGCTTACTTTAAGGTTATTTAAAATTAGATCCAAAGCTTCTTTTTTATATTGAAAATCTATAAAATTTAATATATTTCAATTTTTTATCTTCAGAAGTTAACTATTCGAAAAAATCATTCAAAATTACATTAAATATTGAAGAATCTTCAATTCCAAATATTCAAAATTAAAGAATTTTGAATTACAAATTGTGAAAAATTCTTAATTATAAATCTTCAAAATTGAACTAACAAAAAAAAACCCGCTCAGAACTAAATACCTTTAAAATATAAATCTTAATAATTTACAATTCTATATTTTCAAAATTCGACAACTTCCAATCGTAAATCTTCAAAATTGAAGATTTTTTAATTCTGAAAATTTTTAATGAAACATTATGTACTCTGGACTTTTGATCTGCAAAATCATAAAAATCATCACAGTTGAAGAATTTTTATTTATAGATCTTTAAAACTGAAGATTTTCAAATTACAAATCGTTAGAATTCAAGAATTTTTAATTGTAAATCTTCAAAATTGTAGAAGTTTTATTTGTAATTTTATAAGATAAAATTGATTGATTTTTGATCTTCAGATTCATCCAAGAATAATTTATATTTATACTTTCAAATTAAAAAGTAATTCAAAATTTTTATTTATAAATGTTTAAAATTCAAGAGTTTTCAATTGTAAATTCTCAAAATTGATGAATTTTTAATTGCAAATCGTGAAAATTGAAGTATTTTCAATGGTAAATCTTTAAAATTAAACTATTCAAAAAAAGTTCCAAATTACATAAATTAAAAATTAAAATCATGAAAATTAAATAATTTGTAATTCTATACTTTAAAAGTTCAAGAATGTTAAATTGTAACTTAAAAATTGCATAACTTCGAATCGTAAATAATTTAAAATAAAAAAGTTTTTATTTTTGAAGATTAACAATTAAAAATTCTATAATTTTGATGATTCACATTCGATTTTTTTTTCACTTTGGAAGATTGATGATTGAAAATTTAACTTTTTATTTCCAAAATTATCAAAATTTCATAATCTTTATTTATACATCTCTACAATTAAATATTTTTTAATTTAGTCTTTAAAATTATAGACTTTGGATGTTAAATCTTTCAAATTCAATTTTATTTATTTTGCTAATTTTAAATTGAAAATTATGAAAGTTTTAAGATTAACAAATGAGAATTCTGTAATTTTTATTATTTAAAATTTCAATTTCATCAACTTGGAGGATTTAGAATTGAAAACTTGAGTTTCGATCTCCAAAATCATCCAAATTTAAGAATATTTATTCATACATCTTCAAAATTAAGTAGTGTAGTATAAAAAATTGAGAATTACATTATTATTATTATTATTATTATTATTATTATATCATTAAGCCGTTTCCCTTTCGGGGTAGGTGTCATTTTAAATTATACAAATGCAAACTTCCAAATGGACGTATTAAAAAAAATGTTCAAAATATTATAATTTGAAATTATAAACATTAAAAATTAAACAAGTGGTTGTTAATTTATTTTCTCTTTTTTCTAATTTCTGACGGGATAAAATCGTATATTTAAATAAAAGTTACAGTTAACTGAAAGCCAATTAAAATTAAATCAAAGTCGTATGAAAGCCGATATAGCTATTTTAATATTTATTTCAATTTATGATTAATAATTACATTTTGTATTACTCTAAATTGAAGCATATATTTTTTTATTTGATAATTAGACAATCAAACTAAGAAACGTAGAATAACCGCGCATAAAGCTTTTTTCTAATTTTTATATATTTTTCTATTATTTTTCTAGGCGCTCTTAGTATTTGAAAAAATGTGAGTAGATTATGCATTACGACTTCTAAAATAAGAATGTACCATTGAATATTTTTTTTTTAGTTACTAATTGAATTAGTAATTAAGTCCCTGACTAATGAAATAGTAATATTTTAGCCTTTCACTAATAGAATTGTTTAAAAAATCACAAATTTATTTTACTCAAGTCAATTAGTGAAAATATTGATTAATTATTTGATAATTTCGGTGACTAATAAATTAGTAAACTTGTCTTGCCGATTTTTTTTCGATATAAAATAGTATACATGAATTGAACGACTCAAAGTATGTCAGGTGTTGTGTCTTATCGAATTTCGTGAAGTTTCTATGAGCGCACAGATTAAATGGATCATTTTTAAGGTGAATAAAGTAAGGTAAAATAGATTTAGTGTGTAAACAAATCTAATTTTTCCTTTTCATAGCAATAATTTCTAAATACGTTATGTTGGTGTGGGTGACGTATCCTATTTACAAGTTCTACAAAATCGCGTTCTTATTGTTTCAATAAAGTTGATAATTTTACACAATCGCGTTCTTTTAATAAATTCTTCTATTTACCACGTTTCCCACCTTCAATAAAATTTTTCTAATTAGTATGTACAAGATACAGTCCTCAAAAATATTTATACTAACAGAGTTAGATAGTAACTTGTTACAAGTAACAAAGTTACTGAAAAGTTACGTGATTTGTAACTTTCAGGGTAACTTTGTTACTATTTTAAAAATTAACTTGTAACGTAACTTAGTTACGATTTTTGTAGTAACTTTGAACTTTAATTTTAGTTACTTCCAAGTCACTTTGTGTGTTTTGTATATCTCCTGTTAAGAGATATTTATGGGACAGTTATGGGGGTAGAAAATTAATTTTTTTGAATTAAACTGTGTTTGATTTTGAATCAAAATTTTTTTAGTTGAAATATTATCAACTGTTATATTTTTCGTTAAGAATTCATTTATTTTGTTTGAAAATTCATCTATTTTGTTTAAAAATTCATATATTTTGTTAAAAATTCAACTATTTTATTTGACTGGAAAGTAAATTTTTGGTTTGAAAATTTTATATCTTTGATTTGAAAATACAAATCTTTTATTAAAAATTCGTATTTTTTGGTTGAATTCAACTGTGTTGGATTTCAAATTAAAATCCTTTTTGGTTGAAATAATATAAACTATTATGTTTTTCGTTAAGAATTCATGTATTTTGGTTGAAAATTCATGCATTTTGTTAAAACTTAAACTATTTTATTTGGTTAAAAAGTAAAATCTTTTTTTTAAAGTGGGTAACATTTTTTCTTTCTTGTTTCAAAATTTGGCTTTTTCGGTTCAAAATTTATCTCTTTTGGTAAAAAAATTTTAGCAGATTCAGCTATTTTGTTTAACATTCGTCTTTTTTGGTTTAAATCAACTGTGTTTGATATTAAATTAAAACCTTTTTTAGTAGAAATAATATCAACTGTTATATTTTTTGTTGAGAATTCATCTATTTTTATTGAAAATTCATTTATTTTGTTGAAAATTCAACTATTTTATTTGGTTAAAAAGTAATTTTTTTGTTAAAAATTCATATTTTCGGATTAAAAATGCAACTACTTGGGAGGAAATTCGTTTTTTTTTTTTTTTTTGAAAATGTGTCTACTTGGGTAGAAAATTAATTTTCTTCGTTGAAAATTCATTACTTTGTTTGCAAATACTACTGTTGGAAAATTCTTCTCTTTTGGTAAAAAAATTTCTGAAGAGGATTTAGTTATTTTTTTGAAAATTTGCCTTTTCTGATTTAAAATTTAATTACTTGATTGAATGTCTATCTACTTTGTTAAAAATTGCATTTTTCGGTAATGATTCATAATTTTAGTAGAAAATTCATCTCTTTGGTTAAAAAACTAACTATTTTGTTATAAATTAGAAGGGGGGGGGGGAGAGAAATTCAAATAGTTTGCTAAAAAATTGAACTTTTTGGTTTAAAATTAACTTTTTTGTTAAAAATTAATATTTCTGGTATGAAAGTTCAATCATTTGGTTGAAATATTATGTGTTTTGTTAAAAGTTCAAATATTTTTCTGAAAAGTCGAAATTTCGTTGAAAAATATCTTTGTTGTTGGAAATTTAACTTTTTTTTGAAAATACGTCTTCTTGATTTGAAAATGATAGACAATTCAACCATTTTTGGTATAAAATTATTTATTTTTTATTAAAAAGTCTTTTTGTTTAGTTTTAGTTGAGAAATCATTTTTTTTCGGTCAAAAAATTTATTATATGGTTGAAAATTAAATTATTTGGTTGAGAATTCAACTATTCGGTTGCAAATTAACTTCATTCATTTTATTTTAAAATTTATCGCTTTGGTTAAAAATATAACTATTTGGTTGAACATTCATTGTCTTTTTGGTTAAAAATCCATTTTTTAGTAAAAAATACAACTATTTGATTAAACATTGATCTTTTTCAGTTGAAAATTCAACTATTTGTTGGGAAATCTACCTATTTTGCTTAAAATTCGTTTTTTTTTAAATTTTAAATTAATTTTTTTCACTAAAAATGTAGATTCCAGTTTAGGTTGCATGTTGATATTTTTAATTGAAAATTTATTTATTCTGAAAAAATGCATCTATTTGACTTGAAAATTTAACAATTATGTAAAAAGTCATCCTTTTTGGTTTTCAAGTTTAACTATTTGGTTGAAAATTCAACTATTTGGTTATAAGTTGACTCTGTTGTTGTAGTATGTAATATAGTATCCACATTCATTTTATTTAAAAGAATTTATTCCTCTGTTTTTTTTAAATCACCTTATTGTTTTTTTTTTCAGTTTGAGTGAGATTGTTACAACGTATTCCACTATTTCAATAAATGAAATTAAAAAATAACTGATTCATCAGTTAAGAACCATTTTATTGATTTAATTATCTGAATTTTTACTAATTTATATTTAGGGAGAAAAATTAATCTCGGGGCAATATATAAAAAATATTATCGAAATCGCCTATCATGATAAGAGGAAGGCCTACGAAAATGTCTAAACAAATTATCACGTGTTTTAGTGAAGCAACCGAAATGTGAAATCCGGCTCTAAGTTTTATTATCACTCATTATCAGAAACAGAAGCTCGTGCGAGAATTCTAATATACTTTTTGCTAAAACCCTAATGAAAAAGAAAACTTTTTAAACGTAGGGCCGCCCCCCCTTTATTTAAACAAATTTTTGTTTTTAATTTTATATAATAAACAAAGAATTGATAGCCCGAAATTCTCCCAAAACAGGAGAAATAGGGTGATTTTTAAAGGAAATTAGGGGAAGAATAGGGGAATAAATTCCCTTTAAAAAATTCAATATTAAAAAGGTATATTTTAACCCGAAAATGTAATAGTTATATTTTTCGGGAAAAATTAATATTTAACAACAAAGAAATGAATATTCAACAAAATAGTTCGATTTTTAACCAAGGAGGTTAATCTTTAAACAAAATGAATTTCAAACAAAGTGGTTCAACTTTCAACCAACTAGTTGAATTTTCAACCAAAGCGATGAATTGCTAACCAAATAGTAAAATTTTTCATCAAACAGATTTATTTTCTACTAAAAAAGAAGAATTTTCAGCAAAATACATGAATTTTCAGAATGAAAAATGAATTTTCCACCTGTGAAGAGAAGTAAAATTAAAAAAAAAATGAATTTTTAACAAAGTAGTTCAAATTTCAACCAAGTAGTTGAATTTTTAACCAAGAAGAATAATTTTTAAACAAATAGTTCAATTTTCCACCAAGAAGATTAACGTTCTACCAAAAAAGACGAAGTCTTAACAAAATACAAGAATTTTAAACTAAACAATTGCATTTTTTACCAAAAACGATTAAATTTTTACCAAAAGAGATGAATTTTCCAATCAAAGAGACGAATTTTCTACAAAATAATTACTTTTTCCACCCGAAAATATGAATTATTGACAAAAAGGTTCATTTTTATCCAAATATTCTAATCTTTTTAACAAATGGTTGAATTTTCGCGACAAAAAGTCGAATTTTCTCTATGAAAGTTGAATTTTCAATCTGTAAATATTCGTTTTT
Organism: Andricus grossulariae; assembly: GCA_011634705.1. Classification (NCBI taxonomy): domain Eukaryota; kingdom Metazoa; phylum Arthropoda; class Insecta; order Hymenoptera; family Cynipidae; genus Andricus; species Andricus grossulariae. The sequence continues at coordinate 33,604,203 of JAABKJ010000755.1, read as the reverse complement.
AACCAAATTTTCAACCTATTAAGATGAATTTTCAACCAAATGGTGGAATTTTCAACTGAAAAAGAATAAACTTCAATTAAAAAGATTGTATTTTCAACCAAATAGTTAAATTTTCAAGACAAAAAAAAACGATTTTTTTAGAGGACAGTCAAATTTTATATAAAAAAGTTCATTTTCAACCAAGAAGTATGAATTTTCAAATAAAAATATAACTTTTCTATAATGAAAGATGAATTTTGAATACAGAAAGGCAAATTTTCAAGAAAACAGTTCAATTTTCAACAAAATAATCAAATTTCGTGGCCCTTTTGAAAGTTTCAATATGGCGGCACAACATGGCGGCCGTAAATGGTATAAAAATCGAGAGTTCGGATCAAAAAGCTTTGAAAAAAATATATATATTAACGATCAATTCGATTTATTTTGGGCCTAACTTATTAGTAATTGATGTCCCTAAAGTTTGTAAGATAGATTGCGAAATTCAACATGTCCGATCCAAGATGGCGGATAAGAATCCAATATGGCGGATTTTTTTTTTTTTAGTTAACCGATTTCAGCCAAATTTGGTTTACGAAGGTTTTTTGGGTCTCTTATTACGAATCTGAAATCAGATTTGCATAAATCAAGACGGCGTACTTAAAATGGGGGACAAGAATCCAATATGGCGGATTTTTTTTTTGATCAATCGATTTCAGCCAAATTTGGTTTACGAAAGTTTCTGGGATCGCTGATAACGAATCTGAAGTCAGATTTGCCAAATTCAACATGGCGAATTCAAAATGGCAGACAAGAATTTTGAAAATCAACCGATTGTCGCCTGTAGTAAGTTGTTGCTTGTGGAAAGTTGTTGCCAATTCAGTTGCCATTGATAAACAGATTTTATTTTTCGGCTAATGTTCTTCATCTTCGTGAGAAATTCCTGAAAAATCCTGAGAAATTCCTGAAAAATCTTTAATCTCTACAAATTATAGACTGGATGGTTATCTGGCTTCCTCAAATTCATCGAATGTTTCGATAGATGAAGGAACCTCGGGGCCTCAAGAAGATGAAGGAAATCAGCCAGAAAAGAAAATCTGTTTGTCAAGGGAAGCTAAATTGTCAACAACTCTCCACAAGCAAAAACTTACTACAAGCGACAATTGATTGATTTTCAAAAATCTTGTCCGCCCTTTTGAATTTGCCCTTTTGAATACCTTCGTAACTAAATTTGGCTGCAATCAGTTGATTTACAAAAATATTGTGCGCCATGTTGGATTATTGTCGGCCATCTTAAAGCGGACATGTTGAATTTCGTTAACCTACCTTGCCAACTTTTTATTTTATTATTATTATTTTATATTATATTTCAAGCAAATAAGTTACATTTTCAACCAAATAGTTAAATTTTTAAACTAAAAAAAACGATTTGTTTTCAGGAAACAGTTGAAATTCCAACCCGAAAAGTAGAATTTTAAACAAAAAAGTTAATTCCGTACCAAGAAAGATGAATTTCTAAACAAAAAAAATATGACTTCTATAATCAAAGATGAACTTTGAATTCAAAAGAACAAATTTTCAATGAAATAATTAAATTTTGAACATATTTTTAACCCAATAGTTGAATTTTAGACCTAAGAAGAAACTTTTTTTTACTAAATGTTTAACAAAAAAGTTGATTTTTCAACTTATAAAGGATAAATTTTCAACTCAAAATGGAATAGTTAATTAAAAAAAAAAGTATTCATCAAAATATTTATATTTCCAACCAAAGAGGTGAATATTAAAACAAAGTGTTTTCAACAAAGTACTTCCACTTTTAACCAAGTAGTTAAATTTTCAATAAAAAAGATGAATTTTCAATCAAATTTTTTAATTTCTCATCTAAAATATGAATTATACATCAAGAAGGTTAAGTTTGTACGAAAAAAATACGAATTTTGAACAAAATACCTGATTTTAGAACGAAATAGTTAAATTTCAAACCGAGATGAATCTTATAAAATAAGAACGTTCAACAAATTACTTTAACTTTTAATGAATTTTCAACCAAGAAGATTAATTTTCTACCGAAAAAGACGAAGTTTTAACAAAATTTAAGAATTTTCAACCAAACAATTGCATTTTTTACAAAAAAAAAATTAGTACCAAAAGAGATGAATTTTCAATCCAAAAAGACGATTTTTCTACTGAAAAAATTAGTTTTTCACTCTGAATTTTCAAAAAAACAAGTTCAGTTTTAAACAAATAGTTTAATTTTTTTCCAAATTGTTGAATTTTTAAGCAAAGATGAAACTTCTACCAAAATAGTGGAATTTTCAACCCAAATAGACGAATTTTCAACAAAACAGGTAAGTTTTTTATCTAAAAATATGACGTCTTAGCAAATAAGTTGAATTTTCAACACCAAAAAATTGAATTTTCAACCAAATAGTTGAATTTTCAACCAGAAAGATTAATTTCCTAAAAAAAGGAAATTTTCAAACCAAATATTTTAATTTTTCACCAAATTATTGAGTTTTCAAACAAAGATGAAAGTTATACCAAACCAGTTTAATTTTCAACCCAAAAAGTCGAATATACAACAAAACAGTTAATTTTTCTACCAAAAACGAAGACTTCTTAACAAAATAGTTGGATTAAAAAAAAAAATTCTTGAAAATACGGGAAAAAGAGGAATTCTTCAAACAAGGGGAGAAGAGGAAAATAGGGGAAAAAAGATAAAATCTATAAACACCAACAATAAAATAAAAAACTTACAAGCATAATATTTAGTTACTTTGCTTGTAAAATAAAATCACTAATTATATATTTTTTGAACATTTCAAACAATTGTTATAAACATTTATATTTTCGATGTGTGGTGTCACGTTCTGCATCCCTCCCCCTATAACTTGTGACGTAGTTTTTGACCGGCTTCCATCCAATATATCACTTTCTGAGTCCATTGAACTGGAAATCGAAACTTTTAGATAATATAAAAGAAAAAAAATGCAAAATGCAAAAAAATATGTTTAAGAGAGTGAAATAGTACGGGGGCTTGAAATGGGAGGGGTAATTTGACAGGGTTATGGGGTGAGTTTCAAATCACCCCTTTTTTCCGCCCTCTTCTTCTTAATATACAAATTTTTAAAAAATATATGTTTATGAGAGTGAAATACTACTGGAAGGGGGGAGGTTGCTAGAAATGGGAGGGGTAATTTAGAAGGGCTATGATGTAATTTTAAAATCACCCCTTTTTCCCGGCCTCTTCCTCTTAATATAAAAATTTAAAAAATATATGTTTAAGAGAGTGAAATACTACTTGGAAGGGGGTGCTGGAAAGGGGAGGGGTAATTTAGAAGGGCTATGGGGTGAGTTCAAAATCACGCCTTTTCCCCGCCCTCTTCCCCTTAGTATAAAAAATTGTTTAATAAAATATCTTTAAGAGAGTGAAATAGTACTGGAGGGAGGGGGTGCTTGAAATGGGAGGGGTAATTTGAAAGCGTTATGGGGTGAGTTTCAAATCACTCCTTTTTTTCGCCCTCTTATTCTTAATATAAAAACTAAAAAAAAAAATGTTTAGGAGAGTGAAATAATACTGGGAGGGGGGAGTGCTGGAAAGGGGAGGAATAACTTGAAACCACCCCTAATTATTCTTTTGTATAAAAATGTAAAAATAGTGTTAGGGAGCACAAAGAAATTAACTTATTATTGGGAGTATTTTTGACAGTGCAATATTTCATATTATTCAAAATACTTAACTTTCTCCAGCTCCCCCTTTTCCTTTTCTTTATAAACTAAAAAAAAATATATTTTGAGAAGAACCTGACCAAAAAGTCGAAAATACTGAAAAGCTACGATTTTAGAAAATTACCAAATTTACATTTAAAAAAGTTGCATTCAAAATTGTACAATTAGACAATTTTTTAATTTAAAATATTTTTTGAAATTATGCAAACCCAATTTTTAACTTTGAATCAAAGAAAGCTTGTAGATTCTCAAAAATTTCAAATTAATATATGTTTTTGATAAAATTATACTACACGAATTCTTCATTGTTATTTAAAGAAAATATAAAATATCGAACCAACTAAATTCTATAATTAATTAAAAACTTCATCTATCAATTCGTCTCTCTTTGGCACCAATGTAATTTCCATTCAAACCACTTTGTTCGAGTTCCTGATGTCCATATTGCTGTTTAGTTATCTTGTATTTTATTGGCAATCAGTCTTCAATCCAGTCCCCATATAAATAAAAGGAACGTAAAACCTAAAAAAAAAAAAAAAAAAAAAAAAAAAAAAAAAAAAAAAAAAAAAAAAAAAAAAAAAAAAAAAAAAAAAAAATGTTCAGGACCTTCAATCCGCCAATTTTGATGAAAAATAGCGATAACTTTCAAATGAATTGACAGATTGGATTGGGCTTTAGCAGCGGGCAGATTTTTTGATAAAGGTGGAAAAAACTAATTTCTTCATCTGAGAAAAATGTTTAAAAATGAATATTTTGGCTTGATTCAAATAAATTGAATACACAATTGCAATAGAAATGAAATGAAACTGTCAAAAAATATTTGAAAAATTGCCAGCAGCAGGAAGCAAACCCGGACTTTCCGGTTACGAATTCGAGCGCTATATGGGTGATTCTCCATGTTAAAGTCACCTTTGGTAGGAACAATTATTTTTGAAAAAGTATCTTAAAACATGTGTTTTTTTATCCAAACTATTTACTTGAGATAGAATGATAAGCAATTTTAAAAGTGTTTTAGCTGAAAAATATTTCTGTCATGTTCTTAAAAATAATTTTATGAAAAACTCATCGGTCATTTATCAGAATCTGCAATAGTGATCCGATTTCTATAAAAATGTATGCTGTAAGTTTTTGGGTTCACTAAATCCGAATTTGATAATAAATCTTTTAATTGGAAGAAAATTGAAATGTAAATCATCAAAATTACATATTTTGAATTGTAATATTTAAAACTTGCATAATTTTTTATTGTAAATCTAAAAAATTGAAAACTCTACAATTCTTAAGATTTAAAATTCAAAGTTATACAATTTTTAAAAGTTACAATTGAAAATTATGGAATTTTGAGAATATCGAATTGAAAATTATTCAATTTCTGCATTTATATATTAAAAGTATGTGATTTTAAACCTTGTTTAAATTTTTTTAATTTTGTTTGACGGTAAAATTTATTTGTGAATGTATCTAAACTTTCTTAATAAAAGAGAAAATTTTAATTGTAAATGTTTTTTAATATTGGGAAGTAATTCTGCTTGTAATATTTTGCTGCCACACTATAATTTTATCATAATAATGAAAAAATAATTTAAATTTGAAAAGATTTCAATTTTTTTTTTAAAAAATGTATATTTTTGAAGACTTTGCAATAAAATTTTGAAGCTTTTTAAGGATTTTGAAAAGCTTTGAGATAGAAAAATTTTTTCTCAAAAATCCAGGAAAAATTTTAATTGATTTTTTATTTTGAAAAATTAATTTAGGAAAATATTTTGAAATATTTTGAAACATTTCAAATGATTCCCGAATATTTCGGAAAAGAATGCAGAAGATTTTGAGACGAAATTTTTTAATTTTGTAAAATTACACAATTTTTGAAAAAATTCGAATAACTTTAAATTATTTTTTATTTTACAAAATTTTTGTCAAGAGAGTATTGTAAAAGATTTAAAACAATTTCAAAAGATTTAAAAAATATATTAAAAAATCTGGAAGATTTTAAAACAATTATTTTAATTTTCTTAATTTTTTAAAAATTTAAAAAAAAATTCCAATCATTATAAAAAATATTTCGCAGTTTTTAAAAAATAATTTAAAATCGGAATAAAAAAAAGAATATTCTTAAGATACCTAGGAATATTTAAAGTGATTTTTCATTATGAAAAATTAATTTAAACAAAATATTTTTAAAAACTTCAACTGATTTTTAAAATTTTCAACAACGAATCCGGAAAATTTTAAGATAATTTTATGAATGATGCGAGTCAGTTTGAAAGGTATTTATGAATTTTAGATGTTTTGAGAATATTATGTAAAATATCTTCAAACTTTGAAATATTTCCGAAAATTTATCAAATATATTTAAAAGTTTTTCAAACGTCAAACGGTCCTAAATATCTTTTAAATTGATTCGAATTTTTCCCTTAATTTTTCAGAATCCTGTAAAATAAAAAAATTTTTTTTAAATTGTCTAGATACTTTTTCGATATATCTCACATCTTAAAAAGTCGTTTCGAAATGTTTCGAGAAACCCAGGAAAAACTTATTTATATAACCTTAAATATGTAGTTATAACAAATGTACATTTTGTATTGAAATTAATTTTGTCCTTAAATTATACCTAAAATTTTTGTTCTTTCTCAACTGAAATTTTTTTTTTGAAAATTCAACAATTTTGTTAGAAATATGCTTTCTTGGCTGAAAATATAATTTCAAGAAAATATTTTTAAATATTTCAACTGATTTCCCAAAATTTTGGAAAAGAATTTAGAAGATTGTAAATTAAAGTTTTTCAATTTTGCAAGATATTTAGAAGCTTTTATTTGAGAGTATATTTAGAAAGATTTCGAAATATTTCAAAATATTTCCACAATTGTGAGAAAAGTATCTGGAAGATTTTATGACAATTTTAGGAATAATTCGAATCCGTTTAAAAGATATTTAGGAATTTTCGAATTGATTATAAATATTTCAAAACTTTGAAAGACTCGCGAAAATTCATAAAATATTTTTTTAAATTTTCCAAGCCCTAAAATGTCCTAAATATTTTTTAAACTAAATCAAATTTTTCCAAAATTTTTGTAGATTTTTGTAAAATAAAAAAAATCCATACAAATTTTCTAAATACTTGTTTTTACTTATCTGAAATTTTCAATATAGTTTTTTTAATTTTCTCGAGAAATTCAAAATTTTATTTTGTATTAAAAATTATTTTTCTCTTCAAATTATAATTTGCTTAAAAGTATTTTTCCTTGACTGAAAATTTGTTTATGGTGAAAAATACAACAATTATGTTGGAAAATCGTCTATTTGGTTTGAAAATTCATCTCTTATGGTAAAAATTAACTCTTTTTTTATTTTAATTGTAAATGTTTGGTTTGAAATTAAAATATTTTTTGGTTAAGGATTCAACTATTTTGTTGAAAATTCTTTTCTTTGGATAAATTCAGCCCTTTTTGATTTAAAATAAAAATACTTTTTAGTTGTAATAACAACTATGATATTTTTCGTCGAGAATTCATATTTTATTGTTGATAATTCAGCTCCTGGGTTTAAAGTTGAACTGCTTTGTTTAAAATTTACTTGTTTGGTTGAAAATCCATCATTTTAGTTAAAAATTCAATTTTCTAATTAAAAATGTAACTATTTTGGTGAAAATTCGCCTTTTTTGACAGAAAATTAATTTTCTTGAGTGAAAAATTCACCTTTTTGGTTGAGGGTTCAAATAATTTGTTGCAATTTTTTTTTCTGATCAATTAAACTATTTTTGAATAAAAATTGAAATTCCTTCGGATTGAAATATCAACTATTACATTTTTCGTTGATAGTTCATATTTTTTGCTTAAAAATTTAATAACTTGATTTAAAGTTAAATTACTTGACTAAAAATAATTTTTTTTTGCTGAAAATGTATCTCTTTGGTTTGAAAATTCATCTCTTTTGGTAGAAATTTCAGTTTCTTTTATTAAAATTGCAACTGTTTGGTTTCAAATTAAAATTTCTTTTTCGGTCGAGGATTCAACTATTTTGTTGAAAATACGTGTTTTTAGATGAATTCAACTCTTTTTAAATCAAAATTAAAATATTTTTAGTTTTGACATCAATTTTAACATCATCATGTATTTTTACTGAAAGTTAATATTTTTTATTTAAAAACTTAAATACTTTGATAAAAGGTTAAATTTTTCATTAAAAATTCATTTTTGTTTGTTTGAATATTCATCACTTTAGTTAAAAATCTTCATTCGTAGAAAATTAATCTTCTCGAAAAAAATTGATGTATTTGGTTGAAAATTTAACTATTTGATTGAAAGTAATTTTCTTTGAAAATTCATATTTTCGGATCAAAAAATTAAAACGTTTTGTAAAAAAATTTGTCTCTTTTGGAAAATATTCAATATTTTCTGGTTAAAAATACAACTGGTTGAATATTATTCTTATTTGGTTGAGGATTCAATCATTTGGTTGAAAATTCAATTACTTGGTTGAAAGTTGAAATACTTTACTAAAAAGTAATTCTTTTTTATTCAAAATTCATCTTTTTGGCTTAAAAACTCATCTCTTTTGGTAGAAATTTCAGTTTAAAAAAAATTGAAATTGCAACTGTTTGGTTTTAAATGGAATTTTTGTTCGTTTGAGGATTCAACTATTTTATTCATAATTTTTTTTTTTGATGAATTAAACTCTTTTTGATTTTAAAATGAAAATATTTTTTGTTTTAATATCAACTACTATATTTTTCGCTAAAAAAATATCTCTTTTGGTTGAAAATGCAATTGCTACGGTAAAAGTCGAAATGCTTTTTTGAAAATTCATCATTGTATTTGAAAATTCGTCTTTTTGGGTTAAAAATTAATCTTCTCGGTGAAAAATTTATGTATTTAATTGAAAATTCAACTGTTTGGTTGAAAATTATTTTGTTGTTGAAAATTCATATTTTTGGATAAAAAAATCAAAATATTGGGTAAAAAATTTGTCTCTTGGGAAACATTTAAGATTTTCTAGTTCAAAATACAACTGGATGGAAATTAATCTTTTATGTTTGAGGTTTAGCCGTATTGTATTTTTTTAATGAAATAAAATGTTTTTTAATTCAAATTGAAATCTCTTTAGATTTAAATATCAACTACATTTTTCGCTGAGAGTTAATTTTTTTTTGTTGAAAATTCAATTACTTGGTTAAAAGTTGAACTACTTTACTATAAAGTCATTCTTTTTTAGTCAAAATTCGTCTTTTTGGTTTGAAAACCCATCTCTTTTGGTAGAAATTAAAGCTTTTTTTTAATTAAAATTGCAACTGTTTGGTTTTAAATGAAATTTTTTTTTTTGGTTGATGATTCAACTATTTCGTTAATAATTTGTTTTTCTAGATGAATTACAAACTTTTTGATTTTAAAAATCAAAATATTTTTTAGTTTTATATCAACTACTATATTTTTCGGTAAGAATTAATCTCTCTTGTTTGAAAATTCAATTACTACGATAAAAGTTAAAATACTTTTTTAAAAATTCATCTTTTTGGTTGAAAATTCGTCTTTTTTGGTAACAAAATTAATCTTGTCGCTAGAAAATTCATGTATTTGGTTAAAAATAAAACTATTTGGTCAGAAATTATTATTTTGTTGATAATTAATATTTTCGGATAAAAAAATTAGAATATTTTTAACAAATTTGTCTCTTGGGAGATATTTAATATTTTCTAATTCAGAATACAACTGGTTGTAATGTTTTTTAAAAAGAATTAAACTGTTTTTTAATTCAAATTGATATATCTTTGGATTTAAATAAAAACTACATTTTTTGCTGAGAGTTCAGATTTTTTGTTTGAAAATTCAATTTCTTGGTTAAAAGTTGAATTTTCTTGTTAAAATGAATTTTTTGTTTGTTTAATTATTTGCTGGAAACTTCATGTATTTTATTGAAGAAATTTTACCGCGATTTCGCTGGGAGCGGGTGCAATTTTTAAGATTAGCACCTGCTCCCGGCAAAATCCTGCGGTTGTCCTTATGACAAACTTTTAACTATATTGCAACCGCCAACTTTCGCTGGCTGAGTTAACTTATTGTCTTACCTAATTTAACTATGCTTGATTAAGACATAAATAAAATAAAGGGACTACTACAGAGAAAAAACTAGATTCCGTTTTACAATTGAAAAATTATTTATTCAAAAATGCCTATTCTAAGCTAAAAAACAGCACAGAAAGCCCTACTTCCCAGCTAAAAAACGCGTTGACCTAGATTGGTTCTATTGACGAATAGAATAATAATAAAAGAGTTTCGGAAACACAGTAGATAAAATATGTACAAACAAAAAGGAACACCATAACGACTAAAAATTGAGTTTTGCGTTTATAGAGCTGTGTTTTCCTCAAAGTCTAGGATTTCTCTCTCTCTTTGTTTAAAATTAAAACACACAAAATGATTCTAATGGATGGGCCTAGAGTTTATACCAATTATTTTTGAACTAGTGTTAAAAGATTTCTTTATTATATGAACACTTCAGAAAAATTGCCGATTTTCACTCGGTCTCAGGCACTAGAATCTCACGATGCTACTCTACTTTCATTTTTAGAATCCTTCAATGAGCCTATTCACAGAATAAAAAAAATTACATTGGGTGTGTTCCCATCCGAAGGTAAGTCTTGTCAAAACACAATAAATGTAATAGTTAAAAAAATACAATGCAAATTAATAACAGTTGATTATGAGATGGCTGATTGTTCTACTACTCTTCACTCAGAGGTTAATCCTTTAGGGGCTGTGAGCTCACGCTTCGACTCTACTGCCTGGGCTCGAGAACGTCTGAGCCTCAGGTATTCCGCCGTGACCGGAGAGAGAGAGAGAGAGCGCAAGAGAGGTTCAACGGATGTTATTTTCACAAATTCTTTAGTTTGTGAGGAATTTACAACTGTCTTATTTTTCGAAGTTCCTTTTGACAGGAAATTATAATTTCTACCAAGATTTCCATCTGCCGACTTTCGCAGCCAATTCGAGCAGTACAACATTCTATTGACCTGGGGCTTTGGTATAACCTCTGCTTTGCTTAATAATGTTCTTGCAACAATCGCTTTCGAAATATCGGTGACTTTTATGACAGCTATGCCCCAAAGGAGAATAAATCTTTCTAAATAGTCTCTGAGCGATACAATCACAGTGGAGACTCTCTTAGGAGTTGCTTCACGTTTGGAATTGAGTGAAGAATGTGGCAAGGAGGAGAGGATTGATCCTCAGTCCTTCCCACAAGGTATTCACCCTGAGATCTCGGCTGTTGGTGGCACAAGATTTCAAAGTGCCGTTTTTCGGCCGTGGAGCGCTTTTTATGTTGGTTGCCCCACTTCCACCCTCTCTCCCTCTTACGCAATAACGTTGCGTGGGAGTTCTGGAGCCTGCGCTCTGAGATTTCTCCTGTGTGATGCAATTCTGCATGTGCATTCCACAGGAGTTACTTCCCTTGCCTATCCTCAGGCGACACTTGTAACTCACAGGTTACAATATATATATATCAGAAAAGTTTAATGAATTTGCATGAGAATGCAGAGTTTTTTATGACTTGAAAACAATTTTTCCCGCAAAATGATAAATATGACATTTATACATTTTTTGTCCTAAATTGTCCTGATTTTTCCCTGTAAGTAGTAACGTCCTTTCTGTTCAACCTTTAAAACTACTCCCTTCATCAAATCCTGGTGCGCCACTGATTAACCTCATACCTATCTATGAAAAAATGCACATTATTAATTCAGTATTTACTGTTATTGAATGAGTATGATACTTTCCTATCCGATTGCTTTGTAACCCATTTATTGAGAAACTTCTCCCCAAATCATGGCAACGAAAATTATACCAAAGACACGTGCTTTCAAGTTTGTTCTTTGAACGAGAAAAAAAAATTAATGAAATGTAAATATCTGAGTAGAACAATTTAAATATCTCTCCAGTCTATCTCATAAATATGTGACCTAATTCAAAAAGATTAATGAGACAGCGATTAGTATATGCTCTAATGAAACAACGGAATATTCAGTTGCCCAAACAATTCTCGATTAAGTAGTTTTCTCTACATTTACAAAAAATGAATTTCGCTATCACCCTGTCCTTAAGCTTGGCTGCTTTCATTACTTTTTTTGGTGAGTATAAAATTATAGTTTCTTATAATATCATATCTATTATTTTCAATATACTAGTCATTGTACTGCATTTACCTCCCTTTCGAAATTGTTCAATCTAAAAACCCTGTTCAACTCGATGTATAACTAAATTTTACGCCTCTAGCGAAGACAAGCTTTCACATTAAATATTTTTTTCTACGAAGTGCCTGGTCTTGAAATTCAGGATGATTAATACAATATTTTTCGTAAGTTTGCGTAGTAGTTTCGAATTTTCAGGACTCGTCCATCCCCTTTTCGAAATCCCCCAATTTCTCGGTAAATCTAGACACAGCCTTTTTTCTAACAAAAGAAAAAGAAAATTAGGTGTATACATTTGAAAACTGATTGAATGAAATAATTGTTTTTTTCATATGAATGGTTATGTTCAAAATTAAAAATTTCCATACATTTGCTTAATGCCTATTGAAAGTAGGGATATTAAAGATTGTAGTCTAAAGAAAGAAGGGGCTTTTAATGTTGCCTTCCTTCTCTTTATTTGCATTTTTTATTGTAAATGGAAGTATTATTCATGTATTATCAGTTCATGATCAGTTCTCATGATCAATGAAATGGGCTTAAACATTTTTTGTGAAACTATAGTAATATCTTAATTCAGCTATGTTTTTACAGAGTTAGGATATTCCATAGTTCCTGAGCCTCAACAACTCGCCATACCCGCCAAACTCCGCAGACGCGACGGACCTTCCGGAACTGCCAGAAATTCGATTATTGCACTGGATCCGAGTGGGTTCTTTCCTGCAAATCTTTTAACGAAAGATCTTAGTGGTCAATATACCCCATTAAAACTACCTTGTGCTAGACTAGAATCAGATACTCATTTCTACGTTGCAATAATAGACCGGCATTATTGGGTGCGTGGAATATATCGTATACCATACTTACGGGTTATGGTAAACGCACGTAACATATCCGATATACACATAATGAACGAACATGATATTGCAAATAATCCAGTAGACTATTATTTAGAACCGCACGAGCGTCACGGATACAGACATGAATGAGAAAACTTTGAATAATTTCGTTTTGTAAACCGAACTCGGAACAAAACTTAAGAATTTTTTAGTAAAAAGTCAGAATTAAAATTAATTTGATGCGTTTGTGAATTTTAATATCTGTTTTTAATACGCTAAATAACAAAAAAATTTATTACCTGACTTTATTGTGTATTCATTTTTCCCTACCTTACTTTTTAATCACATCTGTTATTAAAACAGTTCGTTATACATATATGTAACGTTGAACGAAGAAACCAGCCTTAGGAACGAAAATCTGTTTACGAGGAAAAGCAAATCAAATTGAAAGGAAAGCGAACAGGTATTAGCTACTTACATTTTAGATTCTTCAACTGAAATTTAATACTAATATTAATTAAACTCACTGCAGGTTTTTTTTGTGATCAAAAAATTAGTCCAATTGCAGGTTAATCTTAAAATTGGATTCCGAATCATCTTACAACCACAGTTTAAATTTACATTATTAAATTTTCTGTCAGTTCCATAATTGCCAAAAACTTTGGCAAATAAATTAGATATAAAGGTTAAGATTTAAGCTGCATCAAGGCTTCCCGAAATATTGGGGGAGTTGGAAAATGATATGGACTAGTAAATGAAATTTAGAAACATTTTGAGAAGTTCTTGTGTAAAAGGTTGCTTTAATTTTCTCATGTTCATTCACGAGGCGACGAATGAAACAATTCTTGGCAGACTTAACTTATGATCAAATAATAAATAATTAATACTAATTTTTGTTAATTAATCGGTAAATTAATAATAACCACAATATAATTAATTAAAGCTATCAAAGCAATAACATTTGGCGAAAAAGCGTCAATTTTCGTCCTTCATACATCATTAAACAGTTACAATTTTTTATCTTATTCACCTAAGTTTGCGATGATAACGTCGTACATACATTCGAAGCAAATATTTCAACAATGAAAAACAATCTTAAAATTTATGAATATCAAGATTAATCGAATTTAATACATTTAAAACACATAATTGCTTTTAGCACGTTTTCATAATTATTGAAAAAAAGAGAGGATTAATAGCAATATCTTTTTAATTTACTATGAATTGTAGACATTTTCATGAATATCCTCTCTTTTTTATTTATAATCTTATTCTTAAATATAGTGAAAAAGTGTATGATATCACATCAGAAGACGAAATTTCAAATACGTCTTTGTTTGCACTTGATGACAATTTTTTCTCCATTTCAAAACAAATAAAGGGTCAATTATTTTTAACTTTTTGTTTTATTTCATAAGTGAAATACTCATGTTTCAGAAATGAAAAAATGTAGGAAGAATTGTTACCAAATAATTTATGCAAATTACTCGCCCTTTCACTCTCACTTTCACTTTGTGCGCGCTTTCAGTGCATAGAATTTATTATTTATTAGTAGATACATAATTTAATACTACACAAAATATAATAAAAAAATAGGTAACTCATTTTGAAATTAGATACAAAAAATAAAAGTCTAATTCATGAGTAATCTTACATCTATAGTCGAAACTGAAAATATAACAAGTTTTTAATAAAAGAATATTTTTTCTAGAATTATAAAATTATTCAAAAAGTGTGTTATTTTTCAAGCTTATTATACAGAATGCAATTTTTCAAGCAATAGTATAGATCTACAAAATTTTGGTTATTAAATACTTTATCATGGGATTGTACCATCAATTTTTAGTGGTTATTCCTCCTTGGTCGAGTACGAAATTTCTAAAAAATGGACCACTTTTTAACATATATTTTCGATGTGGGTGATTTTTTTCAATACATCAAAAAAACTTCAACAAATTTAATAATTGGAATATTTTACCACTTTTCCTGAACAAAAATTGTGTAAAAAAAGAGTTTGATAAAAATGTACAAATATTTATAAAAGGATGGAAATCTTGTACGTTCTTTGAAGCGTATTCGAAATTCCAAAAATAAAAATGATTTCCATTATATGCGTTTGAATACAATTAATATTTTACAGTGCAACGGATGAAAATTTTGAAAGTTTATAATATAATGTTATATAAATTCGCAAGCATTAATTATAGAAGTGAGCATGTACTATGGAGCAATTATCGATGGACTGTGTTCGTTACAAAATCGAATGGTACGGCATATTTGTATTTTATTTAAGCATAGAAAAAACTGCTATATTTTTCGGAAAAAAATTAGGGCTTGGGGAAGCTGATTTCTTGCGGGGACTTCCCGTTTTCCACAAGCCAAACGCTTCCACTTTTTCCGTTGTTTAGTACATGTATCAATGCCTTGGCCACGTGTTCAGCTCTGAAAAATTATTTTAGTAAGTTTTATGACTATAAATAATTAGAAAAAAGTTATTTTGACAAATAAAATATTCAAAAAATTTTAAAAACATGAACCTAATTTTTTAATCGTTCAATCCTAATTATATTATATTATTTTTAAAGGAAAGTTTTGAGCTTCTAGTTTGCAATTGCTCTATTTTTAAATTAAATAACGTTCAACTGTTTTTGATTTCAATTTGAAATTACACTGTATCCAAAGGATATAAATTTAATAGACCTAAGAAAAATTAATCTGGACTATTTGGTGATACCAACTTTATAATTTAAAAACTTACTTTTGGGTAACACAGGATGCTGTATCTCGTCGCCAGGCGTCTTCGTATCTAGGAGAAAGTAATTGTTTCCCAACATCTCGAACTAAATTACTTTCTGTGGCACTTGGACAAAGGGCCATCACTCTCACTCCTGTTAAATCGACGTGGTAATCGTCCTAAAATTGCAAGAAAGAAAGTTGATTTAATCAGCCTATTTAATTCGTCCATGTGTAAATAAAACTCCTGCTTGAATCATCCCTATCAATTATTTTTCAACTTATATGTTGTTTTCCTAGGCAAAAAATGAGACACGGATGTTTTGTTCTTTACCAAAATTTTTTTTTCATTATCTTAGGGCTACTTGAATATTTAGGTGAATCGTGAAAAAATTAACAAAAATTTTCTTCAAAAAGTGCTATCTTGGGAACTTGTTTTTAAAGAAGCTTTAGAAAATTTTAAATTGCTAAAAAGGCATACATTTTTCAACAAAGAAGCTGAAATCATGTGAAATGACATCATTTTGCAGAGAGATAAAAATCCCGAATGTTGAAAAATACTTTACTCAAAAATCATAATTTCATCAGTTTTCTTATTTAAAATCTACATGCTGTAACTGTATATTCTATAAATTGGCACTGTTAGAAATATTTTGAAATTGACGATGTTTCAACTTTACAAAGCTAACGGAAAATTTTACGAAATTTCCGATATATTTATGTAGCGGCACGTTAAATTTACGGAATTTATAATTGAATTTTCTGGCATTTTTCCTGAAATTACCCGGATGTGATGATATTTAGAGTATCTCTGGGATACCGGGCGACCTGTCGGAATAAAATTGCCTTATCTCTATAAGCTTCTCGTGAGAAAAAAAATGAGTTCTTTCAAAAATCAAAAACACCGACGCACAGCCCCTTGGAAAAAAGCATCTTCTCTTATAAAGATGAAAATCACCAAAGGAGCCTTAGAGCATTCTTCGGAATCTCTAAGTGGGGAATCATCTGAGAGTAGCCCTGGCACAGCGGGAGATAGGGACTCAAGTTGCTAAAAAGAGGTTAAGATGCAAATTATTAAATCAATCGGATACAACAACTAGCCTAACGGGGACTCCAAAGAGGCCCCATTCTGATAGCAGCACATCGAATGAAATTACGTAATGTCCAACAGTCTTTTATAGCCAGGCTCTTCAAAGTCACCTAAACGTGACCATAGTCGCGAAGGGGTTCCCATAGATCAAACTCGATGGCAACCAGGTCAAAGCAATTGGAGCAGCATTAGAGAATTATATCGATGGGGTGTAACCTGGTTAAGTTATTCCAATATTGGAAGATTACCGCTTCCAAAATGATAGATTAATCGTCATCTATTCAGACGAAGTGTCCAGAACATGGCTCATTAAAGCTGTTGGCGCATTACAACCTTGGGCGGGAGCTAAGATCAAAGCGATCGACAGTAAAAACCGAAAAACCAAAGTTACACTATTTTAAGCAAACGTTTGACAGCGAAACGAACGACTTTTGCCTTAATACAAGAACTTTGGACTTACAAGGCGAAAGCTAGAGGCTTAAGTATCAAGAGCGGGTCAGTAATGTATGCAGGCTCCGTAGAAACACCTATGGCAGCACTTTTATGTCAGAGGGGATATTAAATTTATTGAATTACCAAGGTTATTCTATAGAGACTTGGTGACAATTATGATCGAGCACCGTCTAAGAGGCAGGCGCCAACCTATTGTGATTGGCTCAACGTACCTACCATTTCACTCCAAGGACCCACCACCATCTGAGGAATCTGGTGGACTACAGCTGCGTTAAAGGGTGGGCATTGCTCATCGGATGTGATGCTGACGCACATCATTCGACTTGTGGTAGTAAGAACACAAACCACAGGGGTGAGTCTTTATTAGATTACCTCTTAAGTACTGATTTAACTTCATTAAAACTAGATAATACGCTTCTTTCGTGACATCCAGATGTTGTGAGGCAACGGTTTCCACCTCATGTTCGATAAGTATTGGCAAAGAGGTTCAAGGGGTTGCTTGTGTTGTCGGATACGTCACCATCGGATCATAGACAGATATGCTTCTATTTAACAGCCGATATAACTGACGTTCAAAGGTATGGTAACTGTAAAGTAACTGGCTGAAATACTTAAAGGGAGGATCTCAGAAGTTTTCTGATCGCTAAACCAGGCAGAATCAAGTCTATCGAACAAATAGAATCCGTGGTCGATATCCTACAAAAGGTGTAAACAAAGCGTATGAGGACTATTTTCCTCTTCGTATTAAAAAGATAGACAGGGATGCACTCCTTTGGCATCCTAGTTTTGAAGACCTGAAAAAGGATATTTCACGCCTTATTAAAAGGGGTAAAAAGAATGGGAAAATGGGGACTAGTACAGAGCAACAATAACAAGATATAATAATGAGATACAAAATGCCGTAATAGATTCATGAATGGGGTATTTTCAGGGAATCAAGAATATACCTGCCACTGCTAAACTCCAGAGAACCTTAAGATGTAACTCATCATGTCAACTAAAGACGTTGATGTTGCCTCTGGACAAAACGGCTGAGACGAATAATGAAACCCTAGAGCAGCTAAGGAGAGTAAACTGCCCGGGCTTGGATTTAGATTGCACGAGTGAGGGTACGGTTCATGAGTCATAACAGTCAGGAGGACTAACTTCTACAGCCAAAATGGAAGACTGAAACGTAGCCAGTCGTATTGTTACTAATTCAAAAATTAAATGGGTAGTTCAACAATGCAAACCATTCAAAGCTGCAGGAGATGATCAAATATTCCCAGCATTAACTCAAGAAGGATTATGGTCCTTGGTGGGTCCTTTGTCCGGTATCTTTCGGGCATGCTTATCAATGGAATACACCACGGTAGCATGAAGGAAGGTTAGAGCAATCTTAACATCAACGCCGGATAGGGATACCTAATATGAGGCAATACCATTCAGACTGATCAGCTTGACTTAGTTCATGCCGAAAATATCAGAAAAATTAGTGGACCTTTACATGAAAGAAGAAATCCTAACGGAAAAGCCTCTCCACAGGAATCAATTTTCCTCAGAAGAAGGCAGATCTACTGTAGACGCTCTCTATGCGTTTACCTCCCGCATTAATAATATAATGCGGAAAGGTGAAGTAGCAATTGCAGCATTTCTAGACATAAAGGGGACATTTAGTAACACCTCAATTGAATATCCGATTCTGCTGAAACACATGGATTGAGAGACACCGTAAACCGTATCACCTGGAGATCCTCGTGAGAGGAAAGCATGAGGGCACCTGAGTGGAACGCATGCAGTCAGGACTCAGCATAGTAGAGCAATGGAGCAGAGACTATTGTTTGTCCTTTAGCTCGGACAAGACAGAACTCATACATTGTACCAGAAGAAGGATGCTTCCTGACCTTAGGAATCTTATGTTCTACTGTAGGGAACTAGAATTTTTAAAATCCGCAAAGTATTATCACGAGTGTAAGACCGAGGAGGGAGAGTGTGATTTTGAGTACCGAGATAAGGGTTTAGACACAAGGAAACTGCTCATTCGTAAGAGCTAAGACATGGTTTATTAATCACTTACATTTGTTTGAAGGCTGTCAGCCCGTGGCGGGTGCTGGCTGCGGGTTTGCTGGTAGAGGACCAGTAGATATAATCCCCGCGGAGATGTTCCGGGATTATCGCGTCGTGGTCCGAGGGTTGCCCTCGGAGCAGAAGGTCCTAGTGGGTTGGCGACGGCACAGGGTGGTGACGAGCGAGAGCTCTAGGTTAGAAGTCGCAAACACTAGGGTGCGAACAACGAGAGCACAAAAGGCGGAAGGCGAAAAACGAAAGGTTAGAGCACTGGTCGTCCTGGGCTACAGGGCCCCTCGGTGGGTTCCGTCTCCTCTCGTGCCCGGCCCGGTAACCAAGTAATAGTAGTTCATGAGGTCATTCTGGACATCCCGCCGTTGCACTTTTACGTAATGAAGATTGCGGCAGCGGAAGTCTATAGACTTCGTAGGGAGCAACCTTAGTGATAATGAGGTGGCAGATCTATATGATATCAGTAAGCGCATGCTCTGCGAGGATAATATCGCTATGCAAACTGATGTTGCGTCGAAGAAATTATCCTTCATGAAACCCTCCAAGGTCATCTTTTCTTGAAGGGAAGAATGGCATGATTAAGGGAAGGGGAAAGAATTATTTACACCAAAAGGTTTCGTTTGCTACACAGGCGGCACGAAAGACACCTTGGGAACAGGGGCTGGAATCTATGGGAAGAAGCCCAGGGCTGAGATAGCAACAGCACTGAGCACATTCCCTGCAGTTTTCCAGGACGAAATAATAGCTTTTAAAGATTGCCTAGATGAAAATTTTAAGCCGGCTTATGAAGGCCAGCATATTTACATTTGCTTTGACAGTAAAGCAGCACTTGAGGCTCTTAAATCTGCAGAATTTACTTATAGTCAAGTCTGGAGTTGCCTTCAGGATCTACTTGAGGTTGCTGGTAAAGACTAGGTTAGTCTGCTCTGGGTTGCCCGTCATGAGGATATTGAAGATAATGGGAAAGCAGATGCAGTGCCTAAGACGGGAGCTTTACAGCCCCTGATTGGCCGGGAAGCCTACTGGACGTGAGTTATTTAAAGAAAAATTACTTTCAGTCGAGTATCGGGTACGTGGTAAATATATCCTTAAATTAAAAGTATCTAGAAATGAAAAGAAAAACTTACACCAAATGCTCTGGTAAGACTGACAATTGCTGATTTGGTCGCAGAATAAATAGGAGCACTGACATAAGGATTTATGCTCACATTACTTCCTGTATTAATTACCACACCTCCCCCGTAGCCCCTGTCTTTTGCCAAATATCGTTGTGCAAGAAGGGTTCCTCGAATCACTCCATTCTGAAAATTAAAATATTATATTATTATCCAATATAATTTTTTCAACCATGAAAGCTGTTTTTTCTCTAATTTTAATTTAACAGTAATCATGAAGTATTCTATGTTTCGTCGTGAAGGAATCTACTTACGAGATTAACATCTACTTCCAATTCCCAAAATCTATCGTTCATAATTCCAGCATTGTTTACAACAATATCTAGTCTTCCAAAAGCCGAGAGAGTAGTTTCGAAAGATTCTATAAAATAAAAAATATTATAAGTTTTTTTATATATCTGTAGTTCGTATTGCGTGTTTTAAGAATGACTAAACTTTAAAGGTTTACAATACTAAAATTCTTTAATTTTTAACGATGAAAATAACAGTGATTTCTCTTTGGACTGATATCACATTTTTTAGTAGACAAATTTATCCAGTCGCTTTGAATGTTACTTGTTACTCCGTGATATGTACTTATTGATAATATTTATCACTTTTTAAATTTCTATTATTTCAATCTAAAATTATAGTTTTGAAATGCAGTTCTAAAGCAGCTTAATTTTAAGGCCCGCAAACAAAGTTTTTTTGCTTGAAAAGCTTAAATTCTCAAATATTTTGTATGAAATTTTTTAATTTTTGAAGACTTCCAATTTCAAAATGTCGTAGTTTCAAAATTCCATATTAAAAATCTCAGAACAATTTTAAAAATATTTCAGAATTGCAAACTTTCATTTTGAAAGCCTTCACAGTCAGTTTTAAATTGAACAATTTTAGATTGAAATCACTTAAATTGTTTTGTTTCAATTTCAGTCATTTTGGAATTTAATAATTTTAGATTTAAATATTTAAAAATTTAAGGTTTAAGTTTCAAACGTATAAAATTGTCTGTTTCTTTAAATTCTGTAAAATCGTAAAATATCAGGTTGAAAGACTTTATACCTGCACAATATTAAGTTTAAAAGTCTCGTAATCAAACAATTTTGAAGCAAATGCCTCCAAAATAAATCTAGAAAAATGAGAAATTGAGAAAAAAATTTCTTAAAAAAAATATTAGGAAAAAATAAGTAAATAATGCATACAAAATCTGCCTGCTGCGCGAATACATTCTCATCGCGCGCAGCTCGCTCTGCTCGCAAGTTGATTCTGAATTCTCTTTTGTTGCTCTTTGAAAAAAAAACTTTTCAAGGTCAATAGTTTATCTCGTTAAAATTTTTCCATACCTTGCATTATTTGACCGAAAAATGAAATTTTTTATTTTTAATAACATTTTTCACATTAAAACAACACCTATGCATTTTATTATAAACGGTTTTAAACACATTTTGTAGAAGTTTTGGAGATTAATTTTTTTTTGTTTATATTATATCGTATTTCGCATAGTTTATCAGGAGAATGTAATCTTTTTGTCTTAATAATGTTTTTTACGATCAAATCAACAACTGTGCGCTTTATCAAAAAAAAATAGTTGTAAGAAAATCTGTAGATCTTCTTGAGAAGAATTTTGCAATAAAACCAATGCCAAAGTGCAATCAGATCCAATAATTTCTTCGAATGTTAATTCAAAATGTAAGTTAAAATTGTGCAATTTAAAAATTGGAATCATAGCGATCTTGTTTTGTATTATTTTATTTTTATTTCTTATTCTCAATGTACTATCTTTAAATTGTCTGATTTTTGGTTGAAAATTTAGAAAAATAAATAATTTGAAATTGAGAATTATTAATAATAATCTTAATATTGAAGCAAAAAATTGTGTTGCTTAAAATAAAAATAGATCAAAATTGAACTATCTGAAACTGATACCTGAGTAATTGAATACTTTCATTAATTTCGAATGGATACAATTTTAGAGTTTTTAATTTTCATGTTGATCGCTAATCTTTCCATTTTTCCCTTTCATAGGTTTTAATTATGTGATTAAAATTGAAATAGTTGAACTCTAAATGCTATAATTGACGATATAAAAATTGTTACTTTTTAAACCATTTAAATTTACCGAAAATAATTGAATTTTAAAGGGGTGGAGAATGAAATATTTTTAATATCACATTTCCTGGTAATCGACATTTTCAAAAGGTTTAAATAAAGTTCGGATTCATTTAATTTTTCATGTTCCTTAGTAGAAAATTTTTCACTTGTTATATTTCCCATTTCAAATTACTTCATTTTGAACGTTTTAGATCAATTTTATTATTAAATTCTAATTTTTTTATGAAAAATAAGTTAAAATTCTAGACTTTTCAGAAGCTTTGACTTTGAATGGTCATAACTATTCAATTTAGTTTTCAATTTCA
This sequence comes from Andricus grossulariae, assembly GCA_011634705.1. Taxonomy (NCBI): domain Eukaryota; kingdom Metazoa; phylum Arthropoda; class Insecta; order Hymenoptera; family Cynipidae; genus Andricus; species Andricus grossulariae. The sequence continues at coordinate 33,581,575 of JAABKJ010000755.1, read as the reverse complement.
ATTTATCAAATTCCATTCGCTTCGTATAGAAAATTATTTCAATTCAACATGTATCAGTTCTGAAAGCTTTTCATCAGAAATAATACAATTCCAATTTCTTTCAATTTTCAACTGTCTAATTTCCACAATTGTACTCTGAAATTGTTTAATTTCAAACATTTCTAATTTGTCCTATTCTTGAAAATGTGATCTATAATCATTCGATTACGAGATTATTCAATTGGAAATAAAAATTTTCAATTTTACACGCTTTGAATTAGAAATGATACTGCTGGTAATGAAATTGACGAATTTTCCAAAATTTAGCATGCAATACTGAAATTTCCAGATCTTCTGATCAAAAATAGGTATTCAAATTTTAAACAATTTTTTCAAAATTTTACTTGATCTAAAAATTTTTTATTTGAAACGCTTTCAATTTAAAATCGTGCAATATATTTTTCTTTAAATTTCAAGCACTTTGCATTCGAAATTATTTATTAATGTTCCAAACATTTTTCAAACTCTTAATATTTAAAAATTTGTTCACTAATAGATTTTTATATTTTTAATATTTTAAGCAGTAAAAAATTGCTAATTTTTTTGAGAAAATCAACTTTTTTAGTAAAAAAATCTATCCAATCACTTTGAATGACACTTGATACTTATTGATAATATATTTATAATGTTACAAATTTTTTAATTGAAGTTCATAGTTTTGAATGTGCAATTTTAAAAGAGTTTAATTATTGAGGCCTTAAAACAAAAGTTTTTTTTTTGCTTCAAAAGCTAAAATTGACAATCTTTGGTTTGAAATTTCTCAATTTTTTGATGCTTCCAATTTCACAATTTTGTAGTTTGAATTCAAACATTAATAATCTAAGGACAACTTCACTATGAAATATTCCAATATTTTCAAAATTTCGTATTGAAAACCTTTCTAGTCAGTTTTAAATTTAATAATTTTACATAGAAATATTCTAGATTGTTCGGTTTAAATTTGTAATAAACAAAATTTTCTGTCTTTTTAAATTCGCATAATGTCAAATTAAAAGACTTGATAGTTGCACATGTTTTGTAATAAAACAATTTCGAATGAAATGCCTTCACAATGAATTTTAAAGAATGTAAAGTTAAGACAATAATTTCTGAATTGCAAGCCTTAAAATTGAGAAGAGTTTGGAATGAAGGATTGAATATAGAATTATTTTTTCTTGGAAAACGTTGCAAAATATTTCACATTTTAAACTCAATAAAAAAATATATACACTATCGAATTAAAAAGCTTTAAATGGTGCCATTTAAAATATTTAATCATATATAGCAATCTTTTTTGTATTATTTTTTTCATTTTTTATCCTCAATGTTTCTTAGTATTTAAGATTTAAAAAAATGAATCGCTTGAAATTTAAAAACGATTTGAAATTTAAAAAAAATTGAAAATGGGGTTGTTTGAAATCAAAATAGATGAAAATTAAGCTATCCGAAATTAATACCTCAGTAATTGATTAATTTCTCTAATTTTGAATGGATACAATTTTAGAGTTTGAATTTGCATGTTGAACACTAAATTTGCAATTTTTCCCTTTCCTAGATTTTAATTTTGCAATTAAAATTGAAATGATTGGACTTTGAAAGATATGATTCACAATTTAAAATTTTTCAATTTTCAGGGATGTAAATTTACAATTTACTTAAAATAATTAAAATTTTTAATGTTTTGAGTATAGAAAAGTTTTAATGTCACCAATGTTGGAGACTACAATTTGTTTCAGGTTGAAACTGAATTCGGATTCGTTCAATTTTTAACTTTTCGTAGGAGAAACTTTTCAATTTTCAATGTTTTTCGTTTAAAACTACTTTTTATCTTAAATGTTTTTTTAGAGTCGAATTTCAAAGGTTTTTAATGGCAAATTATTCTATTTTGTACGCTGAAAATAACGATTACGTTATTTCTTTATCTTATACAGATTTGTCTGATTAATTTCATTGTTGAATTATAGATTTTTATGTAATGACAATTTCAAATTCGCGAATTTCAGAAAATTTGACTTTGAAACTTTTAATTTAGTCTTGAATTTCAAACTGTCAATTGTCCTATTTTTCGATATATCAATCTGAAATCATTCAATTTCGAAATTCCTGAATTCAAAATAAAATTCTTCAATTTTAAACGCTTTAAATGAAAAATGAAAAAATTTGAATACCTTTTAAATAAAATTGTTCAATTTTTAACATCTTTATCTGATATTTTTCAATTTTTTAGATTCTGATTTACAATTTTTCAATTTCAAATTGTTTAATTTGAAACGCTTTCATTTAGAAAATGATACTGGTTCAGTTGTTTTTCATTCTACTCGAAACATTATCCTTTTACAAAAACTTTTCAAAACCTAATATGGAAAAATTTTGTTAATAATAGATTTTTGAATAGTTTATATTTTAAATGTTAGTAAATAAAAACCCAGAGACATAAACGCGCGCTTGTCGCGCGTACATTTACTGCTAGTAGGAAAATATTTTATGATTTATTTTTCGTATATAAGTTATTTTTTAAGGATACCAAAAATTGGTTTAAATTAATTAATAATTGATTAGGAAATTACCTTCGAACTGGCAATAATCAGTGACGTCACATTGAGAAAACATAACTCTATTTTTGCCATATTTAATGCCAAGGGCATTAACGAATTCTTCACCAGATTCGCAATTAATATCACAGACGGAAACCTGAAAATAAAAATGTATTTAGATACATCCACTTTATCTCCAGGGAACTCGTGTAGATAATTCACAAATAAATTATCTCTCCACCTCCACGAAAATTCGCTTCAGTGACTAAACGAATTTGTAGTGAGTTTCATAAATTCAATCCTGGCAAGCTCTAATTACCAATTTGCGTTTAGTCTGGCATGTTGGGGAATCAATTACCATTTTTATTTATTTCAGCAAAAAATATTTACTCTATTTAAACTTTATCAATATTTACTCAATATTTCATTAGGCATTTATTAAATTACAGAGTTCTTGAAAATTAATTTATTAATAAAGTTGCTTCATACAAATTAGTAATTGACTGATTAAAAGTTCAAGTTTATAAACAATTTAAAATTAAAACCAGTTGAAATTGAACAATTTTTCATGAAAGTAAATAAATAATAATAACATAAATAATTTCTTTACAAAAAAATAATGTATAGCTGATTAGTCGAAATTTCAACCAAAGAAGACTAATTTTCTACCAACTGAGAAAAATTTGGAAAGCAAGAGTTGAGTTTTTTAATTAAAAAGTCGAATGTTTTAGAAAAAAATTGACTTTCGAACCCTAAAAGAAAAATGGTCAAAGAATAAAACAAATTAATTTTAGACCAAACAATTGGATCTACAACCAAATAGTTGAAATTTCAAGCAAAACAGAGCAATTTTCAACAAAATAGTTGAATTTTCAACCAAATAGTTGAATTTTAAAACTGCAAAGATGATTTTTCAATTATATAGTCAAATTTTTAAACAAAAAACATTGAGCTTTAACCACAAACAGTTGCATTTTTAAAAGAGTTGATTCTTTAAGCCACAAAAAATAATTTTTTAGAATAATGTTACATTTTCAACCAAGGAAGATGAATTTTCAACCTAGAACTTTTCTGTCCAAAAAGATAAATTTCCAACCGAGATAGGCACAAATTTCCTATCCAAGCAAACGAATCTTAGAAAACATCATATCTTTTCAACAAAATCGTTAAATTTTCAACTCATAAAGATGAATTTTCAACATCAAAAAATTTAATTATCAATAAAAAAATTGCATTTGCAACCAAATAGGTAAACTTTCAAGCGAAAGGGATGAATTTTCATACTACTAAGATGAATTTCCAAGCAATTGGTCAAATTCTGTTACAAAAAGGATTAACCTTCAACCAAAACCAATTGCATTTCGAACAAAATAGTTGCATTTTCACGCCAGAAAGGCAAATATTCTATCAAACAATTGAATTTTTAACATGATAATATGAATTTTCAACAAAAAAGGTTATTTTCCACATACTTGTTGAATTTTCATTTAAAAACGATTAATTTTTAACCAAAAATCGAATAGCTAGATTATCTTAAATGAAATTGCAAACAGAAAAACGAGTTTTTAACAAAATAGTTCAATCTTTAACTAATAAAATGAATATTTAAGAAAATAATACAAATTTCAATCAAGTAGTTGAATTTTCAACGAAAAAATAGCAGTCTCAGTGAAAAATTTAATAATTGAATTTTCAACTAAAAGCGATCAATTTTCAGCCAGAAAAGGTATTTGTAAAATTTTTAGTTAGGAAAATTAATTTTCGAAAAAAAAAAATAATTTTTGAACAAAAAAAAAACAACAAATTTCCAACAAAATATTTAAATCTTCAATCAATAAAATGAATTTTTATAAAAATATTTCCACTTTCAATCAGGTAGTTAAATTTTCAACCAAAAAACATGAATTCTCATTGTAAAATATACTAGCTGAATATTCAACTAAAAACGATAAATTTTCAGTTAATAAAATTACTATTTATCAAAGTAGTCCAACTTCCAATCAGGTTGAATGTATAAAAAAACACGAATTATCAATGAGAAATTTATTAGTTGAGTTTTCAACTAAAAACTAGTAGATTTCAGCCAAAAATGGAATTGTTCAAATGTCAATTCAAAAGAATAATTTGTAAGCGAAAAAACTAATATTCACCAGAATATGTAGTTAACTTTTCAACCAATAAAATTAATGTTTAACAAAATAGTTCAACTTTCAATCGAGTAGTTGAATTTTCAATAAATATTTTATAGTTGAATTTTCCACTACAAGCGATCAGTTTTCAGCTAAAAATGGATTGGTTAAAATTTCAGTTAAGAAGATTAATTGTAACTACGAAAAAAGAATTTTCAACAAAATAGCTAATTCAAGGCCAAAAATATAACAGTAGACTTTTTAATTAGAAATAATTAACTTTCAAGTCTGTATTTAGATGCTTTACTTGTAAAATGAAATCACTAATCTTCGTTTTTTCAAGAATTTCGAAAAAATTTTATTGACAATTATATTTTCCATGTGTAATGTCACATTCTACGTCCCCCCCCCCCTGAAGTGTTACGTAGTTTTTTAAATGGCCCCTTTTTTTTTAATCATTCGAAAGCATTTGAGTATTAGGATGAAAGGAAATTAGTTTTCTTGATTGGAATATTAGTTAAAAATATAAAATAATTTTCAATAATGACATAATACCTTTGCTCCTTGATTCAGAAGTTCTTCAACACACGCCTTTCCAATACCGGAAGCAGCTCCCGTTACCAAGGCAACCCGCCCTTTTACATCCATGCTGAATAATTTTTTTATACTTCCGGCCTGGAAAAAATTATTATATTTGTTATTTTAATTCTTTTTTTATTTAAGTTGCATTCGAAATTGTCATCTTCATATATTTTTCAAATCTGTTTTTTTAAATATTACTGCAAGTAAACAATTTGGAATTAAAAACATTCGAAACTGAATAAACTTTAAGCTATCAAAACTGACCTATGTTTATTTCCAGTCCTTTAAACATTATTAATTTTAATGCTCATCATTTATAATTGAAAATTAATTCTGAAACTTTAAAATTGTAAATTCTATGCTTTGAAAAACACTAAAATAACCAATTTTTTCATTTGAATTTTCTAATTTGTATAGTTTTATATTTAGGTGGACGAGAATTTGGCAGAATTTGAATTAATCTCAATAATTATAGTGTATCTTTCAACTTGCAAATATTCCAAACTAATAATAATAAGATTAAAACACGGGTAGCAACACGATAAATAATTTCCTACTAATTTTCATGAATTAATTACTCTTAAAACTCCCTAATTACATTATGGGCAAAAAATGATTTACAATCTCTGCTAAATTCTAAACTTTGAAATAACACTTCAACACTTTATCATTGCTATCCGGAATTAATTTCCTAATGATACAGAAAGAATGTTAATGATATAACTTTTATTATCTAACAGTAATCGGCACTGATTACAGAACAATATACTTACATGCACAACTGTTCATAAATATTTTTAATTATAAGATTGCAACATAAATTTAAAGAAATTTCCTTTGCTTCATTAATAATTGAACTGTTTTTCACTTTCACAACACTCGACTGGATTTCATATCATTGATAATGGAGTATTATTAAATATTTGTATGAATTTCAAGCAGATGTCGTCATTCGAGGACCGTATCTCTTGTCAAGTGACAACCACTCGCAGACTAAAGCCACAATTTTAAATTATCTCACAACGACGAGACGCGCAACAATTTTCTCCTTTCACCTGACCCGATACTGACAAACACTTTGACGAGGGACGTGTCACTAAAATTAGAGACAAACATTCTATTCCAAATTTAATTTTTCCAATTTTTTATTGTATTTATATTTTATAATAGATTTTTATGGTTGCTACAAAATTCCAATTTCGAAACTCCCTGATTTCCCTGACTTTTTACTAACCAATTTTTCCGGACCGTTCTAAATTTTTATTTTTGGTATAAAAATAAAATTTCCCCTCGGAGATCAAGAATGTTATTGCAAAAAATGGTTTGTTCCTAAATTTATTCTGAGCAGTTTTAGTGACAACCGTCATATTTGATTTGATGAGAGATCTTCCACAAATAACGTAAGACATACATAAGATACATTAATTTTTTAAGTGACTTTTCAACTAAAAAATATCAATTATAAACCAAAAATGAAAGAATTAAATTTTCAGGCATAAGAATTAATTTTTTACCAAGAAAAAAAGAAATTTTCAACAAAATATTTAAATTTCCATCTTGAAGGATGAGTCTTCGATAACCAAAAAATGAAATTTCAACGAAAAGTATATAAGTTGATATTATACAAAATAATTCCTAAACCAAAAAGAGGATTTTTCAACAAAAGAGTTGAAGTTTCAACTAAGAAAGATTTTTCAGTTGATGAAGAAATAGAATCTCATTCAAAATGTTGAATTTCTGCCAAAAAGACTAATTTTGAACAAAATACAAGAATTTTTAACTAACAAAAAGTAAATTTTCATCTAAAAATAGAATAGTTCAATTTTTAGATAGAAAAATATATTTTAAAATAAATTAATTTTCAATCAAATATTTGTCTTTTCACCTAAAACAGATAAATTTTTAACTTACAATAGTTGAATTTTCAGTAAAAGAATTAATTTTCAACCAAATAAAATAAATTTTAAATTAAATAATTACATTTTCAACCAAAAAAGATAAATTCTTAACAAAAAAAAGTAATATTTGACATTTTATCTAAAAAAGATTTTAATATCGAACCAATAAAAGTTTTCAAGAATATAGTTAATAAAAAGTTTTCAAGAAAATTCTTGAATCCTCTACCAAAACAGATTTATTTTCAACCAACCAGTAGCATTTTCAATCAAATAGTAGCATTTTTAAATAAAAAAATATTAATTTCCTCCCAAAAAGATAATAATTTTAAAAATAAAAAGACGAATTTTGAGCAAAAGCGTTGAATTTTCAACCTAATAAATTAATTTTGAAAACCGTTAGCTTATCCTAAAAATGTACAAAAAATGTTTCTTCTTTTCCGGATTTCTGATTTAAATCACCAAAATAATATAAAAATTTTGAAAAGCTGTGAATCTTCTTTAAAATGTATTTTTATATTAAAAATAGTCATTTCCGACGTAACCTAAAATTTTTAAAAAAATTTGGAACCTTTAACATATAATATTTTTTGTTCAAAAAAGTCAATTTACGGTCAAAAACTATAACAAAGCTAAAAACGTAAATTGTCGATAAATTTTTAATCTCTGAAATCTAATAGCTTTTAATGAAAAATGCCCATTTTTGGTATATAACGCTAACATGACCTAAAATTGTTGAAAATTAGTATTTTTAGCGATGATTTCTATTAAAAAATACTAATTTCCTCTAAAAAAACTAACACAACCTAAATTTTTTAGAAATTTCAAGTCTTCGAAGCTTTTTGATTTTACACTAAAATCCTTTTTTCAAAGTACTAATTTCCAGCAAAATCACTCACATAAAACATGTAAGATATTTTCAATAATTTATCAGATAATTTGAAGGTTTTAATTTAACCGCACAAGAGTAAAGCACATTAATGTTTCTTAATTCGCATAATGTTTCATATGATTTTTCCTCTGATTTTTCTTGTTACAAGGGATTATTTCCAGATTTAATTTTTAAAATTTTTAATATAAGATAATAAAAGAACTTCAAGTATAAACTGTCAAAAGTTACGGAATTTTCCGTATAAATAACTGCTTTTCCAACTTCCTCGAAGTCTAATGGTTTGTTCAATCTCAAAAGGTTCTTAACCAATGTTTTGTCACAAATCATACAAAATTTACATAACTGTTATATTGGGATCCTAAATTATATATTTGTGTACTTTCACGTAAAATTTTGATAAAATGAAGTTGAATAATAGATAATATCGCTGTAATTGTCCAATATAATAATTCATGCAAATTTTTTTTAGAAATTGCCCAAGATATTTCAGAAGAAATTTAAATTTCTTAACTTTTTGTAACAAAGGTATGGACAAAAATTCACGTCGCACAATTTGCTATAAAAATAAAATAAATTATTTAACTCTGCATTCTGAAATGTAAAATTTAGATAACAGTGTTATACAGATTATAAAATATTGTTCAACTCTTCATTTAGAAATCTATCTGTATACTTTTTTTTGACAGTTTTGCATTGTCCGAAAGTCACATCTTTATAATATTCTAAATAAAACAATACAGTATTGAATGCTGCAATTTAGTAACATTTATGTTACAGTTGTATAAAAAACCTATAACAATCGTGATTAAATAGTACAGAATTCTTAGTTTGGAATTGCATTACTATAATTTTCTTTGATATTTTCTCATCTAGCAATTATGCAAGAGTTGTGTAACAGGTTTATGATAATCCTGTAACAATATTTATTGAGTCGATCAATTTTCAGTAATAAATAAGATTAGAATGATTGAATGATAAAAACAAAACACTAACACATTCAGTTTTCTTTCAATAATATTCTTAGATAATCGTAATTTTATTTAGAACTAAATTGATTTAATTAATAGTCAATAACATATAGCGCAACCACTAATAATATAAACACTTTTAATTATCTATACCAAAAACAAAATAAACACACACAAAACACTATAAACATTGTTCCATAAAATATATCACGATGACACCATACTCTAATTTGCCTTATTTGAATAAAATGATATAGTACTGAATGCTGCAATTAAGTAACATTTCTGTTACAGTTATGTAACAAACCTACAACAATCTTGATTGAATATTACAGAATTCTTAGTTTGGGATTGCATTACTATAATTTTGTTTACTATTTTATTATGTAGCAGTTATTTAAAAATTATGTAACAGGTTTATAACAATGATGCAACAATATTTAATAAGTTGATCAATTTTGAGTATTGAATAAGATTAGAATTAATGAATGAATGATAATTAAATGAATGATAATGATGAATTAATTCAATAACAAATAGTGCAATAACTAATAATGTAAACACTTTTAATAATCTATACCTAAAGCACTATAATCACTGCTCCATAAAATATATCTTGATCACACTATACTCTAATTTCGCTTATTTACTACCCACGCCATTTCATTGAAACTACCCCTTCAACATTTTCCCACCAAAACCTCCGTCATTATTTTCCCTCCACTCAAATCTGAAAAATAAAACCTTTTTCAATTTCTTTCACACAATTTCTATTTCCCTCCTCACTATTTTCCCTTCTTTAAAGCCCTTTTTCAACCCTGAACTTCCGTTGTGAAAAACGCCGCCCGGATCTCACAAAATGAACTTGAATCCTAAGAGAACTCCCCTCCCGGCGTTCCATTAAACCGGCGAGTCGCTATTATTAAACACTAAAGGTCACCATTCATGATCTCTAAAATATGTACCAGACCGGGTTTATTTTTGTAACTCACTCGTACCTATTGTTTCGCCGGTCGGTCTCTCCCTTTTTCCTGGTGTCTTGCAACAAGCTACACGAAACCTTGATCCAAAGTGAGTCAGCTCCCTTTATAAGGGATGAATAGAGAGAAAGAGCGAGAGAGAGGGGCCAGACCGGATATGGGGGAGGGAGGGTGAGAAATGTAGTTGCAGGCCTCGCTTATGGCAAAGCAGGATATCGGAAATAAAGGTGTGGTTGCCGGCATCGGCCGAGCTGCTCGGTGGTATGACTGGCTCCTGGTATCGCACCCACCCTTTATAACATCGTATTGATTGCCGCCGTTCCGTAAAACCGGAGAGTACGCGCGCGTCTACAACCACGAGGATTTGCGTACCGACCTTAAGGCTTCATTCTCGTCGTGTCAACCCCATAAAAATCCTCCCGAGACCTATAAGTTCCTAGGCTCGGGAAAATCGACCCGTCCGGGTCAGACGAGACTTGGAGGTCATTCCCTCCCCCAAGTATGCGCGAAATAAGGTTTTTACAAAAGAAATGAAAAAAGAGGTTGGGCCAAGTCTTTTCATAAAATTTCAGAAGTTGTAAATTGTAAGTCAAAGGTCAAGGGTCTCTTGTCAAAGGTCAGCTTTAATGGGTCAGAGATTACGGCCAGAGGTCAAAGGTAAAGGGTTATTGAAGAAAGGTCACGAATCAAAGGTGAATGATCATGAGGCAGGGAGCAGAGTTCAGGAGTTAGCCGCCATAGGTCAAATGTGACCTATGATATCCTAGGCTCGAGTAAATCGTGTCCGGGTCAAGCGAGACTTAGAGGTCACTCCCTCTACCTAATTTTTATTTAGGAAAAAAGATAATATTAAAAGAAATGGGAAAAAGTTCAGGCCAAGTATTTCCAAAAAAATGTGGAAGTTTCAGGTCAGAAGTCGAATATCGTAAGTCAAAGGTCAAGAGTCGGTGGTCAAGGGTCAGATGTTAAAGGTCAGGGATAACGGACAGAGATCAAAGATGAAGAGTTATTGATTATAGGTTAGGAATCAAAGCTGAATGGTCATGAGGCAAGGGGCAGAGTTCAGGATTTGACCGCCAGAGGTCAAATGTGACCTATGATATCCTAGACTTGAGAAAATAGACCCGCCCGGGTAAGACGAGACTTGGAGGTCATTCCCTCTACCGAAATTTGTATGTGCGAAATAAGATATTTATGAAAGAAAGAAGAGAAAAGATTGAACCAAGTCTATCTAAAAAATTTCAGAAGTTTCTGGTCATAATTCTAAAATCATAAGTCAAAGGCCAAAGGTCAGATATTCCTGGCCAGAGATAAACTTCAGAGTTCAAAGGTGAAGAGATTCCAATAAGTCTAAGAGCTATTTAGAAGTTTTGAAAAGATACCAAAATAACTCTAAACTTAAAAAGATACTAACAACAACAAAATGTAGATTCTTGAAGATTTCAAAACAAAAACTTAGAAGGTTTTTACAAATTTTGAAAGGTTTCAGAAGAATCAAATAATTTTCTTCAGATTTCTGGGAAAATTTTGAATCATTGTTTATTTCACAAATGTTTTGTTAAGAGACTATTTAAAAAGGTTTTAAAACGATCCAAAATATTTTTGAAATTATAGAAAAAGTGATTCTTTATTTTGTAAAATTATTTTGAAGAGAATGTTTTTAAATATTTTAAAACATGGCAAAAAAATTCAAAACATTTCAAAATCGAAAATTTTAAGACAATTTCAGGAATAATTCAAATCAGTCTAAAAGATATTTAGGAATTTTGCAGTTTTTAAGAGATTAAAAACATTTTATAACTTTAAAATATTTCCGAAAATTTATAAAATATTTTTGAATGTTTTCCAAGTGTCGAACAGTACTAAATATATTTTAAACTGACTCAAATTTTTCCTTTATTTGGTAAAATCCTTTAAAATAAAAAAAATGTTAGAAATTTTCTAGATTACTTTTTCAACATAACTGAAATCTTCAAAAATCATTTTAAATTTTCTCGAGAAACCTAGGAAAAAGTTATTTATATATCCTTGAAGGAAATAAACTTAGGAACTGTAAAATGAATATTTCTTATAAATTTATATTTTTCATCAGAAATTATTTTCCCCTTTAAATTATTATTTGTGTAAAATTGTCGTCCTTTCTTGACTAAGAATTTTGTTTCATTGAAAATTCACCTTTTTGCTTTGAAAATTTATTTCTTTTGGTAGAAATTACATCTTAATTTTCATCAAAATTGCAACTGGTTGATTTAAAATGAAAATTGCAACTGGTTGGTTTGAAAATTAAATCTTTTTTGGTTAAGAAGTCAACTATTTTGTTAAAAATTCACTTGTATGGTTGAAGATTTATAATTCTAGTTGAAAATTCATCTCTTTAGTTAAAAATGTAACAACTATTCCTAGGTAAAAAAGTTATATATAGTTTATATTTTATAGTCAACAAGACAATAACATTCTTCATTTATTTTATAAATTTTGCTGTTTAAAACAAATAATATATATCAGTGTTTTCCCACTACACATAAACTATATGTAACTTTTTTACCTTTTTTTTGGTTGAATATTCGTCTTTTTTTGCATAAAATTAATCTTATAAGCTGAAAAATTATTTCTTTAGGTTTAATCATTCAATTACTTTGTTGACCATTCGTGTTTTTTGGTTGAAGATAAACGCTTTTGTTGAAAATTCATATTTTCATGTTAAAATTACATTTTTTTGTAGAAAATTCGTCTCTTTTAGAAAATATGTTGTGTTTTTAGTTAAAAATACAACTGTTCGAAAAATAATCATTTTTAATTGAAGATTAAACTATTTTGTTGAATTTTTCTTTATGAATTCAACTATTTTAGATTTTTTTTAAAAAATCTTTTTGGATTGAAATATCAAAAATGACATTTGCCGTTGAGAAAAAAGTCTAAAAATCTTAAATATCTTTTAAACTAAACAAATATTCTCTAAAATATTACAAAATCCTGCCGAACAAAGAAAAATCTTAGAAATTTTCTAGATAATTTTTCGACATAGCTGAAATCTTAAAAAATCTTTTCCAACTTTCTCGATAAACATAGAAAAACTGTATTTATATAACCTTAAATGGAAGAAAAAACAAAGCAAACTAAAAAACCGTTTCTGGAAATTTTCATTTTGTATTAAAAATAATTTTTTCCTTTAAATTATAATTTGCCTATTTTTTTATTCTGTACTGAAAATTCTTTTTTGGTTGCAAATTCAAGAATTTTATTTGTAAAGTCGTCTTTTTAGTTTAAAAATTCATCTTTTCGTATAAATTTAATCTTTTTTTTAAATTGCGAATGTTTGTTTTAAATTAAAATCTTCTTTGGCTGAGGCTTCAGCTAATTTGTTGAAAATACGTCTTTATGTATGAATTCAATTTTTTTCACTAAAAATTTAACTTATTTTTTAGTTAATTATCAACTATTATATTTTTGTTGTTAATAATTAATATTTTTCAGTAGAAAATTTAATTACTTAGTTAAAAGTTAAAATACTTTATTAAAAATTCACTTGTTTGGTTGAAGATTCCTAATTTTAGTTCAAAATTCATCTCTTTGTATG
>JAABKJ010000755.1:32895996-32967900 GCA_011634705.1 Andricus grossulariae | reverse complement strand
CTAAGCTGGAGATTCATTCCTATCTATATGATTGTGTATTGATCCCATTTTATTAAATTAATTTAGAAAAGATGTTTGTTTTTTTAATATTGTTCACAGGATCATTATATTATTCTAAATGTCCATAAATTTTGTGATTGTTTGGATTAATTGTTTGTGGCTATTTGCGATCCTTAGTAATGATACTTTTTTTTTGTTTGTGGCTTTGGCGCCCGCAAATGATGAAGAAAATTTAGATTTTCATCAGATCAGGGAATCATACCCAGGAAAATTTAAGAATACCAGAATTTCTTGAAAAATTATTAGTAAAATCCACGAAAATCGAAAAAAAATTCTGGATCTAATGAGAAGGTAGATTTCACTTTGATCCTGAACAATTTTTGAAAATAGAAACACTAAGCTGGAGATTCATTCCTATCTATATGATTGTGTATTGATTCCATTTTATCAAATTAATTTAGAAAAGATGTTGGTTTTTTTTTAAATTGTTCACAGCATTTTTACATTATTTTGAATGTTTGGAAATGGTGTGATTGTTTTGATTAATTGTTTGTGGCTATTTGCGATCCTTAGAAGTAATACTAGTTTTTTTGTTTGTGCCTTTGACGTCCGTAAATGATAAAGAAGATTTAGATTTCCATCAGATCAGGGAATCATACCAGGGAAAATTTAAGAATACCAGACTCTTTCAAAAAATTATTAGTAAAGTCCACGAAAATCGAAAAAAAATTCGGGATCTAATGAGAAGGTAGATTTCACTTTGATCCTAAACAATTTTTGAAAATAGAATCACTAAGCTGGAGATTCATTCCTATCTATATGATTGTGTATTGATCCCATTTTATTAAATTAATTTAGAAAAGATGTTTTTTTTTTAATATTGTTCACGGGATCTTTATATTATTCTGAATGTTCAGAAATTTTGTGATTGTTTGGATTAATTGTTTGTGGGTTTTAGCGATCCTTAGTAATAATACTAGTTTTTTTTGTTTGTGGCTTTGGTGTCCGTAAATGATGAAGATTTAAATTTTCATCAGACCTGGGAATCATAACCGGAGAAAATTAAGAATACCTGACTCTCTTAAAAAATCATTAGTCCAATCCACGCAAATTAAAAAAAAACTATTCTAGACATGATAAGAACGTAGATTTCACTTTCATCATAAACAATTTTCGAAAATAAAAATACTAAGCTGGAGATTCATTCCTATCTATATGATTGCGTATTGATTCCATTGAATTAAATTAATTTAAAAAAGATGTTTGTTTTCTTAATATTGTTTACAGGACTTTTATATTATTCTCAATTCTCAGAAATTTTGTGATTGTTCGGATTAATTGTTCATGGCTTTTTTCTATCCTTGGTAATAATATTATTTTTTTTCTTGCATTGGCGTCCGTAGAGACAAAGAAGATTCAGATTTCCATCAGATCAGGGAATCATACCCAGGAAAATGTAAGAATACCAGACTCTCTTCAAAAATCGTTAAGAAATCTCACGCAAATCCAAAAGAAATTTTGAGATCTAATGAGAAAGTAGATTTTATTTTGATCTTCAAAAATTTTTGAAAATATAAACACTTAGCTCAAGATTCATTCCTATCTGTATCTTTGCGTGATGATTCCATGGAGGCATAAATGTTTGAATTAATATATGAAAAGATGTTTGTTTTTTTGATATCTTTTACAGGATTTTTATATTATCATCAATTTTTAGAAGTTTTATGATTGTTTGGATCAATTGTTCGTGGCTTTTTGCGATCCTTAGTAATAATACTAGTTTTTTTGTATGTGGCTTTGGTGTCCGTAAATGATGGAAAGGATTTGGATTTTTATCAGACCTGGGAATCATAACCGGGAAAAATTAAAAATACCAGACTCTCTTAAAAAATCATGAGTAAAATCCACGCAAGTCGAAAAAACAATACTAGACCTAATGAGAACGTAGATTCAACTTTGATCATAAACAATTTTTGAAAATAGAAACACTAAGCTGGCGATTAATTCCTATCTGTATGGTTGCGTATTGATTCCATTGAGGCATAAATGTTTAAATATATCGACAGAAAGATGTTTGTTTTTCCAATCTTGTTAAAACCATGTTCATAAAATTATTAATTCAAAGAAATATTGATTTTTTTGCAACAATTTTTCGTGGCTTTTTGCGACCCTTAGTAATATTACTAGTTTTTTGGTTTGTGGCTTTGGGGCCCTCACCAGTGATTTATTCTAGATAGGTACAAATTCGGTGTAATCTTTTTATACTCGACTTTTCTCATTTTTTCTTTTATATAACGTTATTACTTTTTTCAATTAAGAAAATTAAATAATCCGAATAGATTGGTTCTGGATCAATTAAAAAAAAGAAAGTTTGGTATTAAAACGGAAAGATTTGATTTAGTGGTTGTTTCTATAAATAAGATTGAAAATGTTACACAATCGCGTTTGTCGTGCGTCACACTTAAATTGAAGTACCGGCAGAGATAAGGTTGTATCAACAAAAGTGGTTGTATTAAAATTTATTTGCATAGTATGACAAGAGATTTCTGCTCAAGGATTTTCTGTTCTCTTTCGCAGCATATCATTAAACAGACAATGTTATGTATATAAAAGCAATGCATAATGCACATTAAATTAGATATATTGTATTTACCAACAGCTTCAGTAAAAATTACTGAGATAAAAACCAGAACACAAATCAAGAGTTTCATTTTCTTGAATTCAGGAAAACACACTTATGAAGAATTTTGATGCGAGAACTAATGAATATTATGCTAAAGTTTGCAATATATAATACTTGCTATCGTATCTGACCTTCTGATTTATTTGTATTTCATTACTTTGCGCGATGGAAATACACATACATAAATATACATAAATTCGATAAAATTTATTCACTTACTGCCCGAGATAACCGAATTACCAAATAATTGGCAAATATTCATCCTGAACTTATTCTTTTATAATTTTTTTGAATTACGATTACGATAATAGTAATTGATGATGAAATGCAATATAACATGAGATTATATATTTTTTCTAAAATATTTAATTGAATCAGTTAAATTTATATTTTCAACAACAAGTTAGAAGATCGAAACCATTTACAAAAGCTTTTAGATATGAGTACTTCCTGTTCAATCTGTCGTCGAAATCTAAGAGAGCAGATCATCGAAATCTCAGGTGTATTTGTAACATAATGCAAAGTTCGATAAATTTAAAAAATGTTTGAAGATTTTGTGGGTGGTAGTAATTTCAAAAATTATAAAAAATTTTGTTTTTGTTTATATTTCTTTCACATACCCCTAAATATTTTAAATTCTTCGAAATCTTTTGAAATATAATGAAATATTTGAAAATCTCTTCAAATATTTTTAATCCATTGAAATCCCTCATTTCTGTGAACAAATTCTTTGAAATTTCTTTGAAAAAAATAAAAACGCATTAAAATTTTTTGAAGCTCTTGAAAATTCCTTAAAATATCACAAAATCTTTTGTTATGCTTTGAAATATTTAAAGTTCTATGAAAGCCTTTGAGATTTTGGGAAATTCATATTCTTGGTTAGAAATGTATTTTTTTTTATTCGACAATTAAACTTATTTGTTCAAAATTAGTCCTTCTTGATTGAATTTAAGGGGTTTCAATTTAAAACGTTTTTTCTTTGTAATATCAACTTGTACATTGTTCATTGAGAACTCTTAAAGATGTATCTCTTTAGTTGAAAATTCAATGATTTTGATAAAATTTCATTTTTTCATTCAAAATTAATAACCTGCAAATTTAAGTATTCCAATTTTTGGTTAAAAATTTGTCGTTTTCATTAGAAAATTCTATCATTTGGATAAAAATTCAAGCATTTTATTGAAAATTGATCATTTTTAATAGAAAATTATTCTCATTTGTTAAAAAATCATTGCTTTTCCTTTGGTTGACAAATTTTTTTTTTCGGTCGAAAATTAAATGATTTTGTTGAAAATTCGTTGTAGTTGATAATTTAACTATTTAAATTTCCGGACTTCTCTGAATGTCCACGCTAAGTCTAAAAATGAAGTGTTAAACGAAAATCAAGTATTGTAGTAACTATTAAATTTATTTAATAAATCATAGCTTTTAGTTTACAAACAAAAAATGAAGTACAATGAAATAGAGTAATGCTCGGTAAAAATGAGGAATACGAGAATCTCTTGAAAATCATTATCACAACCCACGCAAAATACAGAAAACAATCAAATACCTTATAGAAATCAATTTGTTTTGTCAAATTTAAACCAATGAATCCCTTGATCCTCGGTATTTTTCGAAACTGGAACTGGGCAAAAGGCCCTCACCCCGAAATGTATTTGACCTGATTGTATAATAATAAATTATATATAAAAAATTGTGCGAAATAAGTAAATTGTAGAAAATCAATCAATAACCATACTATTGACTGAACGCTGCTTACATTAACCTCGCACCTCTACTGTCTAAAATCACAAAATAATAAAGACCCTTGAATTCCCAAATCATCTTCCTTAAAATAGTCAAATTTTTCATAAATTAAATATGGTATTTCTGGGCTTTTTTGGGCTCCTGAGCGACGTCATACAAGAAATAGAAAAACAAGTAAACTCACAAATCTTTGCCGACAACTTAACCATCTATTGCAAAGGAAAGAAGTTATAATCAGCAATACCAAATCTCCAAAAAACCCTCAATAAATTATTTGAATTGGCCTCTTAAAAACGGATATAAATTTTCGCAATCTAAAACGGAATATATAATACTTACACGTAAAAAATACATGAAACAATACCACGATTGCAACTCAATCATCAAGTCATAAAAAAATCGAATCAAGTGAAATTGCTAGGTTTAATCTTTGATCAAAAACGAACTTGGAAACCACACATTCTTGAACAAAGAGAAGAATGTACAAAACTAATTTCGATCATGAAAGTTCTTTCTTACAAAAATTGGGGCGCAGACCAAAAGGTACTACTTCTCACCTACAAAGCCATCATTAGAGTAAAACTTCATTACGGATCAATCATCTGAAACTTAGCTAAACCCGGAACCCTATCCATAATCGACCCTATTCATAACTTGGGAATAAAAATCTGCTGTGGAGCCTTCCATGCCAGCCCTACGAAAAGTATTAGAAACGAAATTGATGAACCGACTTCAAGCCATCGACGAATGAAAATCTCATTAAAATACGCTGTTGCATTGTTTGCATACCCAGATAACCCATCTCATGTTCTTCCTCTCCACAGATAAATAAATTTCAACTCTGATCAACAAACCAGATCCTTAAAATCAGTAAGAAACTTGATAGAAGAATACCAGTCAGAAATTCCAATCCATTTACCACCCGACCACACCAACCAACTAAATCCAGATCCATCATGGACTCTAGAAATTCCAAAGGTTCACCTTAACCTGTCTAACATAAAGAAAAATGTAATCCCAGAAAATCGATGGAATCAGCTCTACAAGGAAATAAAAGAAAAATACGGCGACTCTACACATATCTTTACCGCCGGATCAAACACGGAATCAGGAGCAGGTTCTTCTGTTTATTCAGCCTCTCAATAACTCTAATTCGACCTTCCCAAACAATACAGCGTCTTTTCAACCGAAATACTTGCACCAATGAAAGCATAAAAACTATGCAAAAGGTCTATTTATAATTATTTTGTAATCTTCAGTGACTCTCTAAGCAGCCTTCAAGCTATTCAAAAACAAAATTCATATGACAGCAGAATCTAAAACATCCAAGAAACTTTAAATGTCTGCCTATAATCTGACAAAAAAATTACAGCAATCTGGATCCCTTCCCAAAAAAGCATCAAAGGAAATGTACAAGGAGACTTCCTAGCTGAATTCGCTACATCATTACCAATTGGAAAAGAAAATTACAAACGAAAATATATTTCATTTCAATTTTCAGCAATTTTTGAAAAAAGAGACATTAAGTTTAAGATTCATTCCTATATACAGGGTTGTCTATGAATTTCATTGAGGTTTCTTTTAATGGAGGCATACACTTTAGACTGAACTTAAAGATTTCTGTTCGAATCAGGTTTGAAGTTTGTTTTATAAATCAAGTTAAAAATATTACACAATCGCCTTTCTTATGCGTCACACTCAAACTGAAGCACCGGTTGTTATATCAACAGAAATGATTTTACTTGTTATATTTTGATCGTATCACAAGAGATATCTGCTCAAGAATTTTTTGTTCTATTTCGCAGTATATCATTGAACAAATAATTTTATAAGAACAAATTTACCAACAACCTTTCTCTAATGATTTCAAATATTTTAAATATTATTGTATATACCAATGGGATCAGAGAAAATCACTAAGATGCAAATCAGGAAACCAGTCATGTGTCTTGTTTTCTTGAAATAAAATCATATATACTAGTTGTAATCTGACCTTCTCTATTATTTGACAATGTATGGCCATTTTGACATCTAGAAGAAGTTCAGACTCACTATTAGGATAATCAAAGTATCATTCCATGATGGTCAATATATGAGATAATCAAATCGACTCTAAGATGGTCAAGTAAACTATTTGAGATGATCCAGTCGACCATCGGAGATTATCAAATCGAGCTTCTATGATGATAGAAGGATGTCCTATAATTCACCCTCAAATATAGTCAACCTGCACATCTAGATGTCTAGACTGAACTTCCATTTTCCTTCATGTAAGGAGTGCACATTCTATTGTGTACATTAGCGTAAAAGATATTAGAGAATGCAGCTGAAGCAACTGCTTTTTCTCTTTGCTTTGAAAAAAGTATAGCCCTCAATGGTGTTCTATCTTGGTACTGTCGCTGTAGTCCTTACAAAGGCAAGAAACTGAACTAATAGATATCCTGATAATCATGAAACAGTTTCTAAGAGCAACGATCCTTCGCAATGAAGCAATGAAGATACAGAATTCAAAGGACTTTAGCAACGCACAAATATTGTTTTGTTTGTTACAAGGCACAAGGTTCAAAAGTAGTTCCAAAATAGGCGAGCGTACAATCCTATCTCAAAGAAAGGATTCATATTCCGGATAGTGACCATTTTTATCGAGCACATATGATGAAAGATCGATTCTTTGAGGAAGAATTAAGTTGCTCACGTGTATATTCGAATTTCGAAAAAGTAAGACTCAGAGCTATCCGAATTACTTCAGAAGTACAAGTATTGAATGTGACACTTTGATTCTTGACCAAATTGGAGACTTTTCTCCATCAGAAGGAAAAATAAATCTTTTGAAGGTTTTTACAGTGGAAAATATTATCGAAATGCGCGAAATTCTAACGTCAATGCAAAACACTCAGACCCGCGATGTAACACAAACCCTTGTAGTGTTTCTATTGGAATTAAAAACAGGAAACTTCGACAAAATGTTTGCTGCAATCTTGAAATTAGAACGAGATCAGCTAGTTTCAGACTATTCCACATCTATCATGAACGCTTTCAAAAAAGATGTTTTGCCCTCACAATTTGGATTGAGTGTTATCTGTAGACATGACGTTATTGATTTTCACACAACTGATGACTCTAGAATGTTATTCTATTCCGATAATGAGCTCATGTTGATTTGCGACAACACATATGCTCTTTATCAGAAAAGCAGTAATAATGAGTACCAGCGAAAATCTTACTCGGGCCAAAAAAGGGTTTCCGTATGCAAGCCTATTACTATCAGTAAAACAAGTAGACGAGTACTAGACATAACAAGACCATTTAATGCGAACCTGAATGATGCAAGGGCTTTACCATACTGATGCCGACGTTAAAAGGTAATCGAAAGCAGTTGACATTTAAAAAATCGAATCAGTCCCGTTTCTTCACAAAAATTCGGTAAGAAATGGAGTCTGTCAATGGAATAATTAAACGAAGGTATCGAATACCAGATCATGTAATCGGTAACAAAAAACTTCCAAAGGTCGGGCTGTATTCTACAATTGCAGCTTTTCTGCATACTCAATTTGAAAAAGCGTTACAATCAGATAAAGCTTTTAGAAGAAATAACAACGAGAATGAAACATCAATTTGATGCCGAAAACGCTTTAGCTAACGAAGCTAAGGAGAACAAATTATTTCGTAACAAGATTATGTTTCAAATGGTCTCATCCTACGGGATTCTTGACTTTCAGGAGATGACGGAGTCAGACCTGAAAATCTTATTTACGGGTTCCTATCAACTCTCACAAGCAGATTTGTATTTGGCCGAAATGATGAATGATAATGGATCCATCAATTTGCAATTTTGTGAAGAAGCAGGCAAATATTTTGAAGATCCAGGTAGAGTCAAGACACATTAGTCAGAAATTAATAGATGTTTAATTGATTATAGACCAGTGTGAGTATTGCCGGAATCAATAGATATGCTTGTGAAGGTGCTAATGGTCAAAAAACAGTTGGCTTCTGTTCTCATATAGCAGACATTATTTATCACTCACCACACGCGAGGTACTTGTCGAAATTTAATTGAATTGGAATTTCTATACAATAGCTAGATTGAAGCCTATGTTTGTCATGAAACTAGACTCTAAGCCTGTTACAAGCTTTGAAACAGGACCGTATTTCTCAAAATAAAACTATTTTTTCTTGTGTAGGATTCTATTTCACTGATAATATTTTAACCATGTAAATGAGAATTTTAAATATGTGGTATCTCGACATTAATCAAGCGTGATTTTTTAAAATTTGCACCAGGCTTTTTCTTCAGACGATCACCTTCTGGTATTTCTTCAGTAACTTCGGCAACTGGACCGCCATGTAGGAGTACTTTCACCTGCTGATAGACTAAAAGATCCCTTCCTTCATTCGTGAAACTACCAGACGGTCTCACAACCATTAGTGGACAAAAATGATCAAATTGGATTATTCCAATGATGTACTGGCCAGTTTTATCTACTACTGCTTTGGCAAGGCCTGGATCTATCAAACGATAATGACCTGGCTCAATTTCACAGAAATAAACTTTAAGTAAAATGGGATCAGAATGAACTTGAACTGCGTTTTGTCTAGATCTCCAAGCAGGATCTGCAACAATTAAGTGTGAGAGGGAAACTATGTATTTTAGTAACTATTATATTTAATTGATCAATCATAGCAGTTTGAAGAAAAAAAAATTATTTTAATATAAATGATTCCAAAGAGTGAATGCGTATAGTGCAATCAATAATGCACAGTAAATTATAGTTTTTATTGTATTCACCTAAAGGATCAGTGAAAATCACTGAGAGAAAAGCGATAACACCAATCACGAGTCTCATTTTCTTGAAACAAAGAAAACCCACTTATGAAGAATTTGGATGACAAAGTAAATCATGAATATTCTTGAATATTCTTCAGAATTTGTCAAGGTATATACCAGTTGCTATCTTATCTGTCCTTCTAGATTATTCGTATTTTATAACTCTATTCCTCCGTCTGTGAAGAGTATGTTTTGTGAAAAATTTGGGCATTAAATGATTGCCTGTGAGTTATATAATAAAATCTGAGATCATTTCATGAGACGAAATGTAACCTATGTACATATGATTTCATGAAATGATCTGAGATTTACAAGGTGAACTAATATTAATTATACACGCGTCTGAAAACGTATCCTTTTTTTGATTTCATATTTTTCTATACGATAAATTATGATTTTACACCAAAAAAATTAATATTATTTGTTAAATTTATCATCTTTTTCCAAATTTAATTATGATTTCTACATTTTTTATGATGCCTTGATTTCAAATCTATAATTTTGTCAAAATAATGTTTAATGAATACGTTTTTAACGTTAACGACGACAAATAATGATTTCGTAACTTATATCAATTGTAAAAAAATAACACTGAAAATTATCCTCATTATTACACTTTAATTACATCCGACAAGAATTTGTATATTTATAAAATATATTTCATCGATATACATTTGAAACTCATACTGGAAAGGTGGATGACTTGACCTTTTTTTTAAATTATCAAAAGCGCAAAAAAAATTACTTATCGGATGAGAGCACTAGTTATTGGCACCTGATTTTTTTCTGACTAGTTTTTTTTTATTTTCCCTAACTAATAATATTTAAAGTTTAGCTCTAATTTTCAACTCGTATTTTCCAATTTCAGCCTGAAAATTTATACAGTTTCTTCTTAAATTATTTCTTTACTTCGAAAAGAGTTTCTTTGGATTAAATAAACTTTCTTGCATAGAGAAAACAATATTTCTGGCAAACGCAAACGCGTACATGAATTCTCACTAAACTTCGCAGTCAGTCGAACAGTTAGATTTCCAAAATTGAAAAACGAGTATGTTTCAGAATTCCTATGAATTCCATTCAGATTTACTTTAATTGAGGCATAAATTTCTAAATCAATTTTTAAAAAGATTTTTTCCTGAAATATTATTTGAAGAGTTTCTTTTAAATTAAATTTTTCAGAATTATGTAATGTTTTGGATTATTCCTTGTTCTAATTTAAAAAGTAAAACAATCTGAATACATCGTTTCTGGATGAACTGCGAAAAAAAACAAAGTTTGCTGTTAAAATAAAATGATTTAGGTTTTTGGTCGGACCTATAAATAAAGTTAAAAATATTACACAATTTCGTTTGTTTATGCGTCAAAATTATATTGATGCACCGGCAGAGAAAACGTATCAACAAAAATGATTTTACTTTTCATATTTTGATCGTATAAGAGATGTCTGCTCAAGGATCTTATATTTTATTTCACAGTATATCATTGAGCAAACAATTTATAACAAAAAGTTAAAAAACTCCTCTTTCTGATTTACTTTAATCTTTTTAATATTACAGCATTTTCTAACAGACTCAGTGAAAGTTGCTAAAATAAAACTCAGAAAATTAATCATGAGTCTCATATTTTTGAAGTAAAGAAAAATATACTAGTTCCTACAGAGAGAAAATCGAAGGGTCGAAGTGAGAGAGAGATGGTGGGAAGTAACTTGCATAATTTTTTGTCAGAGACACTCTCATTTCATGGCTAGTTCGACAGTTAAAAGGAGTTCAGACTCACTATCAGGATAATCAAGGTATCCTTCCGGGATATTCAAGGTATAGAATAACGAAATCGACCTTCTATGAAAATCAGTTCGGCCCCCTGTAATGGTCAGTTTGGCGCGTGTGATGATCAGTTTGGCACTCTGTGATGATTAGTTTTGCTCTCTATGATGGTCGAGTCGATTGTCCGAGATGGTCAAATCGACTCACTGAGTTGACCGATTTAAATATCTTTTTAACCTTCCGGAGATAGTCGGTTTATTCATCCAGAAGGTTGTCGTATAGTTGACCCTCAAATATAGTCAGTGTTTGTGATTGATGACTGTATAACATTTATTCAGCTTTAGTGTCCTTATTCTTAAACAAAATAAATACAAATTCTCTCGGTTACGATCGACATCACAGCGTTGGATACATAGCTGATTCTCAATCTACAGTTGCGCCTCAATCGGCCGTATTAGTAACCCACGCAAGTTTCAAATTGAAGCGCAATGAACATATATTGGTGCGAACATACTGCCGGCCTTGAAAGCCGATGCCTTCAAAGAATTACAAAATTTTTATCGAGCTTAGAAGTTAATAAAATACTGAATTATGATTCAATCAGTGGTACGCAAATTTTAGGTAACGTTCTTGCAACAAGCCCTGATGCGGTTTGAATAATTACCTTAGGAGTGAGCCCATCATTTCCTGAAAATAATTTTTCGACTCTATCTAATTTCCAAGATAAAGGTGAGGCATTGATTGTTTTCAAAATCACCATTGCATCTTGCTTTAGTTGCTTGTTTTCATTAACATTGTTGCATTTGCCGCGTTGTTGTAACTGATCAACATATTTAGCGGACCATTTTTTCCAAAAACTTTGATGAATATTCGTAAGCAATTCGTAACTTGACTTTTGGGTTTCAACTCTTGATTTGTCTTTAATCGTTGAATATCTTTCGAGACCAATTCTTCTTCAGAAATCTCGTTCATTCTGATCGTTCCGACTGAAATTCTTGCTTGTATATTATTTACAACTCGTAGAACATAAGCAGTTACTCTTTTGACTCTATTCAATATTGAATATCGAACAAAAATAAGGTTGTCAATTTCTTCTGCTGTCAGAGTAGTTAATTTAGTAGCCACCACAATCGTTGATTCTTGAGCTGTTCAGCATCTAGTCCTCTTGATACGATATCAGCTTGATTCTCTTTTAATGTAACATAATTCCAGTTATCTTTGTTGGCGAGCTGTTGAATATCTACCACTCTGTTGCTTACATAAGTTTTCCATTGTGAAGGTTCTCCTATAATCCAAAACAATGTGATGCTTGAATCGGACCGCAAATAGTCAGCATTAACTGGGATTATTAGTGCATTTTTGACCTTCTTGTTTGATCTGGAGAGTAGAATTTCACCTTGTCATCCCAGTTTGGGCATTGCGAATAGGATAAAGACATATTTCTTGTATTGGAACTTTAATGTTACTGATGCTAGCTTATTGTTTTTTATATTCGTTCCAATTGGTTTGAATTTTCTTTAGAAGCACTGCATCCCAATCGATTTTCATCTTCCATAATTGTTGAAGAAGAAGTTTAGGTTTGACGGTGATAGGTCCAATAAGTCCTAGCAGATCAAATATTCTGATACCACTGATAGGATTTCTCGTTTTGTTTTTGCTCTTGATTCACTTGTGATACCAACGTTGTAACAGAGCTTATCTTACTGAGCTATCGATAATAGTCCTTATATTTTTGTTCCTTTTCCAAGATTCTAGAACCGAAGAAATATCTGTCTCTAATTGTCCAGCCTCTTCCACTGTTGAAGCTCCAGTAAGCAAGTCCTCCACATTATTACAAATGGATGTTGCCTAAATCGAATTGTGATATCAACAAAGTCTCTTTGAATTACAGGTCCTATGATCAAAAAATCGCTGAGAGATTTTCCTGATGATATTTTGCATGAAGCGTCTACAACTACTCGCACTTTTGTTGTTATTCAAAATTCTTTTACGACAGCATGATGTGGCAAATAGCTTCTGTTCGTAATATATTTACTTGTGGTGATTTCTGTCGCGTGCTGTTACTCTTCGTATTTCTTTTGGAATTGTTTATATTCGTCCTGTAAATCAGACTCTTTGTCAAATTTCCTTTACATTGAGTACAAGCGTTTTAATGCTGTCTGCCTTGATTCACCAAGCTCTGATGAATTTTCAGGAAATGGCAATTCTACTTCAAACCGTCAATTCACACCTCTTTTGTATGTATCCTAGAAACTTTTTTCGCAGGCAAGCTCTTCTTTGGATAATAGATGACTTTCTTGATATTCTTCTATTTCGAAAATCCTTCTAATTGCCCCTCTAGACTGATGTATCGAACTAGTCCATATAAGGTCGTTTGATTTTGTCGTTTATTAACTGTTGGTGATGTTCCTCCCATTATCCAAACGAGTTTTGTCTGGCGTATGTTGGATTGATTTATACCTGTTCTTATTTGGTTTGCTCCAATAAGATGATAATGGAATGCCGATCTTTGTGAACTTTGCGAAATTAGAATCCGCGAGCTTTATGTTATTTGGAATCTTCATGGAGCTAGCATCAAAAGTTGATAATGGAACATTGTTGGTAATATCATCTAGCTAACGACTGTCCATTCGGGTATTGGTACTATAGCCTTTCTTATACCACCTACTGAATGATCAGATTGATTTATAGGCAAGATGAGCCTTTTGAAAGTTTTGCGATTTATCATGTTTGGTTGTGAGATTTGTCGGATTGATACCTTTTGTATCAGATGCGCTACTTAGATCTCGATTTTCGTTATTTGATTTAGACGCGCTGCTTACATTCGTAGATACTGATCCTGGTTTTTCTGATTTCGCTCAGATCGTCTCGATGTAACAATGAATTATGTTTTCAATTACACTTTTTACAACAACGTGGCCAACCAAATTCATATGAATTACCTATGCGAAGACAATTTAAACACCTGTTTGGCCTTTTGATTTCGTTACATCTTGATGGAACTGATGAATTGAGACAAATTTGGCATTCATAAATCTTGTGCTCTTTGTTGCAAATCGGACATTTCTTTTAATTTGTTTCGGTTGCCAAATGAGATTTACTGCAATCTGACCTTTTATTCAATTGCGGAACACATTTATTTTATTTGATGCTATTTCCTGACATTTTGTTTGTTTTTAAGAAATAAGATGTAAACTAAAAGTGTCCCACTTATCAACAGGTTCTTACCAATTTTCGTAGTGCTCATAAATTCTTTGAAAGATTATCCACTAAAGTGCGAAGTGAGGTAGCTGATTCCTTTTGTATAGGATCAATGTCAAAAATAGCTTGACGATGTTAACGTATTATTAGCCTTTTATTTTCAAATCTCTTTTCCAGTAATTCTAGAGCGATTGCATAATTATCACTTGTTATTTCCAAAGAATTTATCACCTCTTTGGCAGAATCTGATAAAGCAGAATATAAATGATAAAATCTCTGAACATCTGAAGGACTTTTATTATCGTGGATAATGTTTTAAATGTGTCAAAAAATATTGCCATTTTTCGTAGCTGCCGTCAAAGGTTCCTAGATTTGAAGGAGGTGATCTGACAGATTGATTTAAACATTATTAAAAACGTTAATTAATGGTTGTCTTGGGTTTGATATACCTATATTCTTGTTAGCTTTTTTTATGGCTATGATGTATGGTCCTGCAAATTGCTGATAGAATGTTCTCATATTTATCAAAGACTTCTTGGATCTTTATGAGTCGAAACGGAATTTGTCCAGCCATTTAAAGATTTGTGACTATATTATCTTAAAAACTTTGAAATCTAGTTAGATTCGCTTTTTCTGTTCTACTCATTTTCTTGAGTGAAATCCACTAAGATAAAAGAGACAACACCAATCAAGAGTCTCATTTTCTTGAAACGAAGAAAACCCACTTATGCAGAATTTGGGTGAGAAATTCACTAATGAATCTTCTTCAAAATTTTTCAAGATATGTCCCAGTTGCTATCTTATCTGTCCTTTCAGATTATTTGTATTTTATAGCTCTGTTTCTGCGTCAGTTGAATTAGAAAAATACTTTAAATTTATGATATTGTGTATGATTTAGAGATAAATAGAGGTAACTTCTGTATTAAATGAGACCATAGTAAAGCCAATTTGTCTATTTTTGAAGTAGATGTTGCAAAAATAGTGTAAATTACAATGTTTTCCTAAATTTCAGGTAATATCCGAAATAATCAACATTGTTAATGTTGTTAGGCTCATTTCAAAGCTGGGTTTCCACAATATTGAGATAGTTCATGAACATAAGTATGAAAAAATTTTCTATCACAGTACGAGAATCTCGATTTTTAACGAAAAATTTGAAAAATTGCAATATTCTTTGTGGTAAGAACAATATTTTGCGAAATATATGAAACATATATTTTTTTGAATTTTATTAAATGAGACTAGATATTTATAAATTGTAAGGCTTTCATGGAAATTATTTTACTTGAGAAGTAGCAATATTACACTCAATTATTTATTTGGATAATTAAAATTAAATAAAATATACATAACTTTTGAAATGAATGAATTGACATTAAAATGTCCTAAATAATATAAAATGAAAACGTATAGAGAATTTAACAACTATTTTTTTAATAATAATTTAGAAAAAGTATTTTCGAATCTATCACGATAATTATGTCAGTTCTACTCAAATAAATCGTTCATAACGTTCTAACATAAAAACGGCGTCTTACGAAAAAAAAAAATCTTCTACTTTCTGCTTGATTTGTCATTAATTTTTAAATCTGGAATAAAGTTCAATGAATTTATGAGATGGAAATAAAATTTTAATCTTTAATCTGCAATTTTATCAAGTGTCGTAATACTGTCTAGTTTTTTATTAATACTAAATTTAAAATTGGATGAAGAAAAAAAATTTCCATTCATGGACTTTATGTAATTTGTTCTGCAGAATCAAATGGTTCTAATTTTTCTTGCGGCACACAAATTCAAATTGATTATTTGAACAACTTTGTTTTAAATAATTAAAAAATATAATTTTCTTACGTAAAAGCATTTTTTGGTGAAAAAAATAATTTTGAGTGAAAAAATTATATTTGACAAGTACCTAAATGCATGTTACAGAATTTTCACAAATGGTTCGAAGAAAATTAGGTCTGTAAAGAAATATTTCTTCTATGATTTTAAGAATAAAATGAAATTGCTTGGAGAATATTATTTGGAGCTGATTATTGTTTTTTTTTGCGTTTTTTGAAATGCAAATTGTATTTTCAAAAATTTTTGACTTTTTGCCCAATTTTCAATTTGAGTGAGGTAATACTTAATTATTGTTAACAAACCTAATTGCTTAAAGAACGTATAATTATTGTTAATAATATTCTCTTTGAATAATGATAGAAATTGCGGGTTTTTTCTAAATTTTCAACTTTTTGTCCACTTTTCATTTGGAAACAGTTAATATTTAATTCCAATTTCAAAAAATTATTATTCAAAGATCATTATTGTTTATAGTCATCTTCTTCTATATTAATACTAGATAGTCCCAGTTTTTTCTAAAATTTTTAACTTTTTGTCTATTTTTCATTTGAAGCGACTTAATAATTAAATAAATTTAACAAAAATTGATTGTTCAAATAAATTGTTATTGTTCATAACTATATTCTCCTATAGTAATGCTAGATAGTTGCGGTTTTTTTTTTAAATCTTTATCTTTGCTTTGCCTCTTCAGTTATGAACAATCAATAAATAAACATTAGAGAGAAAAATATTTTTAAAAATCTCTTTCTGTTTTGTTAATATATTTTTCTGAAATAAAACAGATATTTGAAATATATTTCGAATCTTTTGCATGGATCATATTAAATATAAGTTATAAATCTAGTCCTTCCAGTTACTTCTAATTATTCCATTCTTTTTTTTGTCTCTTGTGCAAGATAGCTTTTTTGTTCAAATTATTTTTTTAAACATTGGAAAAAAAGCAAAAATAATTCACTCCAAACAATACAATATTGTTTGAAAAATGATTCTTGTTGCAGTTAACTTATTATTTCTTTATAGCTAAAAGGTAAAAGCAAAATCAAAGATTTCAGAAAAAAGCAGCCCTCTGGCATTACTCTAAGAAAAGATAGTTATAAAAAATAATCAATTGTTTACATAAACATGTTTGTTAACTTGCATTATTCATTATTTTATGGAGTAAGAAGTAAGTAAAAAGTTTAAAATTTTAGGAGAAACCCCAACTGTCTAGTATAAATAAGAACAAGATAGTTATAAAAAATATAAATTCGTTTAAATGATTATATTTGCTAAATTGAATTCATTATTAACTTACTCTAAGTGAAAAGTGGAAAAATAGTTAAAAATTTAAGAAAAAAACCGCAACTTTATAGCATTAATAAAATTGAATATAATTTAAAATAATAATAAATTTTTTTATCAAATAATTTCGTCAACTTTAATTAATTATTTACCTGACTGGAATTGAAAATTGGAAAAAAGTCGAAAATTGTTTTAAAAAACGGCAATTTTCTAGCATTCGTCTAAGAGAATGTTATTAAAATTATTAATGAATTGTTTGAACAATTAGTTTAATCAACAATAATTAAGTATCACCTCACTGTAATTGAAAATTGGACAAAAAGTGAGAAGTTTTTGAAAAAATCGCAACTTTCTACCTCTATTATAAGAAAAATTGCTAAAAACAACAATAAATTGTTTAAACTATTTATTTCAACATCTTATGATCAGTATCAAGTTGTATCTGATGTTCAAGAAACAATTCACATAACCCGCAATAAAATCATAATAAACGCCAAAAACTCCTAAAACCCATTTTTTTCACTTATGGGTTTTTTTGGGACCCCATAAAACCGACTTATGAGGGTGATATTTTAACAGTGTTATTTTATTCATATTCTATGGCAAAAGAAACGTTGAGTTTCAAACCGATTCAGCTAATATTGAGGATTCTCGATAAAATTTGCAAAAACGTATTTTTTTCTTATGGGAAATACGTGTTAAACTTCATGGGGCTTGAGCAACCTCCAAATATAATAAAAAAAAAAAATGGATTTATTTTTGTGTTTTCAAAAAAATTTCCAGGCGATATGCATGAAAATTTGAAGAAAAAAAATTGTGGACCACCCTAATAGTAAAGTCTACACTAAAGTTTTCAAAATATAAGTGTAACAAATAGTAAATTACGCTTTCTTGAACCTCTCATATTCTAAAATGTTATTTTTGGAATGTTATTCATTATAGACAATATATTTTAATTAATTGTTATAAATAAATCATCATTATAAATTATTCATCAACCACGAAATTATTATTATAAAACATTGCATATGATCAACATTATTATTGATAATTTAAAAAAAATTTCGATTGAAAATATAAGAAATTAAGTACTCTTCAATTTAAGAATATTTGCAATTTAAAGTTCTGCAATTTTGAATAGTTACAATCGTAATAATTAAAGATTGTCATAGTTAAAATTTGCAATAATACTAAATGTTGCAAATATTATCTAAAAAATGATTTAATTTTGCAAAATTATATTTTAAAGGTATTTAATTAGAATTTTTTTGGAATGATTCAATTTTTAAGTCTTACAGTGGAAAATTCTTCAATTTTAACGATTTGCAATTTAAAATGCAACAGTCAAGAGTTTTCAATTTCAAGTTTTACAAATTGATGAATTATGAAATGTAAATCATGAAAATGATGGCATTTTCAATATTCAAAATTGAAATTGACATAATATAAAGATTGTAAATGTTAAAAATTGAAATATTTTCAATTTTTAAGAATCACAATTCAAAATTTTTAAGTTTTGAAGATTTACAATTCAAATTCTTAAATCTTAACGATTTCTAGTTTGCATATATCTAAATTTTAAGAGAATTTACATTTCGAACATCTGTAATCCTAAATAGTTACAGTTGACGTTTATTAAATACTGAAAGTTTTTGATAATAATAAATTATTTAATTTTCAAGAATTATATTTTAAATGTTACATATTTGTTTTGAATCAAAGAAATCCTCTCTTTACCGTACCTTAAAATTAAGAAAATCATTTTAAATTAAAGAAAAATTCTCATTTCAACAAAAACCATTTCTCCTGACCAAAAATCAAATGCTGAAATTTTTGATTTTACAATGTTATGTTAATATGTAATATTTTATGAATTATGATATATTTCGTGGGCTATTCAAACAAATTCGTATACAATTCAAGTAGCCTTTCGAACAAAGGACACGAGTTTGAGCTAGCCGTTTGGCCATTGTTCTCTCTTTTCATTATCTCTGTTAGATATTGTCTATATAGAAAATATAACATATATATTTCCTGGTCTGCCAGCAACATTTGATATCCAACATCCAATTAAAATGGATCCCGTATCCACGGTAGAGAAACTTTCGACGGAATATGAAAATATTTCCATCGCTTTTGTTTATAATATCAGCGACTCTTGTAAAACAGTGGTATTTCGCCGAGAATTTGTGCGCGTCAGAACAGAAATGGAACCGAAATTCTGTGCTGAGTGGATTTTCACAAGAAAATGGTTTAGGATTTAATACAATTTTTAATTGGTAATGCAATAAACCTGAAAGGTAATATAATATCCTTTTGAAGTTCACGCTTAAGTTCGAATTAATGGATTAATTATTCCCTCACATAAGAGCTTTTTCTTTTCAGTAATTTATATTCAATTGAAATTGAAATTTAATTGTGAAATGCCTCCAACTCTCAATCGAAATATGAAAATATCTCGCTACTCGAAAACAGATTTTTCATATAGTAAAAGCCATTTGATCAATTTCATCCCAAACTGAAAAAGCAATAATTTTTTAGGAATAATTCAACAACATTAATAAATAAAATACTTTTTTTAGGTAAAAATATAATTTGCAGAGCGATAGAGATTTTTAGCCGAATAGCGGAAAATGTGCATTTTTTTCTTATCCTGAAATCGAAAATTTTATAAAACAATCCTTGTTGGTCCTATGAATCTCTAGCTAAAATTCCAACTATTTTTAGTTGAAAATTAATTTTTTTAAATCTTTTTGGTTAACGATTCTATTATTTGGTAAAAAATTTGAATTTTTCATTCAAAATTTCAGAACATTGTTAGAAAATAATTTTTTTTGGTTTAAAATTCATTTTTTTGGTTTGAAAATTCGTGGCTTTAAATTTGGAATTCAACCACTTGGTTGCAAATATACTTTTACGTAAAAAATGGATATTTTCAGGATTGAAGATGCATATTTTTTGGTAGAAATTTCATCTTTTTGGTCGAAAATCTAAATATTTTTGCATTAAAGTTAATTCTTTTTGATTGAAAGTTGATCTGTTTTGTTGAAAATTAACTTTTATTTTGAAAATTCTTATTTCCAGTTGAAAGCTTCAATTTTTTTCCAGAAAATTTAACTTTCTGTCTTGAAAATTTAGCAATTTGTTCAAAATTCTTTTATTCTTTGATCGAAGAATCTTTATTGGTTGAGAATCAAACTTTTTAATTTAAAATTCCTCTTTCCGGTTCTATTCAACTGTTTTAGATTGGAAATAAAAATCTTCTTTATTAAAATATCAAACTATAAATTCTTAATTGTGAATTTATGTTTTTTGGTTGAAAATTTAATTATTTGGTTGAAAGTTTAACTTCTTTGTTGAAGCCCTTTTTGTTGTTGAAAACTAGTCTCTTTGGTTGGAAATTCAACTATTTTGTTAAAATTTATTTTTTTCAAAATGAGTTTTTCTAACTGAAAAATTCAGTATTCAATTTTTAGTTAAAAATTTATTTTTCTTGGTTAAAACCTCATCTATTTGGTGGAAACTTCTACTACTTGGCTGAAAATTCATCTCTTTAAAATCCGAATTCCACTTTTTGGTTAAAAATTAAAATAAACTTTTTTATCGAAAATTGATATTTTCGGATTGAAAATTCAACTTTTTTGTTGAAAATGCATCTCTTTTGGTAGAAAATCCATCTCGCCGGTTAAAAATCCAACTATTTTTAATCAGATTTAATTCGTTTTTGTATTAGAAATTCAACTATTTTATTGTAAATTCAACCATTTGGTTGGAAATTAACTTTTATGTTGAGAATTCATACTTTTTTTTTAATTTTTCTTTTTGGTTGAATTCAACTCTTTCAGATTAAGAATGAAAATCTTTTTTTACTAAAATGTCAGCTTTTCTTTTTTCAGTGCGAATTTATAATTTTCTGTTCAAAATTCAATAATTCTGTTAAAAGTTAAACTCCCTCAGTAAAATAATTGTTGATGTTAAAGATTTATCACTTCAGTAAAAAATTCATCTCTTCGGTCGTAAATTGGACTATTTTGTTGAATTTTTTTCTTTTAGACATTAAATTTTTATCTCGAAATTCAGCCATTCTATTTTTGATTGAAAATAAAATTCTAAGTTCAAAATTAATTTTTTCGTTGCTTGAAAATGTAATTATTATGTTGCATGCTATTGTTTTGTTAGAAAATTAATTTTTCTAACCGAAAATGTAACTATTTCATTGTTGGTGGAAAATTGATTTTTTTTTGTTAAAATTTCAACTAATTGGTTAAAAAATCTTCTTATTTTTAGGTGAAAATTTTTTTGTAACTAGAAATTTAACTATTCTATTTGAAAATTCATCATATTATTCTGAAATTCATTTTTTTACTGTAAACTGAATAATTCTATTTTTGGATGAAAAATTATCTCTTTTGGTTGAAAATTCAACTATTAGGTTAAAAGTTCATCTTTTGGTAGAAAATTTAATGAGTTCGATGACATTTCAACTCCTTTGCTGAAAATACATTTTTTGGTTGAAGATTTATGATTTTAGTTGTAAAAATTCTCTCCGAGATTAACAATTTAACTCTTTGTTGAAAATTCGTGTTTTGATAGAAAATTAATTTTATTTACTGAAAACCTAACTATTCCATTTTTTGTTCAAAATTTATCCTGTGGGTAAAAAAATCAATTTTTTGGTAGATGATTCATAATTTTATTTGCATATTTATCTATTTGGTTCAAAATTTAACTATTTTTTTAAAAATCTCAGTGTTTTTTTTATTGATAATTCAACTACTTGGTTGAAAAATTATCTTCTTGGTTGCAAATTTAACGACTATATTGAACTGCTTTGTTGCACAAATATGAGAGAAGTTGTGTCACAATTAATTTTGGATCTTCAACAGTGTACTATTTTAAATTCTTTATTTCGAAAATCTTCAATTTCAAAATATTGGAACTTTAATTTCAATCTTATTTGTTAACCAGTGTTCCGGTTCACTTGCAAATTCAATATTCTTGACTCGAGTAAGCTATACATTTTAGATTCTGCAGGTGCAGCATTAGAAATTGGAAATTTTCAATGTACTGTCTACATTACGATCATTGTCATCGAGTTTCTTTTTCTAGGTGTCCATGCAATATTTTTGCAATTTTCATCCACTTGGGAAAACTCCCATATTTTTTGTAGCAAGTGTAGTAGAAACGTTAAATTTTACGACCTTAAACTGTTCTCTCCCGGAGCTTTAAAAGAGCATAGACTTGGCATCAAAACGATGAAAACGTAGAAAGAATAGTAGTGCTTGCGAGCTTAATGCCTCGAACAATAAATTCGTGATGAAACCAGTTCCCCACCCTTAAACGACTTTGCAATCTTGTTCTATTGAATTCTTCTTTTTTGAATCTCTTAATTTTATTTCAGAAGACATTTGTCCGATAATTAATATTTCTAATGTTTGAATTCATTAATTTATTCATTCACTTTGACCATATTATTCGAAGAAATAATCAAAACCTTTTTGCAGACAGAAAAATGACAAAAACACTCTAAATTGTAAGAAAGTTTTGTTTATTTTTGGACTTCCTTTTTAAAGAGAAAAAAAATAAACCAAAAATGTGGATGATTAATGGAAAGTAAATAAACTTTTTAATACTTCTTTCTGAAATATTTTGATTTTTATGGCATTGATTTAGAACTGATTGAAAAATTGAAAATTATTGAATTTAATAGCTAACATTTTCAAATTTTAAAAACTGAATAATTTTAAAGAAGCCTTAGAAAGTAAATCTTTTTACAATCAGGTATTCCAAACTGCACAATTTTTAACATTAACGTTATACAAATTGAAAATTTCAGACTTAAAATTTCAACAACAAAATCAGACGAAAATATTTCCTCTATCATCTCAAGCCAAATGTTGAAAATGCAAAATTTGAGACAATTTAGCTCACTAATAACGTTTAAAATAAAAAATTTCCTACTGCCAATTAGAAAAGAAATTGAAAATAAAAAATTCAAAACTTTCATCTTGAGGAAAATAAAAATGTAACAGAAATGCCCCCCTACAACTCAGATAAAATATTACCCAAAATATTGAGAGAAAAAAAATTATTCCGAATTCAGAAAAACTAAATTATAAACCAAAAGTTCCTTTCTTCTAAGGCAATGAAAATTTTAGAAATATAAAATGTTCCTCTACGAATTCAGAAATGAATTCGAAACAAAAAATTCCTCTTCCAATTCAGAAATAGAGCAAATGACAAATTTTTCCTCTTAATTCTGTAAACATGTTAAAAATAATCGAGTTTCCTATCGCGGTTCAGGAAAAGATTGAAAAAAAAATATTTTCTTTGACCATGAGAAAAGTGATAAACATAAATAATCTGCCCACTTCGAATCGATTGAAATATTATTTTAAATGTTTGAAAAAGAAAAAAAAAATTCCTTTTGCAATTCAAAAAAGTAATAAAACTAAAAATATTCTTCCTTTAAACTCAATAAAAATGTCGATAATAAGAAAATTAAAGCATTCTGTGACACATTAAATGGGTGAAAATTTAAATAATAAGAAATTTTTCTCTACTAAGAAGTTAAACAATCATAGTGGTAACAGAATTATAAAATACCAAAATAGATAGCAGTTTGAGAACTAATGATCCATATATTAAACGAGTCCTATTTTTGAATTTAACATTACATTTAGAAGAATTTTTATGAATCCTTATGAATTTAGAAGAATTGTTATGGTTAAGAATTGTATATTTTTACCTCACGAGAACCTTGTAGCGATACTTGCAATAATTTAAACTCACCTGAAACAAACAAGTAAATAATTTTTGTTAGTTATTAATGATAAATTTCATTAACAACTTTTTTGTATTTTATAGTTCTAATTGTTTTATTCAAATGACCTGGAAAAATTGTTGTTAACCGGTATAAGAGCACAATACATTACCTTTATTTACCTTTATTTCATATTTGTTATGTTTTAAGGGTTTTTAATTTCTACAAAACCTTTAGCAAACAGTAAAAATTGATCTGTTTCAACTCGCAAGAATTTTAAATCTGACTCAATAACAATTAACTAATCTTAGTTCACATCAAATGACTGCCATTTCTATATTTTCAACCATTTTTCCACTCGGAATAAAAAAAATAGTATTAATAAAGTTATAAATCACGAAAGCATATGGTAGTTAGAAAATTATGCCGCATACATTAAATGGATTTTAATTTTTAATTTCACGTTCTTAAAAGTTTAATAAATTTGCGGAAAAAATGTTTACTTTCATTTTGAATACAATGCATTCCTAAGAGTTCTGATGCTTAGATTTTTTATCTCAATTACAAATTTTTTTGATTTTAGTTTATTTCATAATAACTATAAAATAGCTTTTAACAAAAAAAAAATTACTTTTCCTTTCTCTGGAAATAAATCCAACAACTAATATCCTGATAAATCCCACAATTAATATCCTAATTAGTTGAATACCCAATATCCTATCATATTTTATTTCACAGCCATGTATATTATTTATTTTATGTTCATCTATTTGTAATAATTTATTTAACTATTAGTCTCGTTTCGAAAACGTAAAAACTCCTACTATTTAAAAGTTTGTTATTATGGATTTTTAAATTGTTTATGTTTTTCACATTATAAAATATGAAAATCAGGACGTGAACCTGCTTTTTGTGCGCATAGATTTACTCCAGGTTGAGTATACAGAATATAAAAAAAAATGAGATGAATTAAGCCAGACATGGTGAATTACATTTCCTATTGTGTGGCAGCTGACATTTTTTTACTTATTTGAAAGAATGTGCAGAAAACTAGTGAGGTATCAACTTCCAGTACAAAGGAAAAAGGTACTTTTCGCCGAACAAAGAATACGTGAAAAGAGACAGGTCGTTCTTCATTCTTAATCCAGCAATTGCGGAAAGTAGTCAGACAACCTTTGTTGAGCTTTTCAACTCCTGCTAGTTTAATGGCTCGCATGATACACGTAAAATTCGAAAAAATTTATATTTCTCATTTTCTTCTGGACAAAAACGTTACGAAAAACAAGATTGGAAAATTTATTCAAAATAATGTTCAACAAATTCTGCTAGATTTTAGATAAAGAACAGGAAACAAGTGGTTTGAATCAATATCAGGAGAAGCGGTTAAATTTGGTAAGCCATAATAAAAAACCGAATTTCTTTGGAAATATAATCAGAAGATTGATTTTAAATAATGTTTATCAAATTCTAAAAAATTTCAAACGAAGAATTGAGAACTGAGATGAATAAGATTGTGGTCAGCCATCAGGTAAAATCATATTTCTATTAAATAGTTTATATTGTTTAGTTATATC
This sequence comes from Andricus grossulariae, assembly GCA_011634705.1. Taxonomy (NCBI): domain Eukaryota; kingdom Metazoa; phylum Arthropoda; class Insecta; order Hymenoptera; family Cynipidae; genus Andricus; species Andricus grossulariae. Next base: position 32,942,219 of record JAABKJ010000755.1, on the reverse strand, counting down.
TGGACTCAAATATCTCTAAAAACAAGATTGGAAGATTTATTCAAATTGATGTTTAAAAAATTGTGCAAGATTTTAGATAAAGAACTGACAACAAGTAGTTTGAATCAATGTCAGTAGGAGTGGTCAATTTTGGCTAGCCATAACGAAATATCATATTTATATCAAAAATCAATATTTTTCCATTATTTCCAGTCGAAAATATCTCTAAGAATATAATTAGAAGAATTATTCAGAATAATTTTTATTAAATTCTACAAGATTTTAGACGAAGAACTGAGAACTAAGCAGAATAAAATTGTGATCAGCCATCAGATAAAATCATATTTTTATTAAATAGTTCAGATTTTTCAGTTATTTCTAGACTCAAATATCTCTAGGAACAAAATAGGACGATTAACTGAAATTGATGTTTAAAAAATCCTGCTAGATTTTCGATGAGAAACTGAAAACAAGTAGTTTGAATCAATATCAGTAGAAGTGGTCGATTTTTGTAAGCCATCACAAAATATATTTATATTAAATATTCATATTTTTCGATTATTTTAAGACAAAAACATCTTTCAAAATATAATCAGAAGATTAATTTTAAATAAAGTTTATCAAGTTCTACGAGATATTAGACAAGGAACTGAGAACTGAGAAGAATAAGATTATTGTCAACCAGCAGGTAAAATCTACTGAAAGTTTATATTTTTAAATTATTTTTAGACAAAAAAATCTCTAGAAATACGACTACAATATTGATTGAAAATAATTTGTAACTAAGAGATTTTAAACGAAGAACTGAGAAAAATGAGATTTTTGTCAGCCATCAGATAAAATCATATTTCTATTAAATAGCTCATATTCTTTAGTTCTTTCTGGACTTGAATATCTCTAAAATCAAGATTGTAAGCCTTATTCAAATTTATGTTTGACAAATAGTGCTAGATTTTAGATAAAGATCCGAAAATAAGTACTTTGAATCAAAATCAGTAGAAATGGTCGATTTTGTCCAGCCACCACAAAATATCATATTTATGTTAAAAATTATTATTTCTTAATTATTTCTAGACAAAAATATATCTGAGAATATAATGAGAAGATTAATGAAAAATAATTTCAATTAAATTCTACCAGATTTTAGACGAAGAACTGAGAACTGAGAAGAATAAGATTGTGGTCAGCCATCAGATAAAATCATATTTCTATTAAATAGTTCATATTGTTTGATTATTTCTGGACTCAAATATCTCTACAAACGAGATTCGATTCATTCAAATAGATGTTTGGAAAATTCTGCTAGATTTTAGGCAAAGATTTTAAAACAAGTAGTTTGAATAATATCAGTAGAAGTGGTCGAGTTTGGTAAGCCATCACAAGAGTTCATATTTATATTAAAAATTCATACTTTCCAATTATTATGAGTAGACAAAAAAATCTCTAGGAATATAATCAAAAGATTAGTTTTGAATGATGTTTATCAAATTCTACGAGATTTTAGACGAGGAACTGAGAACTGAGAAGAATAAGATTTTGGTCAAACAGCAGATAAAATCTATTGAAAATTTATATTTTTCAATTATTTCTCGGTGAAAACATCTCCCGAAATACGATCAGAAGATCAATCAAAAATAATTTGTATCTAAGAGATTTGAAACGAAGAACTGAGAACTGAGAAGAATGAGATTGTGGTCAGCCATCAGGTAAAATCATATTTCTATTGAATAGTACATATTGTTCAGTTATTTCTAGATTCAGATATCTCTAAAAACAATATCGAAAGATTGATTTATAATTATGTCTAACAAATTCTGCTAGATTTTAGAGAAAGAACTGAAAAGAAGGGGTTTGAATCAATATCAGTAGATGCGGTCGATTTTGGTAAGCCATACTAAAAAATCGTATTTCTATTTAAAAATTCATATTTTTCAGTAATTTTTGTTCAAAAATATCTCTAGGCATGAAACCAGAAGATTAATTAAGAAAAAATATGTATTAAATTCCACAAGATTTTAAACAAAGAACTGAGAAGAATATGATTACGGTCAGCCAGCAGATAAAATCATATTTCTATCAAGTAGTTTGTATGGTTTACTTATTTCTGGACTCGAGTATCTCTAAAGAAAAGATTGAAAGATTTATTTAAATTGATTTTCAACAATTTGTGCTATATTTTGGATAAAGAACTGCAAACAAGTAGTTTGAATCAATATAAGTAGAAGTGGTCGATTTTGGTACGCCATACTAAAATATCGTATTTCTATTTAAAAATTCATATTTTGCAATAATTTTTGTATGAAAATATCTCTAGACATAGAATCAGAAGATTAGTTCAAAAAAACATTTATTTATTTCTACAAGATTTTAGACAAAGCACTGACAACTGGGAAGAATGTGATCAGCCAGCAGATAGAATCATATTCCTATCAACCAGTTTATATGGTTTACTTGTTTCTGTACTCAAATATCTCGAAAAACACGATTGGAAGATTCATTCCAAATGATCTCTAACAAATTCTCCTAGATTTTAGATAAAGAACTGAAAACATGTGGTTTAAATCAATATCAGTAGAAGCGGTAGATTTTGGTAAGCCAGGATAAAAAGTTATATTTTCCTTACAAATTCATATTATGAATTACTTCTAGGCAAAAATATATTTAGAAATATGACCAAAAGAATAATTAAAAATAATGTTCATTTAATTCTACAAGAATTTTAGACAAAGAACTAAGAACTGAGATGAAGGTGGTTAGCCAGCAGATAAAATCATTTTTTTATTAAATAGGTCATATTTTTAAATTATTTCTGGACTGAGATATCTCTAAAACACAATTAGAAGATTAATTCCAAATGATGTTTAACAAATTCTGCTAGATTTTAGATAAAGAACTGAAAACAAGTGGTTTGTATCCATATCAGTAGAAGTGGTCGATTTTGGTAAACCATACTAAAAAATCAAGTTTTTCTTTAAAATTAATAATCTTTAAATCACTTCTAGACAAACATATCACTAGAAATATGATCAGAAGAATAATTAAAAAAATATTTATTAAATACTACAAGATTTTAGACAAAACTGGCTGACCAAAGATTTTGGTCAGCCAGCAGATAAAATCTATTGAAAATTTATATTTTTCAATTATTTTCAGACAACAATGTCTCTAGAAACATGACTAGAAGATTATTGAAAAATAATGTGTATCTAAGAGATGTTAAAAGAAGAAGGGAGAACTGTGAAGATTAAGATTGTGGTCAGCCATCAGGTGAAATCATATTTCTATTAAATAGTTCATATTGTTTAGTTATTTCTAGACTCACATATCTCTAAAAACGAGATTGGAAGTTTCATTTAAATTGATGTTCAACAAATTGTGCTAGATTTTAGATGAAGAACTGAAAACAAGTTGTTTTAATCAATATCAGTAGAAGTGGCCGAGATTGGCAAGCCATACTAAGAAATCATATTTTTATTAAAAATTCATATTTTTCAATTATTTCTAGATGTAAATATATCTAAGAATGTAATCAGGAGATTAATTTGAAAAAAAATTTATTACATTTTACAAGATTTTACACAAAGAACTAAGAACTGATAAGAATAAAATTGCGGTCAGCCAGCAGATAAAATCATATTTTGAATTAAGAATTCATATTTTTCAGTTATTTCTGAACAACAGTATCACTAAAAAGAATATTGCACGATTTATTCCAAATAATTCTTGAAAAATTTTGCAAGATTTTAGATGAAGAACTAAGAACAAGTAGTTTAGATGAATATCAGTAAAAGCAGTCGATTTTAGTAAGCCATCATAAAAAATCATATTTCTATAGAACATCCATATTTTTCAAATATTCCTGGACAAAAATATCGCTGAAAATAAGATGAGAAGACTTATTCAAAATAATGTTTATCACATTCTTCGGAATTTTATACAAAGAACCCAGAACTGCGAAGAATGCGATTGTGGTCAGCCATCAGATAAAATAAAATTTAAATTTAATAATTTATTTTTTTCAGTAATTTTCGAAGAAAAATATCTCGAGACATGAGTTTAGAAGATTTATTTCAAATAGTGTTTATTAAATTCTGCTAGATTTTAGGTGAAAAACTGAAAACCAGTGGTTTGTATCAATGTGAGTAGATGCGGTTGATTTTGGTAAGCCAACTTGAAAAATCCTTTTTATAAAAAATTAATATTTTTCTATTATTTCTAAACGAAAATTTCTGTATAAATAAGATCAGAAAATTTATTAAAGGCAATAGTCATCAAATTCTACGAGATTTCAGGCAAAGAACTGAAAACTAGCGATTCGTATAGTTATTAGTGGATATGGACGATTTTTGTCAGCCATCACAAAAAATCATATTTCCATAAAAAATTGCATATTTTCTAATTATTTCTGGACACAAATATCTCTACAAGTAAGAGTATAAAATGTATTCGAAGTTGTGTTTATCATATGCTACAATATTTTAGATAAAGGACTCAGAAAAAGCGGTTCAGATCAATGTCAATAGAAACGGTCAATTTTGATAAGCCATCGTACAAAATTATACTTTTATAAAAAACTCATATTTCTGAATTATTTCTGGACGAAAATATCTCTGTAAAATAGATTAGAAGATTTCTTTGAAATAATGCTTATAAATTCTACGACATATTAAACAAAGAACTGAGAACATTTGGTTTCGACCAACATCAGTAAAACTAAACTATTTTGGTAAGACATGAGATAAAATCATATTTCTATTAAAAAATTAATTTTTTTCAGTTATTTTTGCACAAAGTATCTCTAAAATTAAAATGAGAAGATTTACGAAAAGTAATGTTTACAAATTCTGCAAGATTTTAGATAAAGAAGTGAGAAAAATTTGTTTGTAAAAATATCAGTAGAAGCGAAAATTCAGTATAAAAAGACGGTATAGTTCACACGTTGAAGATAAAATTGTTGATGATACAAGATATAAAAGAAAATAACTTAAGGATTCTAGAAAAAAATTTACATTCTAGATTAAGACGAAAATGACATCAGATTTAATTTGAAAATACTCTAATGATAACGCAAACTTCATCATTTTAGACTTTCCAAATTTCCCATTATTTCCTTTCGTCTGAAATGTTCATCATTACGTTTTTCGTTGAGAATTCATATTTTGCCTTGGAAAATTTGATTATTGTTTCAGAAATTCAACAATTTTGTTAAAATGTAATCTTTTTCAGTTTAAAATTCAGTTTTTTGTCAAAAAATATTATTTTTTGATAAAATATTTGACTTTTTGCTATAAAAGTAAACTGTTTGGTTTAAAATAAACTTTTGTATTAATAATTTATATTTTCGGGTTCAAAATTCAACTGTTTTATTCAAAATTTGTCTTTTTGGATTGAAAATTTATTTTTTAATAATTGAAATAGCTACTTTCTGTTATTTGGATTTCTAATTAAATGGAAGAAGTCTAGACCAAATAGTTGATTTTTTATCTAAAACGATGAATTTTAGACCAAAAAGATTAACTTTTTGTACCAAAAAGCACAAATTAAAATAATTGTAACAAAAAGACCAATTTTCAACAAAAAAGTAAGTTTTCAATCTAAAAAGTCGAATCTTTTAGAAAACTGTTGAATTTTATCGAATGTTTCAGATAACAAAATAATTGAATTTTTGAAGAAAAATATGAATTTTTCATTAAATGAGATTAATTTTTTATTAAAAAAGACGAATTTTCCACAAAATAGATGGATTTTCTACCAAATAGTTAAATATTGAATTTATGAAGGATACATTTTCAACCAAAAAAAAGAATAGTTAAATTTCAAGATGAAAAATTAAGTTTAAAAAAAAAATAAAATAAAACAAAAAATTTTCAACAAAATAGTTAGGTTTTCAATTAACGAGGTGAATCTTAAAAAGAAATGAATTTTCATCAAAATAGTTAAATTTTCAACCAACCAAGTGAATCTTAAAAATAATGAATTAAAAAAAAAGTAGTTAAACTTTCAACCAACTACTTCAATTTTCAACCAAAAATATAAATTTTTAACCAAATATTCAAACATTCAACTAGAAGGAAGAACTTTCAACCTAGAAGGTAAATGCGATGACTAATGTCCTACATAGAAAAAAATAAATATGAATCTTCAGCAAAAAAGTTGATTTATAACCAAATCGTTGAATTTTCAAGTAAAATGTTGAATCTTCAACAAAAAAAAATGCATTTGTTATAAAATAGTTCAACTTAAAACTAATTAGTTGATTTTTCAACCAAAAAAGATTCTAATTTTGAATGAAAAACAGTTAAGTTGAACAAAAAAAGAAATTTTTTTAACAAAGTAGTTGAATCCTCAACCAAAAAAGATTAATTTTTAACTAAAAAGTATGACATTTGTGTGAAAAGATTAATTTCTAGAACAATAAGCGAATTTTAGACAAAAGAGTTGAATTTTCAACCAAATACTTGCATTTTCAACTAAAGAAGATTAATTTCAAATTGAAAATAGCAAAATCAAGCAAAAATAGAATACTTAAATTTTGACTTGAAAAAAAAAAATATTTAAAGAGAATGATTTTCCAATCAAATAGTTTAATTTTCAAACAAATAGTTTAATTTTCAACCAAAAAGACGGAAACATTAATAAAATGAATGAACCATTCAATAAATAGTAGAATTTTCAATAAAATAGTATAATTATTAGCTGAAAAAGATAAATTTTCAACAAAAAATGGAATGGTTAAATTTTCATTTAAAAAATTTATTTTGCAACCAAAGATTAAACAACTTTTCAACAAAATAGTTAAAAATTTCAACCAAAGAGGTGAATCTTCAAACAAAAAAATGAATTTTTTACAAAAAAAAAGACTTCTTAGCAAAATAGTTGCTTTTTCAAAAAATGAAATAAAAACATTTTAACCAAGTAGAAATTTTACCAACCGAAATGGATTGCCAACCAATAATATAATAGTAGACTTTCAATAAAAAATAATTATCTTCCAACCAAAAAAAGTTGGATTTTCTTCTTGAATTCTAACTTTTCTATTGATTCAGTTCGCATTCAAGCGAAATAATGAGAGCAACGGTAAGGTAAATTGGAAATAGGAGAGAAGAGGAATTCTTTAAAAATGAGAAAAAGAAAGAAATATTCGTAAAGATTCCCGAATATTCCAGTTTTTAAAGTGAATTTTGGATAAGATTTTACAAAATTGCAGAGAACTCGAAAACGTTAAAGCACATTCCATATTTATACAAAAAAAGAATACAGTGAAACAGTTCTAAGCTGTTCAATTTTCAGCTATCCCAAATTTAAATTTGAATTACAAATTTTAAACTTCCAAACTTAATCAATGATCGCAGCTTGTCGCTATCTAAAAAGTACAAATCAGATTTACTACTTCCTAAACTCCCTCAATTAAATGCCTAATTAAATAATCCAATTTCACACTTTAACCCAAATATATCCCTTTCCTTTCTCGATCCATCTTTCCCCGGGGATGCTTCTCACAAAATTTAATCAGTCTCAAATGGAATGCAGAGAGTTGAAACGAGATTTGACACCCCGAGAAAAGGGGTCGACTGTAGACGGCTAACGCATGCAGGATTTGAAAAGAGCAAAATGGAGTTGGCATATCTCGTGTATGAATTACTCAGGGAAAGACAAATGGCTAGGCTCGTAAACGTAGGTATTCTCTGCGGTCCAAAACCACGAATGGCCGTCTCTTTTTTATCTTCCTTTTTAAATTTATGTTGCAATTCGTTCCGGAACTTCAGGAATTTCAAGCAAATAATGCTCGCCGACCATATTTTTATATAATTTTGTATTTCAACACCGTTTCTAAATAGTACAACTGAAGTGGGATGAAAAACTCGCCAACTCTCTACTTTGGTTAGCTATAACTCATCAGAAAATAATCTTAGCTTCTGAGCTATTGAAAGTAATACGAAGAAAATCATGGTCGTGCGGTGTCCGACGGTATTGGTGGCCGTGCGGTGACTGACCGTGATATGGTGGTCGCGCGGTAACCGACGGTTGTGTTATGATCTTGCGTTGTACCTGGTAACTTTCTTAATGAAGTACAGGGTGGCTGCATTTAGGATCAGAACTTTTCTAGAATGTTGTGGAATACTTATGAACTTTCTGAAAATCTAAAAAGTTCTGAACAATTCAAACAATTCTAGTATAATTGTGACTATCAACATTTAGACAAACACCCTTCTATTTTCATAATAAAAACAGAGATTAATTAAATACACTGGAACCTGGATTTGTGTAGGGTTTCGAGCTAACTAATGCGCAGAGAGTGCAACCCTCATGCTGCTTGTCACGCTTGGCTAAGCACAGCCTCTCTCTCGGACCCGCGGTTTCCATCATCACCAATTTCCGAGGACAGCAATTCTACGAAGGCCCAAATCCAGTTTACGGACATCCAAGTTCCAGTGTGCTAATACACGGTTTTAATTCCCCAACCCCAAATTGGAATCGAACAGAAAGTTGTTTCACAATAGATTTGTCATCCTAGATCTGAGTGAACTGATCACTACCACCCATCTTCATTCAACCAATCCTCCTTTGATTTCCTGATTAATCAAAGTCGCTACAATTCCCTTAATACATTTCGAATTTAATTCAATTTTCTCCATTCGAAATTCTGATTGTCCTATAAGCCCTTTTGAAAATAGTTTTGCCTCGAGGTTTGAGTCGAGTTTCAAGCCATCCCAACTTGTCGCCTTTATCGGTAACATCGTTTTCGCAAACAACGTAATTGTCTCGAGCAATTCGCTCTCCTTTGATTCTCCCTTTCTCTACTCCTCGTTTACACCAAAATCGATAAAGTCTAGGGGGTTCTCTCGTGCAACGTAAACAGTGCAGAACGTTCGCCAGAGGACACGCGGGCTGGATGTCGAGGGAAGTAAAAGAGGAACACAGTACCAAGAGGTGCAGAGGGTTGGGATGGAAAATCTATGGCGGGAGGTGAAAGGAAGGAGGGGGAGGGGGTGACAGAGAATGAAGAGGAAGAGGACGCGTGGCGGAGGAAGGACGATGGTACAACCTCGTTGGCTCTAATGCGGGCTATTCAGCTCCCACAATGCACTAGTAATACGATTTCACCATGCCACCCCCTCACCCCCTCAACCAGCCAAAACTGACACGTGCGCAATGTGAATTCACGTATCGCCTCCGAGAGGATCCTCACGCAGCTAGGAGGAAGGCGCGCGCTCCTCACGCGATACGGAAGACGAGATGTCGTTTCTAGTTGAGGGGCTTCCTTGGTTCACTTGGTCTATCCCTTTTCCTCCATTATGGTCCTGATGCTGCGATTCCTTCGAGTTCCACGCTCAAAGCGACATTCCTTTTTTGTTTCCCATCGAGAGAAATAAAATAGAGCTTTTTTCGACGATGAGATTAGAGAATTTATATTCCCCAGTGGGGCTGGAAGCTTTCAGCTCGGGAAGTGCATTTTTTGGGGTTAGAGAGTTGGTAATGTGGGTGATGAGAATACAGACATCGGAATCATTTACGAAATTCAAAATTGTGTCAATGGGATCCTGAATTTTGAAAAATAGTAGCAAAGTAGTGTCCTGAAATTATCAGAGGTCACAGCGCAAAAGGAGTTTAAAAAAGAGGAAATAAGGTAATTTTCTCACGAAAAATGTAAGAATAGGAGAATGGAGGTCTCGAACTTATTTGCGAAATTCGTAATAGTGTCAATAGGATCATCAATTTCAAATAGTAGTAGCAGAATAGTGCAATGCAATTTTCAGGGATTATAGCGCAAAAGGAGGTTAAAATGTGAAAATAAGGTAATTTTTCACAGGAAAGGAGAAAAATAGGAAAATGCAGGCGTCGGACTCATTTGCGAAATTCAAAATAGTGTTAGCAGGATCATGAATTAAAAAAAAATAGTAGCAGAATAGTGCCATGCAATTTTCAGGGATCGCAGCGTAAAAGGAGCTAAGGAAACAAAAAATAGGTTAATTTTTTTCACGAAAAGCGTAAAAATAGGAGAATGCAGGTCTTGGACTTATTTTCAAAATTCATAATAGTGTCAATAGGATCATCAATTAAAAAAAATAGAAGCTAAACAAAGCCATGCAATTTTCATGGATCACAATTCAAAAAGATTTTAAAAAAAGGGAAATAGGGTAATTTTTCACGAAAAAGGAGGAAAATAGGAGAATGCAGGCATCTGGCTTATTGACAAAGTTACAAATAGCATGAATAGGATCATGAATTACATAAAATAGTAGCAGAATAGTGACACGCAATTTTCGGGGATTACAATGAAAACGGAGTTCAAAAAAGGGGAAATAGGGTAATTTTATACGGGAAAGGGGCAAAATAGGAGAATGCAGGTATTTTTCTTATTGGCGAAGGTATAAATAGTGTCAATAGGACCATGAATTTCAAATTATCGTAGCAAAATAGTGATATGCAATTTTCAGGGATCGCAGCGTAAAAGGAGACATGGAAAGGAAAAATAGGGTGATTTTTTTACGAAAAGCGTAAAAATAGGAGAATGCAGGTCTCGGACTTATTTGCGTAATTCATAATAGTGTCAATAGGATCATGAATTTCGAAAAATTGTTTCAAAATAGTGTCGTACAATTTTCAAGGATCACAATGGAAAAAAAGTTTGAAAGAGGGGAAATAGGGTAATTTTTCACGAAAAAGGGACAAAACAGAAGAATGCGAGCCTCACACTCATTTGCCAAATTCAAAATTGTTTGAATGGAATCCTGAATTTTCCAAAATGGATGCAAAACAGCGCCATGCTGTTTCCAGAGATCACAGCGCAAAAGGAGCTTAAAAAGGGGAAACAGGGTAACTTTTTCACGAAAGAGGAAAAAAATAGGAAGACGGAGGCCTCGAAATTATTTGCGAAATTCAAAATAATGTCAATAAGATTTTGAATTTTGAAAAATTGTGGCAAAATAGTGTCATGCAATTTACAGGGATTACAGCGTAAAAGAAGTTTGAAAAGGGAAAATAAGTTAATTTTTCACAAAAAAAAAGAATAAAAATAGGAGAATGCAGGCCTCAGATTCATTTGCGAAATTCAACGAAGTTTCAGTAGGATTATGAATTTTGAAAAATTGCAGTAAAATAGTGTCGCGCAATTGCTAGAGATCACAGGGCAAAAGAGGTTGAAAAAAGGGGAAGTAGGGGAATCTTTTCACAAAAATGGGGGGAAGGGTAGGAAAAGTGAGGCGTAGGGAAGTATAGGGAAGTGAGCACCTTTGAATTAAGAGACGTGATAGTAGAAGGAGTAGGAGGGAGCAGGGGCAGTGTGGGTAGTGAGGAAATAGGTAATATAGGAAGTGATAGGAGGGTTAGTAGCTAACTGAGGGTTAGTTAGGGAGGGGAAGTATCGGACATGAGGAGAGGGGACGTAGAGGAGGAAGTAGGGGATGGAAGAGAAGAAGGGGAGTAACGGGAGAGATAGTAGAGTAGAGAGATGCTATAGGGGAAAATAGTAGCAAAATAGTTGCATCGTTGATAAAAGTGTCAGAAAGTGTCAATAGTAGCATTAGCCTGAGGTCTGAGGAGGACTAGCTAAAATGAGGGGAAGGGAAGTAGAGGAAGGGAAGTAGAGAAAGTGAAGTGAAGGGGGGATGAGAGGAAACGAGGGAGAGGAGTAGTGTAAGTGAGGGCAAGGGAAGTATTGGGAAGTGAGCACCTTTGAATTAGGAGACGTGATAGGAGAAGGAGTAAGAGGGAGCAGGGACAGTGTGGGTAGTGAGAAAATAGGTAATATAGGAAGTGATAGGAGGGTTAGTAGCTAACTGAGGGTGAGTTATGGAGGGGAAGTATCGGAAATCAGGAGAAGGGGAGTAGAGGAGGAAGTAGGGGAAGGGAGAGAAGAAGGGGAGTAACGGGAGAGATAGTAGCGTAGAGAGATGCTATAGGGGAAAATAGTAGCAAAATATTTGCATCGTTAATAAAAGTGTCAGAAAGTGTCAATATTAGCATGAGCCTGAGGTCTGAGGAGGAGTAGCTGAAATGAGGGGAAGGGAAGTAGAGGAAGTGAAGTGAAGGTGGGATGAGAGGAAACGAGGGAGGGGAATAGTGTAAGTGAGGGGAGGGGAGTATTGGGAAGTGAGAACAGGGTAAGTAGGGAAAGTTACAGGAGGAGGAGCAGGAGGGGTCAGGGGCTGCATGAGTTAGTAAGAAGATTGGAAGTAGGGGAAGTGAGGGGAGGGTAAGTAGCTAGGAGAAGGTGAGTGGTGGAGAAGTATGGGAAGTGAAAATAGGAAAAATAGAGGAGAGAGAAGTAGTTCAAGGGAAAGGAGCAAAGCGGGATTAAGGGGAGTGAGGGGAGGGATAGTAAGGAAATGGAGATAATATTGACGCAAATAGTAGCAAAGTAGTTGCTTCGTTAAAAAATAGCGTCAAAAAGTGTCAGTAGTAGCGTCAGTCTCAGATCTGCGGATGTCAGATAGTGTTGAAATTAAATCTCGGATCGAAAAGTTCAGAAAATTTGTTGAATTTGAAAGTTAGAGATTATTATCCTTCTTGTCCATTTATAGGGATAAATTCAATCGAATTTCCAGACTTTTTTTTTCTTTTCGCACACAATGCTCTAGAAGTTTGGAGACAGACTACTTCTCTATTTCCCTGGGGAACCGTAGATCTTTCTTGGTTAGCCTATACATTAGAAAGTTACTTGGGTCTGCGCAGGAGACTGAAACTCTTGAATAAGATATTTTTCTCACAGTACAGAGTGATGATAAAATTATTCAGGCTGGAATTTATAAAAGATTTGAAGACTGTGGATGCTGTCAATGTCCCACAATGTCGACCTTGAAAATTCGGAGAGGCATGGAATTAGGGATGCAAGGAGCTTGATATTACTTCCTTTCAGGAACGCGCAATTCGCTTTCTACGCCGCAAGATATCGTCGATATACTTGTTACTACCCTTCTCTATTCGTGTGAATCCTGCTGGAACCCACATCCCTCCGTGTCGCCATGCTCGACGAACCACGTGCGATTGCGGTTATTTCTCATCCACTACCAACCCGATTCTGATCCACTTTATAAAACACTTAAAAGCCTGCTCTTTTATTGAAAAAAAACACATTTTAGCAAGGACCGAAAATCTTTCAATTTGAATTTCGCGCCAGATGAGGAGGAGAAGGAGGAGGAGGAGGAAGAGAAGCTAAGATTGGATGTCAGGTTAAGTGGAGGAAATCCAAGATGTCTTCATGCTGCAGGCCAAACAATAATAGCAATTGTATGGATTTTTTTTTTAATAACTTGAAAAAAAAATTATTTTTCGCTGTGAGTGTATTTGAACATTATTTTTCATTTATCAGAAGCTATTCAGCTCAATAATGAAATCGTTACTTTAAAAAATGACGTAACAACTTGAAATACCTAATTTCTCTAAAGTAGCAAAACTTCCAATTTCAAAAACGTGTTTCATTTATTTCGAAAGCGAATAATTATATATAATAAACTTCAAATTATTTATTAACTTTAAGTTGGTGTGACTCAATGGAAATTCTTTAGCTTGAATTGAAATATCAAATTCTTATCGTGTTAGATCGACATAAAAATAATTTTTATCTGACTTTAGGATCATTCAAAATTTGATGCAGTTTCGGGGAAATTAAAAGAAAGAACTAATTACAGCTGAAGTAAATTTGTGAAAATATTAACTTATTACATTTCCAGTCACTGATATGCACGTGCAGAGCTGTAAAATTAAATAAATTTCTTAAAATCTTGAAACTAAACTATTGCAAAAAAACACATTTAAAATTGCATCATTTTCTATTATACATATTAAATATTCAAGACTCTTTCATCGCAAACATTCCAAAGTGAATAATTTCAAATTGAAAATCCTTCAAATTGAAGAATTTTCAATCTTAATTCTTCAAAATTGAATGATTCCAAAAAAAGTTCTAAATTAGCATACTTTTAGAATATATCCGCTTGACATTTGATCTTCAAAATTATCAAAATTCAAAATGGTTTATTTTTTCACGTTTAAAATTAAAGAATTTTCAATTGCAAATCATTATAATTTAAGAATCTCCAACGGTAAATGTTCAAAATTGTAGAACCTAAAAATTTAAAAGTGAAGAGTTTTTCATTTTGAAATTGAACAATTAAAACTGACATAAGTTCTAAGTTTTACATTTCAAAATGCTATAATTTTGTTAATTTAAATTCAATAATTCTCCAATTTGGAAGATTTAGAATTGAAAACTTGACTTTTTATTTTCAAAATCAATAAAATCTAAACAAATTGATTTTTGCATCTTAAAAATTAAAGAGTTTTCAATTGTAAATCTTGCAAATTGAAGAATTTTGAATTTCTAATCTTGCAAATTGGAGAATTTTGAATTTCTAAACTTGTTAATTGATGAATTTCCTATTTTAAATCTTCGAAATTAAACTACTAAAAAAAAAAAAACGTTTAAAGTTACATACCTTCAAAATTTTGAAAACTGAATAACTTTTAATTCTATATTATCAAAATTGTAGAACTTTGAATTGTAAATATTTAAAATGGAAAAGTTTTTAATTTGGAAAATTTGCAAATAAAAATTATACAGCTTTCAATTTTTACAATTTATTATTCTGTAATTTTAATGATTTACAATTAAAATTTTTCAATTGAGATATTTTGGAATTGAACTCTTGACTTTAAACTTCAAAATCATCAAAAACATCAAAATCATGAAAATTTTAGATTTTTTTCATGCATCTTTAAAAATGAATAGTTTCCAATAAAAACTCTTAAAAATTGTAGAAATTTCAATGGCAAATCTTTAACATTGAAAAGTTTTTAATTTGGTCGATTAAAAATAAAAATTTTCATGTAAGTTTAACAATTAAAAATACTGTAATTTTGGTGCTTTACATAGGAAATTTTTTTCAATGTGGAAGATTTAGAATTAAAACTTGACTTTTGATTTCCAAAATCATCAAAATTGAAGAATTTGTATTAATACATCTTTGAAATTAGGCATTTTTCAATTTTCAGTTTTCAAAATGGAAGCATTCTAAATTGAAAATCGTTCAAATTGAAGAATTTCCAATTGTAAATCTTCAAAATAAAATCCATAAAAAAAAAAAAATGTTCCAAAGTACATACTTTTCAAGTACAAATCTTGAAAATTGAATAAATTGCAATTCTATATTTTCGATATTCAAGGATTTCTTATTGTAACTCTTGAACATTACAGACCTTTGATATAGAAATCTTTTGAAATTCCAGAATTTTCAATTTTGAAAATGTGCAATTAAAAATTCAGCATTTTTTAAGATTCACGTTCAAAATTTTTTTAATTTGTAAGATTTACTTTTAATTTCCAAAATCATCAAAATTGATGAATTTTTATTTGTATATTTTTAAATTTGAAGAATTTTCCATGGCAACTTTACACACTTGTCGAAATTTAAATTGTAAATCTTTAAAAATGAAGAGTTTTCATTTGTAACTTTCGAAAATTGTAAAACTTGAAATCGTAAATCTTTGAAATCGAAGATCTTTCAATTTTGATAATCTGAAATAAAAGATTTTGCAAGTTTTAACTTTTAGAATTGAAAATTCTTTAATTTTGGTGCTGTATATTTGAAATTCCTTCAATTTGAAAAATTTAGAATTGAAAACATCACTTTTGATTTCCAAAATCATAAAACTGAAACATTTTTTACTTGCATATTTTGTAAATTGAAGAGTTTTCAATT
The DNA here is from genome assembly GCA_011634705.1 of Andricus grossulariae. NCBI lineage: Eukaryota > Metazoa > Arthropoda > Insecta > Hymenoptera > Cynipidae > Andricus > Andricus grossulariae. The sequence continues at coordinate 32,926,539 of JAABKJ010000755.1, read as the reverse complement.
GTAATTTTTATAATTAAACTATTAAAAAAAACTTTCAAAAATTCATTAGTTTACATTGTATACATTCAAAATTGCAGAATCTTTAATTGAAAATCTTCAAGATATACCTATTTCAAAAATACGTTTAAAATGTTATGATTTTAAATTATAACGATTCAAAACTAAGCTTTACTATTAACTTATTAATTATTTTCTTTGTTTCTAATTCCTGCTGGAATAAAATCTTATATTTAAATAAAGGCAGCGTCCACGTTTGAGGAAAAATTCCGGAAAATTTTTTAAAAATTTCGGTACATATAGTACTTTTTTCAGGATCTACTATTCGTACCATAAAAATCAGGCTATAGATACCGCAATTTCAGTACACTTACCTTTGGCCTTAAATAAAAGTTACAAATTAAGTACTGAAGGCCGATCAATATTAAACTTCAATTAAATTATACGAAACCTAGCGTAGCTATTTTAATATTTATCTTAACTCATGATTATTAATTATATTTCATAGTACCTACTTTATTTTTAAGAATATATGAATATAAATTTGATAATGAGGCAATCAAAATAAGAAACGCGTTACAAGCGCCCTATTGTTGCCAGTATATAAAAATTTCTATTGTGCTTCACTATTCAATAGCATTGACTAATTAATGTTTGATTATGAAATGCAGACAAAGAGCTTCGGAAGCCGCAGGACTTTGAAAGTCCCAGTTATTACTTGTAGTTCGATTCTATCGACGAATGGATAGTATGAATAGGGGGTCGGATGGAGTCGACGTTAATCAACGTCAAAAGGCTCCCTTTGATGGGCCCATCCTCATCGGTGAAAAGATCTCTAACTCGGCTCGTGCAAAGTTAAATTGAAAGTGTCCTCCACAACGTAAGCACCGCTCGACATAAAGAGCTATAAAGGGTAAATAGCTAAGGGAGCAGCTTCCACGCTCGAGAACGGAAGAAAGGAGAAAAAGAAAGGAAAAAGAATAAAAATATATATCTATTGTCGAAGAAGCACCAAGTAAAACGTTTTAATAATCATCACAAGAGGATAAAGTACCTTAAAGTCTTATCCCCCCCCCTCTCATGCTACCCCACCACTTATTATTCTCTTCTATGTGATGATAGTGTACCCCTATTGCTGGAAAAATCTTATTGGTAGTTACCGACGCCACCGCTAGAGGCGTCTCGCTCAGACATTGGGTCAGGCGCGATCTATCGGTGGCGTCTTGTAACTACAAAACACTGACACCAATTCTAAACCATTAAGGGGCATTCAAAAACTACATCACGCTACTTTAAAAAGTTTTTTGACCACTGACCTTCTGCGTCGCAGATCATCACACAAACCTTAAACTCCGTCCCCCTTTTCAAGTAAATTTTTTTTCGATTTTATTTGATAAACAGGACAAATAGGGTGATTTTTCATGAAAATAGTTGAGTATATTCTTTCAAATAAAATTAATGTATAGGTACCATATTGAGTTTAAAATGAAGCAATTTAAATTCTCAAGATTTCAAGCCGAAACACATTAAATTTTCAATAAAATAGTTGAATTTTACAATAAACATCCTAATAAACATACAATACAATTAATTTCAGATCAAACAGTTGCATTTACGACCAAATAGATGAAGTTTCAAGCAAAAGAGATTTCTTTTTTAATTATTCGAATCTTCAAGCCAAAAAGACGAATTTTTTAGAAGACTTGAATTTTCAACCAAAAACTTTGCAACGAAAAAAGATGAATTTTCCACAAAGTAGTTGAATTTTTGAACAAAAAAGACGAAAAATTTAATTCTCAACAAAATAGTTGCATTTGTAACCAAATAGTTAAATTATCGACCTAAAAAGATGAATTTTCAACCAAATAGTTGAATTTTCAACAGCAACACAATTAATTATAAAAAAAAAGTTGCATTCACAACGAAATATATTTAACTTTTGAGAAAAAGGGACAACATTTTAACCAAATAATTGAATTTTGAGCCAAATAGTTAAATTTTCAATCTTCAAAAATGAATTTTCAAACCGAATGGTCAAATTTGTTATCAAAAAAGATTAAGCTTGAACAAAAAACAGTTGAATTTTCAACCAAATGGTTGAATTTTTTGGCCAGAAAGACGAATGTTCAACGAAAGAGTCAAATTCTGAACAAGAAAATTAAATTTTCAACAAAATAGTTCAATGTTTAATAAACTAATTAAATTTTCAACAGTACAGTTGAATATTCAAGTGAACAAGTTTAATTCTCAACGAAAAATATAATAGTTGATATTTCAACCAAGAAAAGATTGTAATTTAAAATCAAAAGCACTCGAGTTTAACCACAAAGATGAATTCTCAACGAAAAATGTGACTTCAGCCAAAAAGACGAATTTTTAAAAACAGAATTGAATTTTCAACCAAGAAAGATTTTTCAGTCAAGAGAAAAAAAATGCCAAACAAATGATTGAATTTTCAAACCAAAAAGGCGAATTCTCGAGAAAACAGTTGAATTCTTTAGCCAAAAAAAAGTTGATTTTCAGCAAAAATTGTTTAATTTTCAACAAAGTAGATGAATTTTCTAAAAATTTTATATTTAATAGAAACAATTCAATTTTCAAACAAAAAGGTTAAATTTGTGAGAAAACTGTTTAATTTTCTGTAAAATAGTGTAATTTTCAAAAAAATGTAATTTCTAGACAAACAGTTCAATTGTCAGATAAAAAGTTAATTTTTTAAGATAAAAAACAAAGTTTCCTACAAAAGACCTAAATTTTCAATTTCAATCAGAAAATATAAATTTTCAACAAAAAAGTTCATTTTCGACAAAATAGTTGAATTTAAAAAAAATTATAAATCTTAAATCAAACATAAAATAGTTAAATCTGCAGTTGAATTTTTTTTAAATAGTTTAATTTTCAAGCAAAGGGATGGATATTCAACCAGTAAAATTAATGTTCAACAAAGTAGGCTAAAATTCAACCAAATAGTTAAATTTTCGGGCAAGAGGATTAATTTTCTATTAAAAAATACGAATTTTTCACAAAATACATAATTTTTCAACCACATTGTTGAATTTTCAACTAAAAAGTATCAATTTTCAACCAAAAATGAGACAGTTATATTTGCAGTTTAAAAATTCAACTCTTTTGTAGAAAATTTTAAAATTTGGTATAAAATTCAAATATTTGGTACAAAATTAAATTGTTTTGTAGAAAATTCGTTTTTTTTTTTAAATTGAAAATTAATTGCCCTCTATGAAAATTTCAGTACTTCATTTTTTTAAATTTGATTCTTTTTAGTTTAATTGTAAATTGTTAGTTTAGTTAGTTTAGTTAGTTTAACTCTCAATTGTCCCTTAAAATTAATCTTAATTCATATACTTAGTTTAAACTTTGTGCAAGGAAAAAACATGACCTAACAATAATTGCTTGGTTGAAAATTCAACTATTTGGGGACAAATTTACAGATTTTTTAGAGAATTCATCATTTTTAGTAAAAAATTAATGTTCTTGGTTGAAAATTCAACTCTTTGGTTGGAAATTCGTCCTTTTTGGTTCGACTTAACTGTTTTTTATTCATTTGTAAAATCATAGAAAAGTAACATTTTAGAACCCGCCCTCACCCCCCGTTCTAAGAAAATCACCAAACGTTATTTTTTGATGACCCCTAAATAATTTAACATTTCTTTCGAAACAGTAGCAAAATGTTATCGTTGCTCAAAAAAAGTATCACATAATGTTAATAGTGTGGCGAATCCGAGGCCTGCACATTTTTTTATACGAAATTCCCTGTTATTTCGGGATTTATGCCCATTCTAAAAAATTCTCAGTAATTTCACGGTTTTCCCGGTACCATCGCTACCCTGAATTTAATTTTCTGTATCTACACTCTACCCCCATCAACAACCTGCTTCACTTAATCAAAATGTGACCTATTTCAAAACTTTTCTAAGAGCATTGCACAAATTGGGAGTAAAGCCTATTACGGAAGCTAAGAAATCCTCTTTTCGTTCGTTATTTTCAGGGAAACAATTCCTGAGTCTCGAAATCGCTTCCACAAGGGAGTCAACAGGTAGTCGCTTATAATTGGACCTATACCATTGTCGTATCATCACATGAGAACTATTTTCATTCTCCTTGACTGCACTTGTCCCGGCAGAAACAGAGATAGTAATCTTAACTATGTACGAAACAAAAACAAAAAAGAACTTCCTAAAGGAAAAATTCCCTCATCTCGTCGCCATATCGAGGGAACACGACAGTACCTAGCCGAGTCGCATGAACGACGTTCCAGAGAGGGGCTAAAAAATATGGGGCTCGTGCAGCAAAAGGGATATTGCATTCTCGAGTCGAAGCAATTACCGGCGGCTCACGGTATCGACCTCCTTCCTATTCCCTTAAACGCGGAAGCCCTTAGTGCAAGGGAGATGATAAGAGAATTCCTCGTCTCTTTTCCTCCCAAGGGAGAAAGAAAGATGAAAATAGGAGACGGGGAGAGGCTTATGGCAAAGAGCTGGTGCTCCTTCCTTTTCTCTTCTTTCTCTCACTCGACGACCTCGTCTTGGCCTTTGTCGCAAGCACAAGTCTTTACTGCGTGCCACCCCCAACCTCCTCTCTACCCACCCTTGCTACTGTACCACTTGCTTCACCCCCAACCCCAAACCACCGGGATTTACTCCGCTTTCCTTTAACGACTCTGAAGTATCAATCGTCCTCTGGATAAGAAAGCACTCCCTTTACTGGTCTCATCACCCTGATGCTGCTTCGGAAATTCATGAAAGACCTAAGAAAAGAGTCAGAAGTGTCTATTCTCGAAGAAGTGTTTCTTTAAGGGAATTGGACTGGGCGTCAAAATCAGATAGAAGTACTCTGTTTCAGCTTGATTGGGATAAGATGATTACGCCAGGTGTGAGAGGTTCTAGAAGTTTCAATACATCTCAGAGCCACGCCCCTGAACACACATCTAAGGGACACCACGCCCACTAGCCACGCCCAATATCATCTAGAAATTTTGGAATGTATGGACTCTTCTGGAATGTTCTTGTATTCGCAATAATATTTTGGCATTTGCCGAAAAGTTGTTAGATTTTTAAATTTTTGAATGTTCTGGATTTTTTCAACTATACACAAATCTTTTGGAATTTTTCTTCGGAACGTTCGAGATTTAGATGGAATATTCTAGAGGGATTTAAAATATAATCAAATACGTTGTTCCAGATTGATTGAGAGAAAATGATTTCTCCAGGCGTGAGAGGCTCTGGAAGTTTTCCAATATCTCAAAACCACGCCCCTGAAAACACACGCAAGAGACATCACGCCCAAAAGCCACGCCCAATATCATCTAAAAGTTTTAGAATTTATGGATACTTCTGGTATGTTCTTGAATTCACAAGAATATTTTGGCATTTTCCGAAATATTTCAGATTTCCCTAAAATGTATAATATTCTGGTCTTTTCTGGATTATGCAGAAATGTTTTTCAAATTTTTATCGGTATGTTCCAGTATTAGGTAGAATATTGTAGAGCACCTTCATATATTATAAAATACACCATTTCAGCTTAATTGGGATATAATGATTACGTCAGGTGTTAGAAACTCTGGAAGTTTTCCAATATCTCAAAACCACGCCCTGAAAACACACCCAAGAGAAACCACACCCACTAGCCACGCCCAGCATCATCTACAAGTTTTAGAAGTTATGGATTCTTCTGGAATGTTCTTGAATTCGCAAGAATATTTTGGCATGTTCCGAAATATTTAAGATGTGCCTTAAATTTTAGAATATTCTGGTTTTTTCTGGATTATACAGAAATGTTTTTGAATTTTTTATTGGTATGCTCTAGTAGTAGATAAAATATTCTAGATTATTTCAGATATTATAAAATACACTATTTCAGTTTAATTGGGATAAAATGATTACGCCAGGTGTAAGAGACTCTTGAAGTTTTCCAAAATCTCGAAACCACGCCCCTGAAAACACACCCCAGAGACGCCACGCCCACAAGCCACGCCCAATATCATCTAGAAGTTTCAGAATTTATGAATTCTTCTGGAATTTTCTTGAACTCGCAAGAATATTTTGGCATGTTCCGGAAAGATTTCAGATTTTCCTCTAATTTGAGAATATTCTGGTCTTTTCTGAATTATACAGAAATGTTTTTGGATTTTTTATTGGCATGTTCCAGTAATAGATAGAATATTTTAGGTTACCTTCAAATATTATTAAATACACTATTTCAGTTCAACTGGGATAAAATGATTACGTCAGGTGTGAGAGACTCTGACAGTTTTCCAATATCTCAAAACCACGCCCCTGAAGACACACCCAAGAGACACCACACCCACTAGCCACGCCCAATATAATCTAAAAGTTTTAGAAGTTATGGATTCTTCTGGAATTTTCTAGACTTTGAAAGAATATTTAGGCATGTTCCGAGAAGTTTTTAGTTTTTCCTACAATTTTAGAATGTTGATGTATTTTCTGGGCTATACCAAAATGTTTTGGAATTTATTAGCCGAATGTTCTAGATTTATATAGAATATTCAAGAATGTTTTGAGATATTATAAAATACTCTGTTTCAGCTTAATTGGGATGAAATTCCTGACATTTTAGAATGATCTGGTCCTTTCTGGACAACACAGAAATGTTTTGGAATCCTAAGTTCATTTTCAACGAAGCAGTTAAATTATCTACAAAAATAATTGAATTATCTACTTGAAACTACGAATTTTCAACTGAAAGCGATTCATTTTCAACCAAGAATGGAATAGTTAAACTTTTAGTTCAGAAATTTATTTTTATAACCCAGTGCAAAAAGAGGAATTCTTTTTAAAAAGGGGAAAATAGGAGAAATAGTGTGCAGTAGTGTGGTCCAAAATGGTAAGAAAAAAATGCGTTTTTGTAAATACTAACCAAACATTATTTTTGTGGTTTCTGTTAGTAAAAATTTTTTCTAATACATCAAGTATTACCTTTTTTATAAAATAGATGTTCAAATAATTTTTTTAAACAATCGATTATTATTTATAGCAATTTTCTCTTAGAATTGAGTTAGTAAATCTTGGTGTTTTCTGAATTTTTTAACTTGCTTTCAACTTTGTAGTTAGAGCAAGGCGAAACTCAATAAGATTGATAAGAAATAATTGTTTAAACAATGTATTATTATTATTTATAACAATATTTTTGTGGAATAAATCTGGAAAATTGAATAATGCTCAAAAGTTCCGGTTCCTGAAATTTCTAACTTTTCGTAAAATTTTGACTTAATAAGGTAATAATTTCCTTTATAAATAATAAATAATAAAATAACAAAAATAATGAATCTTCAACTGGAATAGTTCAATTTTCAATTGAAAAAACTAATTTTGAGCCAAAAAGATGAATTTTTAACTAAGATGAAGAATTTTCAACAACAAAAAAATAATTTTTTAATAAATTGGTGCAACCTTCACCCAAATAATAGAATTTTCTACCAAGAAAGATGAATTGAAGAAGATTATATCAGGGTAGCCTCAAACATCATTTTCCAAATTCTCTATCTTTATTCTGACCAATTTTTCAATTTCCCTGAACATTGATATTCAAATACCACAATCTTAAACTTGTTAGATTTTCAAGATAGAATCTTTTATAAATGAAATAAAGCAATTTCAAATTTAAATTAAAAAGTTTCAAATTTATTAACCTTGGCGGTTAAAGTACCTCTTATTTAAATTCCCTGATTTTTGCAAGATTTCTTTTTCAAAATCCGTGACTTTCCCACTTAAATAAAATTCCCTGACCTTTCCCTAATTTTTTCTCTGACCCACGACCACACTATACAAATAGTATGGAATAACTCAGTCAAACCTATTTTTTCTTTAAGGAAATGGAAATTCCAGGACCATGAGCAAAATTCAAGGCATTTTCCAGGTTTTTCCGGGTGAAAAAATCAAGGACTTTTCCAGGTTTTCAAGGATTTCCAGGACGCTAAACACCCTGTTATTGTATTTATTTATAGATTCCTGTAAAAAATGTTTTAGTTTTCTGTAATTTTTTGTAAACATTTTTCACACCATCGTCTGAAAACTCGATCAATGTGCTCGTTAAACATCAGTTTCAAAAATATTAATAGAAAATGTAAACACAGCAAAACGCAAAAAATCCGCGGGAGAAATGAGGAATCAGATGTTAAACTGAATATAGTAAGGTTTAACAAATAAAATGTTTTTGATAAAAAATAAATTATATAAAACTATTATATGCCATTTGTTTTGATCAAAAAAGTGTTGTTGATAATATTTTTAAATATTGATGACATTATGAATTATATAGTAGAATTTTCGGTCATTCTAATATCCCTTATTGATTAACATTTAATTTATATATTCTTATTAATGCTACCTGTATTATGTATAAATATTGTAATACAATATAATAAAAAAGCAATATATTGAACTATGAACTAGCCTCAAGACTCGAAATATTAGGTTACAAATGTCTATTTTGATCATAAATTCTTAATCAGCGACTTATTGAATTGCAATTTTATTGAAAAACTGCAATTTTATTGAATTTAAAAACAAATTGTGCGGCATATTCAATCCACTATTTTGATTTTTTTAATGTTCACCCCAAATTAATATTCTGAAATACAAAATACTTCTAATATTGATTTTCATGAAAATCTTCCTGAGATGAGCTGGTTTGCAAGGTTGAATTAGCTTAAAAAGTTTGAGTTCCCGAGTTGGCCTAGAAAGTTTACGCTAAAAGGTTTTCTCTGAAATCTTTTGGGTTGTTAAATGAGTAAATTTGATTTTGAATTCAAAAAGGTTTTAAATAATTTATATATCACATATGTATGCATAATTTTAGAATCTGCTTGCTCGGTTCAATCGACTTAGCGAGATGATCGTCTCACGATCACTTTTCTCCTACTCCTTGGATTCTCGGATCGATTGCTCGATATGCATCACTAATCTAAAGTCAAAATAAGATTATTTGTCCCTCACTTCAAAGAAACGTATCAGTTCAAATTTGCCGAATATCCCAAGAAATTCATCATCTGGACCATTACGTGAGGGATGAGGAATCACACTAAAGTCTGGATTTCAGCCCCAGCAATATAGGGACAGTAATTTTCCGTCTAAGAAAAGCGAAGGTAGACCATGCTGTCCGACCATTTGGTCGCCGTTGCCATAATATATCGGCAGCTATGCACAGAGGGCTCTCTATTTTCACGGGGTCGAATCGTTATTTGCAAAAGGTCGAGTTGCCAGTGGTGAATTGGCCGTACCGTAAATATCCGAGTTATGGGAAGCAGGGTTACCGGCACGCGGTAAAAAGCGGTACTTCCTGTAAGCGAACCTGCATGAGGAAAAGTAGGAGATGGGGGAATAGATTTCCACGCGGTGACTGCGGACATTCCCATAAAAACTTACGGCAGCCATTCGCGCTCCGCTCCCGGTGCCGGGGTCAGGGAACGTAAAGCCAACGCCTTGCGAAAGACGCATTAAGATCCGCCCGACCTGGGATAGATAAGGGCTCAGGGCCCGATTACAGATTGGACGGAGCTCGTGAATTTTTCAAATTTACTCGCCTCGCACTTTTTATTTCCTCAAGGAAGGTGGCAAGTCTTCTTTGAAATAAAGTTAGAACAGGATTTTACTTGAGAAATTCTTTTTAAAGCTAATTAATTCCATTAAATCTGCACCATTTAAAATGAGGAAGTAGGGTGATTTTGTCACGATGATAGGGAAATAATAAAGGATTTAATTTTTTTTAATTAATCTAAGGTGGATATACTGAATTCAATATAAAACGCTTTAAATTCATAAGATTCAAAGACGAAATATGCTTCATTTTTAACAAAATAGTTGAATTTTCAAATAAACAAAATTTTTGATGAAAAAGGAGGAATTTTCAACCCGAAAAGGCGAATTTTGAACAAAAAAAAGCATTTTTCACCAAACAGTTGCATTAGGAACCAAATAGTTGAATTTTCAAGCCAAAAACAATGAATTTTTCAGAAGAGAATAGAATTTCCAACAAAAAAGGTAATTTCAAACTAAGAAAGATGAATTTTTAACCAAAATAATGATTTTTCTACCATGAAAGAATAAGTTTGAATCCATTAGAATATTCAACAAAAAATTTTTATTTTGAACCAAAAAAGATGAATTTAACAATATGGTTGAATATTGAGCACATTAATAAATAGAACAATAATGATTTAAAAAAATTAATTTCTAAACAAAAAATAGAATCCTTAACACTATGGGTTAAATGTTCAATCAAAGAGATTAATTTTCAATCAAAATGATGAATTTTCAACAACAAAAAATAGATTTTTAACAAATTAGTTCAACTTTCAATAAAGTGGTTGATTTTGCAACTAAAAAAGACGAATTCTCGACGAAAAATATAATAACTGAAATTTTAACTTAGAACATTTTAATTTTCATAAAAAACAGTTGAATTCAACTAAAGAATAGAAATATTCGACAAAATAGTTCAATTTTCATGCAAAGAGATGAATTTTCAACTAAAATTATGAAAAAAATGAATTTTCAACAGAAGAATTTAATATTCAAGTAGATAGTGGAATTTTTAACTGAAAACATAAATTTTCAACAAAATACATGAAATTGAATAAAAATTGAATTTTCAACTAAAAAAGATAAATTTTTAGCTAAAGAGATGAATCTGAAAAAATGGATTTTTAACTAACTTTTCAACAAAATTATTGGATTTTCAACAAAATAGTTCAACCCGAAAAGGCGAATTTTGAAAAAAAAAAAATCTTTCACCAAACAGTTGCATTACGAACCAAACAGTTGAACTTTTAAGCAAAAGAGAAAACTTTTCAACAAAATAGTTCAACTTCGAACTCAGTAGTTAAACTTTCAAATCATCAAAACAAATTTTTCAGAAGAGAGTAGAATTTTCAACAAAAAAGTTATTTCCGACTAAGAAACATGAATTTTCAACAATAATAATTATTTTTCTACCATAAAAGATGAATTTTCAATCCAGGAGAACGAATATTCAGCAAAAACTTCAAATTTTGTACCAAGAATATTTACTTTTCACCAAAAGATGAATTTTAAACAAAATACATGAATTTGTAACCAACTAGTTGAATTTTCTACATACAAAGATAAGTTTTAAACCTGAATGGATCTGTTGCATTTTTAGTTCAAATTTTTAATTTTAAACAAAAAAAAAGTATTTTTAACCAGTTAAATTCAAGAAAAAAACACGAATATTTTACAAAATAGTTGAATCCTTAACCGAAACGATAAATTTTCAAGGAAGAATATTTATTTTCTAACCAAAAGGATGCATCTTGAACAAAAGAGTAACGTTTTCAAACTGAAACGTGAAATTTTTTAGAAAACAGTTGACTCTTATATCCGAAAAAATGAATTTTTAACGACAAAGAATAGATTTTTAATGAAGTAGTTCAACTTTCAATGAACTGGTTGAATTTCCAACAAAAAAAGATGAATTCTCAACGAAAAATGTAATAATTGAAATCTTAACCTACACAGATTTTAAATAAAAAACAGTTGAATCCAACCAGAGAATACAAATATTCGACAAAATAATTAAATTTTCATACAAGGAGATGAATTTGCAATTAAAATGATGAATCTTAAAAAATAATAAATGAATTTTGAACAAAAGAATTTATTATTCAAGTAAATAGTTGAATTTTCAACTAAAACACGAATTTTTAACCAAGAAGTCTAATGTCTTGCCAAAAAGACGAATTTTCAACAAAATACATGAAATTCCAAAAAAATAATTGAATTTTCAAATAAAAGAGATAAATTTTCAGCCAAAGAGATAAAATCTGAAAAAAACGAATTTTTAACTACGTCGTTCGACCTTCCAGCCAGTGGTTGAATTTTCGACCAAAAAAGAATACTTCAACAAAATAGTTAAATTTTCCACAAAATAATTAAATTCTCAACAAAATAGTGGAATTTTTAACCTTTTGCTTGAATTTATAACCTACAAAGATACATTTTTAATCAAATGGTCGAATTTTCAAAGAAAAAAGACCAACATTTAACCGAAAACAGTTTCACTTGCAACTGAATAGTGTAGTTTTCAAGCAGAAAATTCGATTTTTTGAGAAGACAGTTGAATTTTGCACGAAAAATGATTTTCAACAGAGAAAGATGATTTTTAAACCAAGAAATATGACTCTCTATGGAAGATGAATTTTTAATCCAGAAAGGCGATATTTCAATAAAACAGTTGAATTTGCGAACAAAAAAGATGTCTTCAGCAATTTTGTTCAATTTTCAACAAAATAATTAAATTTTCAATAAACCAGTTAAATTTTTAACCAAATAGCTAAATTTGTAATATATAACGATGACTTTTCAACCAAGAAGATTTACTTTCTACCAAATGACGAATTTTAAGCAAAATACATGAATTTTAAACCAACTAGTTGAATTTTCAACTATTAAAGATAAGTTTTAAAATAAAATAGAACAGTTACATTTTTAGCTATAGGAAATAATTTTTAACTAAAATAAAAACGATTTTTCAAAGAAATAGTTACATTTTTTGTAACAAAATATCTATATTTAAAAAAAAATTTATTTAAAACGAAATAGTAGAATTTTCAACCAAGCATGAATTCTGAACCATAAATATAATAATAGATTTTTCCATAAGAAATAATTGCCTTGTAACCAAAGAAAGTTGGATTTTTTATTGCTTTCTGATAATTTATTTCTCATGTAAGCGAAGAAAAGGGAAAAAGAGGATATTCTTGGAAACAGGAGAACAAGAGAAATTATTTTTGAAAAAGAGAAAAGAAGAGAATGGGGAAAAGGGAAGTCTGCGATACGAAAGAAATTTTTAAACCTATCAAGTTATTATTGAACTGTACAGCTATAGGTTCATCTTTCGCAAAATTCGCAAACTGTGTTAAAATTTATTATCAGGAAACGTACGTAACGTTATCTAAGTTCGTAACGTTACTTCCACTGAACCCCGCCCCATCTTCAAATTGCTAACGTACTTTATGGACAGTCCAGTTTTTTTTCAGCCTGCAAACACGATTGTATGAACTAGTTACGTCAATCTAGCTCGCTTCAGTAAATCTTCCTTCCCAGAGCTAATAAATAATGCCACACAACTTCTGAAGCAAAAAACACATAACTCGTATTCCACTTTAGCAATTTCAAAAGTAGCTAACTCAATATGTATAGATTTCTTAGATGCAAATCGTTTGGCAATTTATTCATGGATAGGAACCGAAATTCATGGCCCGGGTCGAACTCGTTCCTTGCTGGAATTATAACTAAGTTAAACTCAGACCGGTACTGAAAATCGACTCGGATAGACCATGTCTGACGAAAAAGAGATAGCAATAAATTTTCTCCACCGAAAAAAAGGGGAGTGGCCAAGAAAAGTGTAAAAACTATTCGAGTGCTTGTAAAAGAAGTTGGCATTCCTGTTGGTAATATCACCCGCAGAGGGATGGAAATGGTGAAAGGGATGAGTCTAGAACTGATGGGAATGGGAAATGGTGAGAATGCGTTTGGCTTGGTTTGCTTTCAAGCAGCTCGTGCCAAGCATCTGTCCCAAGGAAAATGGTGAGCTAGCAACAGGATTTCCAATGTCCTTGTTCAGTTGGAAAGCTTTGTGAATTTAAGGATTTTGAACTTTTTTTGAAAAGGCTCAACAAAATTCTTCAGAAACTGTTAGCTTAGTTGATTAACTGTTAACCAAGCTTTATGAAAACACTGATTAAGACAGTCGTATTTTGCAAGATACTCTGGTCGCGCATTCAGAGATAATTTCAAAAGTTAAGAAAGTTCCAGTAGCTTGCAATCTTTTTCTAGTGGTTCAAAATCTCTGTTCCATACTATTGAAAAATAATGTTTTGAGGAACTTACCCGTATCGTTGTCCCCCGGCACGCCCAAACTGTCGCTATTGTCATTGATAAAGGCCTCTGCCGTGGATGTGAACGTTTGTGGCGACAGCGTGAGATCTGGCCCACTCTCGCTATCAAATAGTTCTAAATTTCCGCTTCCTGGAAAAATAAAAGAAAAACATAAAGTAAGTTTAGAAATATCAAAAAGATAAAATATATTTTCTTATGAAATTAACAAAAGGCTAAACGGTTGGTACTAATGATGATGGAAGATGATGCTACTGTGCTATCCTTTTTAGTGGAGGTGAACCTTGATAAGTTAGAGGTAGGGATTATTGTTGATAGAGATAGATAGCCGAAAGGATAGAATGACGATTGTATCTGTCAGTGGAATGGATGGTTAATGGTTCTTGTTGAGTTTGGATTGTGATGTAATTAGCTGGTTGATGATCCTAATGAGAAAGATTTTTGTTAAACTGGATAGAAGTGGAAGCTTTTTGTCTAGGGATCGATAGAGGAAGTAGAATGGTGTTGACTTGGCAGTGGAAGTAGTATCTGTTAGTAGATGTAGATAGTTGTAGAGGACGCTGAAGGATGTTAAACATGGATTGGGGTGAGTTTTGTGTTGACAGTTATATGTAGTGGATAGTCAAGTTACTCCCATGTATGGAGGAAAGATAAGGTTATTATATCTCATTGTAGATAGCAGCGATAAACACGAGTATATATTATTTGGTTCGGACAGTTAGTAAAAGAGATGCATGTCTGGGATGGTAGTTAATGATTAGAAGAGATGGTTATGGTTAACTTAAGATTATAGAGAGTGACCCGGGTGGACGTAAATGATAATAAAAGTACGTCCCGGTGATTTAGTTATATGTTCATGGTGATAAAGGGGGGGGGGGGTGGCTAGTTTCTCCTAGAAATAAAGGAGGCAGTAGAAAAGATGTTAATTGGTTTTCAAGAAGTATATACTGGGACATACTTAGCTAGTTAAGATCAGTGGTAAAGAAGATATTTGTTAAACTTAATGGAAGTGGAGTTTTTATTGCTAGGGATCTACAGATAAGGTAGAATAGTATTGTCTGATCATTGGGAATCGTCTCTATTGATAGATGCAGAAAGTTGTAAAAGAAACAGATTTTGTTGTATTTTATTTGGATTGAGGGTGGTTATAATAGTTATAGTAGGTACTGGAAAAGATGACCAATCGTACATGTAGATAGTTCTAGAGAAATCAGATTTTTTTAAATTTGGATTGGACTGACGAACAGTTATAGTAGTGGGAAAGAAACTCATTTCTATATGCAGATAGTTATAGAGGCAGTAGATTTAGCTGCATTTGAATGAGGCTGAGGATAGAGGGACAGTTATATTAGTTAGTTTTCGTGTGCAGAAGAAATGTGAGGTAATTATGGATGCAGATGTTGTAGTGAGCAGGGGTAGACATTATCGGGATTCGATAGTTGAGGAGGTAGACATATGGGATGGTGGATGCTAATTAAAAAGGATATTTAAGAGGTTGTCTTCAGCTTGTATATGGTGAATGTCAGTTATGACGAAAGTGGTGAAAATTGGTTGTCACTTTGTCTGCGAAAAAATAGAGGAGAGGCTAGAAAATCATTGTTTCTACCAGAAGAAGGAACATATATTCGTGGATATATAGATAATGGAAGAGAGAAATTCTTGTTGTGTTTAGATTGTGGTGTGGAATGTGTTGCTGGAGATATATATCAGGGGAGATGAATGCGGGGCTAACTTTTTTCAGACATACGTAGTAGATAGTATTTGGTGTACACTGCTATTTAATGGAAGTAGAAGGGAAATCTGTTCATTCTTAGTGAGTTTAACTTGAGGAGGGCGATACTAGTGAAGGGAAATGGTGAGGAGCATTTCGTATCGACTGAATAGACATAGAGGTGTTTAATGCTGGTGATAGACAACCGATTAAGCACAATGATATTTTGCTGCTAGCAGGAAAGATTGGTGAATGTCGAGATAATTGTAGAAGTTGGAGAAGAAAAATTATGAAGATGATGTCTTTTGGGATAATAAATAAATGTTTTTGTAGTGGAAAAGATTAATGAACAGAGACACTTGTTGAAGAGGTAGATTTTGTTAAATTTTAAGGATCGTGATAATGGTTATAGAAGATAGTCTAGTTATTCACGTAAGTAGATGAAAGGGCAAATACTTATTATTCATTGTAGATATATGGGTGATTAGGGGTAGACATGATTGTACTGGGTTTGAACAGTGAAGAGCAAAGAGAGAGTGTGAAATGGTAGTTGATTATATGATGATTAGCTAATGATGAGAACTAGTAGAAGAAACAGTTATTATTAACCTTAAATTATGGATGATGTAGCCAGTAGATGTAACTGATCATGGAGGTAAATGTAGATCAAAATAATTGGCATTTTTTGTACGGATAAATAGAAGAGCAGTAGACAATGATTGTTCCAGACGATAGAAGAACATCCATCGGTGGATGTAGATGTTAAACGAGGAAATATTTATTCTTGAATTGAGATTATCTTGTGATAAATTATGATGAAACTATATGCTAGTGGAGATCATGGTGAGGATGATTGTTCCTGAGCATAAATAGCAGGAAGGTTAAGGTATACAATGATATTTCCTGGAAGTGTAAAGGGCTTTAATAAATGGGTACAGATGTGTCACGATGTAATTATTAAGGGAGTTAAGCCAGTAGATTGCACTAATAGCTGATGTTCGTAAAATGTAATACCATCACCATTAAATAATTTGGATCAGAACGAGTTTTACAACGAGTAAACCAAGCCTATTAATATTTTAACCCTTTCGAGAATTTAGTACCGAACAGCATCGATCGAAAGGGTCACCAACCTGCATGACATTCAAAGTTTAGTTCCGGCTTTTAAGGGGGTGGAAGGTGGACGCATCCGAGCTCGTTCGTTCCTAGTTATAGGGTGTTTCTATGGGCTTTTGTGTCACGTCGAACCCATAGCCATGGTTTGAATTGAAACACCGTGAGACGGATAGCTCGAACGCCAATCGCATAGATAAGCGAACCCTCAACCCTTTTCCCCTCCAACCCTTGTTCCTTTCTGAAACGATATCAAAGGAGAAGGAGGAATAGGTAAGAGAGAGTGGGGGTTGTTATCACTCGAGTCTGTGTTCTCAAGGACGCCTTTCGCAGGACCGTAAACGTCAGCCCCGAGCGCAAAGTTGCTGATGTAAATATTTGACTTGTAGAATTTGATCTCTGCTCTACTGGAAGGTAAAACAGCAGCTCACTAAAGTTTCTTGACAAGCTATGACCCTTACAGTGGAATCTCCCCTTTCAGCCAACATCCTCTCACTGTTCAGCTGTCTCTCTTCTATTACTACTACGTCTTTGAAAATCAGAGCTTGTAAGAATTAATGAGTTCTGCACAACACTATTGATGACTTACGGTATATACCTATTATTTTTAATGATGGGGTTGAATGTAGTAATGTTTAGAGAAAGCACACATAAAAAATGTTAAGGAAACAACATTTTTGAAATTCAGTTACAATTTTGTTTAGTACTGAAAATCTTTTATATTCTTGAAAGAAATGTGGGAAGCTGTATAGATTTCTGTAGTATCTAGCGAAAGTCGAGGACAAAGTATGTGGGTCGAATCAAGATCAGAGCTTCTTTAGAGTACACTGAATAACATGAAATAGAACTTTATATAGATGATAGTGAGCAAAGATTTTCTTTAGAAACATGAAGAGATTATAGATAACTAGTTGGTAAATTTTGAATTATTTAATACTAAATTAAATAATAGTAGTAAAAATTCATTTGAATATTGAAATAAATAACTTCTCAAATTATATATAAAATCTAATAATTGATTTTGTTCACATTGCAGTTCCTATTTTTTCACTAACTATTCGCATGAGTCTTCATTTTTTTCTACCAACTAGTTTGACAGTTTATTAGTATACGCCAGTTTGACATCTTATTAAATTCTGTTTTCACTTGAAGTTGTTGCAATTGAATGAAAATTCTTTAGTTTGAATTGGAATATCAAATTATCATCATGTTAGATGGATATGGCAGTCATGATATTAGCAGACTTTAGGATCACTCAAAATTAGATGCAGTATTGAGGAAGAACCTTAACAAAATGAACTAATAACAGCTACAGTTATTTTGTGAAAATAGTAACTTATTCTATTTCCAGCCACTTGATTCAAGAAACTTGAAGCTGCAATTTTAAATCTATGAAACTGAATCAACTTTAATTTTAAATCTTCAAAATTAAACTATTTTAAAAAGCATTCAAAACTGCATCACTTGCTATTATAGAAATTGAATATTGAAGAGTCTTCAATTGATAATATTAAAAATTGAAGAATTTTCCGTTTTAACTATAGAAAATTGTAGAGCTTTGAATTTTGAATCTTTATAATTGATTAGTTTTTAATTTTGACAATTGACAACTAAAAATTATACAAGTTTTGAATTTTACAATAAAGAATTCTGTAATTTTTATACTTAAAATTTGAAATTTCTTAAATTTGGGAGATTGACAAGTGAAAACTTAACTTTTGATATTTAAAATTATCAAAATCGTCACAATTTAGAAATTTTTATTTATAAACCTTTGAAAGATCTTTAAACTGAAAATCGTTGAAACTGTAAAATCTGCAAAATTGTAGAATTTTGATTTTCAAATATTTAAAACTGAAGAATTCTTAATTTTTTTAATTCATAGATAAAAATTATGCAATCATTAGGTTTCACAATTGAAAATTCGGTAATGTTGATGATTTTTATATTCGAGATTTCTAAAATTTGAAAGACTTTGAATAGGAAACTCAAGTTTCGATATTAAAAATCATAAAAATTTAAGAATTTTTATTTATACATCTTTAAAATTGACGATGTTTTTAATAGTAGATCTTCAAAATTGAAGAACTTTTAATTTCCAATCATGAAAATTCAACAATTTATAATTATTATTCTTCGAAATTGAATTGTTCCAGAAACAAATGTTCTAAACTACATACCTAATAAACAAAAATCAAAACTTATGCGAGGTTTGAATTTTACAATTAAAAATACTGTAACTTTGAGGATTTACATTCCAAATGTCTTCAACTTCGAAGATCTAGAATTGAAAGCTTTACTTTTTATTTCCAAAATCATTCAAATTTGAGAATTTTTCTTCATATATTTTTACGATAATCTTCAAGGTTTTAGTTTTGACAATTTACAATTACAAATTTTGCAAATTTTAAGTTTTATACTTTGAAGTTGTGTAATTTTGATGATTTAAATGATAATTTTTTTCACTTTGGAAGATATGAAATTGAAAAATTGACTTTTCATCTTGAAATTGATGTAAATTTAAGAAGTTTTGTTTATCTATTTTTTAAATTAAATAAATTACAAAAATTGTAATCATTTTAAATTATACACATTAATACTTAAAGAATCTTCAATTGCAAATATTCAAGATATACCTATTTCAAAAATATGTTCAACATTTTATGATTGTAAACTATAAACATTCCAAACTAAAAAAGTTTGCGAATTTTTAACTATAAACATCTTCAAAATGGATAAGTGTCGAAAATGGAAGACACCAGTAAAACTCAGAATTCTAGAATGTCTTTTAAGAACACCTCATTGCAATATAAAATTCCACATTAACTTATTAGCCGATGTAGCTAATTTACTATTTATCTATCTTTATGGTTATTGATTATATTTCATAGTACTTTAAATTAAAACACATATTTTAATTTGAAAATTAGGCAATCAAAATAAGAAACGTGTAATAAGCGCGCTAACTTTTCTAGTGTAATAATAAAAAATTCTCCAAACTATCTTTTTTCCCTACACCAGAGACTTTCCATCCAATCAACCAGCCTCATCAGTGAAGTATTAAAGTTCACCCCTCAAGGCAAAAATGAATGAAAATTTCCAAGTCGAAAGTACTCTGACTTCATGCAGAGCGCGACAAATTTTACAAATTTCATTCGTCACTTTGTAGACGCCTGTAGGCGGCTTCAAAAAAATGTCTTTTATTTTTTTTTCTGTGGTAGGACAGGTATGTGAACCTCGACCTAGGGTCGGAGTATCCTTTGTAGTCGCGTGTTGGCTTGGTTGAATTTCCATATTTAACTAACCTAACGCCGATGGCACCGCACTGGCATTAGCGAGAGTACGAATATTCTGGAATATATTAATCCGGCCGAGATGCGCGCATACCACCGTTTTGAATTAATGCGTGTATCTACACGCTTACGGTCACAGAAGTAGTAAGGGACTGCGTTGATTCGAACGAGACCTATCCATGCATATTGTACCGCCGTTAATGTTCGGGCAGGATTGAGGCTTTCCAGCTCGCATCAGAAATTACTAGATGTGTGCTCACATGCGCGAGTGCGTAAACGGTGCTACCCATCTGGCTTGCAAATGGCTCCCAAAACGGACAAGGAAGTGCGAATGCTTATTAGTGCACTCCCTTATTATAACTATTATGCACTGCTTTCTCTAATCATTGGACATCCTCCTCAAGCTACATCACTTCAGTTTTTTTTAATTTATGCAAGCTTTGGGCTTGAAACTTAATTTTTGAGAGGGTATTAATTACTTTCCACTTTGTAGAAAAACATGGTGTTTATATAGTTGTAGAAGAAGCAAATTCTGTTGAATTTGGATTGCAATAAAGGTAGTTCCAATAGTTATAGAAGGCAGTGGAATAGATACTCATTGTTAGTTGTAGATAATCTCGACAAAGCAGATTTTGTTGAATTTAGATTTTTAATGAGGGTGGTTATAATGTTTATAGTAGGTAGTGGAAAATATATTCATTGGTATATTTAGGTAGATGTAGAGGAAGCAGATTCTGTTGAATTTAAACTAAACTGAGGGTGGTTCTAATAGTTATAGTAGGTAGTGGAAATGATACCAATTGATAGATGTAGATAGTTGTAGAGGAAGCAGATTTAGTTGCATTTGGATTAAACAGAAGGTAGTAATAATAGTTATCGTGAGAAGCGAAAAAGATACTTTTTGTTGGATGTAGATAGTTGTAGAGGAAGCAGATTTGGTTGTATTTGGATTACACTGATGGTAGCTATAATGCTTATAGTAGGTAGTGGAAAAGATAATGATTGGTAAATGTAAATAATTGTAGAGGAAGTAGATTCTGTTCAATTTTGATTGGACTGACGATTGCTCTAATAGTCATAGTAAATAGTGAAAAAGATACCTTTTGGTGGATGTAGATTGTTGTAGAGGAAGCAGATTCGGTTGCATTTGGACAAGACTGAATATCATGTGGCTGTTATAATAGTTATTGTAAGTAGTGAAAAAGATACTTTTTGGTAGATGTAGGTAGTTGTTGAGAAAGCAGACTCAATTGAATTTGGATTGTACTGAGGGTAGTTCTAATGTTTATAGTATGTAATGGAAAAGATACTCGTTGGTACATGTAGATAGTTGTAGAGGAAGCAGATTTGGTAGAATTTGGATTGTACTGAGGGTGGTTATAATGTTTATAGTAGTTAGTGGAAAATACATTCATTGGTATATGTAGGCAGATGTAGAGGAAGCAGATTCTGTTGAATTTGGATTTTACTGAGGGTGTTTATAATGTTTATAGTAGGTAATATAAAATATACTCATTGATATATGTACAAAGTTGTAGAGGAAGCAGATTTGGTTGAATTTGGATTACACTGGAGGTAGTAATAATAGTTATTGTGAGTAGTGTAAAAGATATTTTTTGTTGGATGTAGATAGTTGTAGAGGAAGCAGATTTGGTTGAATTTGGATTACACTGATGGTAGTTATAATGTTTATAGTAGGTAGTGGAAAAGATACTGATTGGTACATGTAGATAGTTGTAGAGGAAGTAGATTCTGTTCAACTTTTATTGGACTGACGGCGGTTCTAATAGTTATAGTAGACAGTGTAAATTATACTTATTGGTGAATGTAGATAGTTGTAGAGGAAGAAGATTCGGTTAAATTTGGATTGTACTGAGGGTAGTTTTAATGTGCATAGTAGGTAGTAGAAAGATACTCATTGGTACATGTAGACAGTTGTAGAGGAAGTAGACCCAGTTCAATTTTGATTGGACTGACGGCGGTTCTAATAGTTATAGTAGATAATGTGAATGATATTCATGGGTGAATATAGATAGTTGTAGAGGAAGCAGATTCAGTTGAGTTTGGATTGTACTGAGGGTGGTTATAATGTGTATAGTAGTCAGTGGACAATATATTCATTGCTATATGTAGGTAGATGTAAAGGAAGCAGATTTGGTTGAATTTGGATTACACTGGAGGTAGTAATAATAGTTATTGTGAGTAGTGTAAAAGATATTTTTTGTTGGATGTAGATACTTGTAGAGGAAGCAGATTTGGTTGAATTTGGATTGTACTGAGGGAAGTTATAACGTCTATGGTAGGCAGTGGAAAAGATACTCATTGGTACATGTAGATAGTTGTAGAGGAAGCAGATTTGGTTGAATTTGGATTGTACTGAGGGAAGTTATAAGGTTTATATTAGGTAGTGGAAAAGATACTCATTGGTACATGTAGATAGTTGTAGAGGAAGTATATTCTGTTAAATTTTGATTGGACTGACGGCGGTTCTAATAGTTATAGTACATAAAGTAAATGATACTTATTGGTGAATATAGATAGTTTTAGAGAAAGCAGATTCGGTTGCAATTGGGATAATACTGAAGGTAGTTAAATAGTTATTGTGAGTAGTGAAAAAGATACTTTTTGGTGGATGTAGATAGTTGTAGAGGAAGAAAAATTGGTTGAATTTGGATTGGATGATTGCGATTGGACTGACGGTGGCTTTAATAGTTATTGTAGATAGTGGAAAACATAGTGGGAAATAGTTCCGGTTGAATTTGGGTTGTAATGAGGGTGGTTATAATGTTTATAGTAGGTAGTGGAAAAGATACTTATAAGTCACTGTCGGTAGTTGTAGAGGAAACAGATTATATCAAATTTGGATTGGTCTGCGAGTGGTTCTAATATATATAATAGGTGGTGGAAAATATACCAAGTGGTAGATGTAGATAATTTCGAGGAAGCAGGTGTTTTGGAATTTAGGTTAGGCTGAGGGTGGTTCTAACAGTTATAGTAGTTAGTGGAAAACATACCAATTGGTATATGTTCATAATGCCGAGGAAGCCGATTTTGTTGCATTTGGATTGTACTGATTTCTATATTTCGACTGGCCATTTCAAATTTTTCTCTAGGTATAAAATAAACCTTACACCTAGAAGATTAATATTGTTGTTGCAAAAATATTTTGCTTTTTAAATGGATTTTACATACTTTTAGCGATGTCAGTTCAATCGCTGGGATTGTAACTGAAAGGATAAATTTGGAACCACAAAAGGAAAAATTAAATTTTCAGTCAAAACAATTTTCAAATAAGAAAAAAGGTATTTTCAACAAAATAGTTTAATTTTTAATCAAAGGGATGAATCTTCGATAAAAAATGAATTCTCAAGGAAAAGTGTAATAGCTGATATTACCACTAAAAAATATTTTTATTTTTAATCAAAACCAGTTGAATTAAAACAAAACATACAAAATTTTAACAAATAAGTAGAATGATTAACCAAAAAAGACTAACTTTTAAACCAAAAAAAGGAATTTTTAACAAAAGAGTGGAATTTCTAACTAAGAAAAATTTGTCAGTCAATAAAAAAAATGTCCTCCGAAATGTTGAATTTGCAAGCTGAAAATGCGAATTTTCTGCAAATAGTTTAGATTTCAGCCCGAAAATATGAATTTTCTTCATAAATAATTAAATTTTCAACCTTAAATACGGAATACAAAAAATTTTCAAGCAAAAATGAGATATTTCTTGACTTAAATGATGAATCTTTAACCATAAGAATATGTTTTTAATGAACTAGTTGAATTTCCAACCCAAAAGATGAATGTTCTACAGAAAATACCAATTTGCAATCAAATATATGAATTTTCAATTAACATAGGACTGCTAAATTTCTAACCACAAAGATAATAGTTCAACTTACAGTTAGAAAAATACATTTTCAACAAACGAAAAAAAACAAATTTTCAACAAAAACGTTAAATATTCAACGAAATAAATAAGTTTTTAACTAAAAACATAATAGTTAAATTTTCAGATAGAAAATTCATTTTCAACCAAATGAAATACATTTTTAAAGAATTGGTTAAATTTTTGAACAAACGGGTGAATTTTCAACCAAGAAGATTGAATTTCTATTACAAAAGATAAATTTTCCACTACAAATAGTATAGTTAAATTTTCAGTTCCAAAAAATAATTTGTAATAAAATAGCTGAATTTTGAACGATAAATAGGGGTTTCAACTGAAATGATGAATCATCAACAACAAAAATAAATTTTTAACAAAGCAGTTCCACTTTCAACTAAGTAGTTAACGTTTCAATCAAAATCGCAATTTCTTAAGTTTGGAAATTAAAGAAATTTCAATTGAAAATCTTAAAAATGAAGTTTAGAAAAATTTTGACCACGTAATTTTAAATTATATAAATTAAAAACTGAAGGATCTTTAACGGCAAATCTACAGCTGAACCTATTTTAAAAAGATGTTAAAAATTGTATGAGTTTGAACTACAAACATTCAACATTAAACAAGTTAGCGAATTTTTAATTATAAACATCTGCGAAATAAAATTTTATATTCAAAAAAAGACAAAGATGATTAAAAGCCAATTAAAATTAAAATTAAGTCTCGAATTTTGGGACGACGAGTCACTTCGTAAAATTATATGAAAATACAATTTTGATTGTTTGTGGAAATATTCAACCTTCAAGAGAAATAAATAATAAACGAAAGTATTTATTGATCAATTATTAAGTGATAGATTAAAGGTCGAGGATAGTTGATTCCTAATAAGCAAGGCACTCGAGTGTTGTTACACAACGATACTCGCCCTGGTATTAAATTGGTTTGTATTACACAAGCCAAGCATTCCTCACGTTCCAGCTTCATTAATATTGGGAAAGAATGAAATTGAATTTTCAGCGAGCTTACTAATTATTTCAAATTATTCTCCAGTCGAAGCTGAAATTTTGTTGAACAACAAGTTTACATATTTTACGGAAAAGCTTAATCAAAATGATATCCTGGAAACTATGCTTAGGAGACTAATGAGCTGAACTGCATTTCATGAAAATTACGAGAAATTCAATTTGCAGACTTTAATTTTCAGGTTTTGAGAAAATCAGAGTATAAATTAAATTCCAGGCAGGCTGCTTTAATTCAATTAGCTCAGAAAAAACTAACTAACTCTATTACAAAAATAATTAGAGAGGAACTCAGTATACGAAAAATGAATAACTTTTTTCATCACTTGTGAGAGAACACTTGCTTAGCCGCCTAGCGGATACAATACGAACTAACAGAACATTTCACTCGAAAGCAATACGAGCGTATATTATTTCGATTAAACTTTTTTTCAAATATCGTATTATATCAGGGATCACAGCGGGTTAGTGGTTTAATTTTAGGTGAAAACCCCTATCATACTTTTCGTCCTCTTCTTTACTCTTATTCTTCCCCATGCTTCCCCTCTTCTCCTCTTTACCTCACCCTTGACATCCCCATACTTGCCCTTCCCTTCTTCTTCTCCCCCTGCTTCCCCTCATCTAACTTTCCCTACTTTATATCTCCTCTCTTTCCTACCCCTTATTCGCCTCTCCCAATTCCCCTCCCCTATTTTTTCTTCCCGGGAGAAAAAGACGTCAGACCGACGGACAGTTGACCGAAACCCATCGCTTCTCCTCTTCGTCGCCTCCCTTACCTTCTCCACACTTCATCTCCTCTCCTATCACTTCCACCACTTTCACCACTTTACCACTCTTTCCCTCACTTTCCCTACTTTACCTCACCTAATTTTCCCTATTCCACCTCACCTAACATTCTATACTTCATATCTCCTCTATTCCCCACTCATATTTCTTCTCTTACAATTACTCTCGTATGTATTTCCTTCCAGGGATAAAAATGCGGCAAACCGGCGGACACCTGACCATAACCTATCGCTTCTCCTCTCCATCACCACCCTTGTATTCTCCATACTTCATCTCCCCTCCCTACGCTTTCAACCAATTTCCCTTCCCGTTCCCTCACTTCCCAACCCTTTCCTCACTCCTTCTACTTCTCCTCATTTTACTTTCCCTACTTTATATCTCCTTTCTTCCCCACTCCTAATTCTCCTCTCCCGATTTCCCTCCCGTATTTTACCTTCCAGGAATAAAAGTACGACCGATGGAAGGACGTGTGACCGAAACTATACGATACTACGTAACCCTGAAAAGGGGTAGAAGGGAAACAAAGGGGACGGACTGTAATTCCTGTATTCCCTCTTGTAAGGTCACCCCCTTGGAACAATGTCAGGGTCGATCAGTGTCGAATTGAAGAGGACGAGACAGCAATAAGAAGAACGATATTTGCGATCGATAGCAATTTAGCCACCCTTCGTAATTTCGTATCTGCAACCTACTCTCCTCTTACTGATACGACTCCTCTCTCACCTTTTACTCCCCCAACTCTCAACTCTCGTTTCTGTCACCCTCTTCCTATTTACTCCGCAGCTCGATGGCCCAGTCGGAGCTCATCCATATACATCGAGAAAATTAATATCTGGGCTTCGTCGTCGTTGAGTTCGTTCACGAGCTGAATAAACTTGTTATACCCCCCCCATCTTCCCCTACCCCTACACCTATCACCGAACGAACGACGTTGTGACTGAGTTCCTTCGACATCATGATTCTGTAGTAGCTTCAAATAAATTTCCACCGTTGGAAGTGATTCAGTTTTCAGATAAACTTCAAAGTTACTCTCACTGATAATTTTTTTCTAAATTGTTTTCTCGAACATGAAATAAATTCAATTCTATGGGACCACTCAAAAACTACATCAGGCTATTTTGAACAATTTCTCCACCCCTCCCCTTATTTGTTACAGATCATCAGACAAAGCTTGGAACCCCAGAGTTGCGTCATAAATAGCACCTCCCCCCCCCCTTTAAGTCACATTTATTTTATTCGATTCTATCAGATAAAGGCCTAAAATAAAAAACATACAAACATAATATTGTAGAAGAGACTTAACAAACCCAATTGCTCTTCGAACAGGGGAAATGGGGTGATTTTTCTCGAAAGTAGGGAAATAATAGGGGAATAAATGATTTAAAATAAAAATTGATGTATTAGGTACCACATTGAATTCAAACTGATACGCTTCAGATTTCAAGTCGAACAAAATATATTGCATTTTCAAAATAATAGTTACATTCTAAATCCAAAAAAATGCATTTTTAACGCAGAAAGATTATTTTTCAACCAAATAATTGAATTTCTAACAAACAAAAAAACTAATTTCAGATCAAACGATTTCATGTGAAGCCAAATAGTTGAACTTTGAAGCAAAACAAACAAATTTTAAACCAAGCAGTTGAATTTTCAACCTAAGCAGATGAATTTTCAACCTAAGCAGATGAATTTTCAACCAAATGCACGAATTTCAAAAGAACAAAGAATTATCTCCTACGATAACCGGTTGCATTTTTTAACAAAATATTTGAATTTTCAAACAAAGGAGATACATTTTTTCTGAAGATAGTTGAATATTCAACAAGATAGACGAATACATTATTCAAAAAAACAGTTGCATTTTCGAACAAAAAAATGACTATTTAATAAAATAGTTGAATTCTTAACGTCGAGAAAAATTATTTATCATCCAGCCAGCTGCATTTACAAACAAATAAATAGTAGCCTTTCCAAGCAAAAGGGATGAATGTTCAACAAAATAGTCGAATTTTCAAACAAAAAGATTGAAATTTGAGCAAAAATAATTGTATCGAAAAAAATGTACCATAAAACAGTTTCATTTTCAACCAGGAAAGATTTTTCAGTTGAAATTTTTTTCTTTAAATTGTTGCATTTTCTGACCAAAAACGTGAATGTTATAAAAAACAGTTTCATTTTCAACCAAATAGTTGAATTATCTACAAAAAAATAAAATTATCCACAATAAATTTTTTGCAAAAAATGGAATGTCGAAATTTACAGTTCAAAAATTGATTTTTAACGAAAAGATTTAATAAACTATTCCATTTCCAACCATAAAGATGGATCATTGACTAATAAAATAAATTTTAACACATAAGTTTATCTTTCAGTTAAGTAGTTAAACCAAGTAATGACGAATTTACAACATAAAGAGTAAATTTGCAACTAAATTGTCGAATTTTCAAATAAAATAAATTAATTTTCTATCAGTAATCAAATAGTTAAATTTTCAGTCCAAAAAAATTAATTCCCAATTGAAAAAAAATTAATTTTCAACAAAATAGTTCGATTTTCAACCACACAGATAGATCTTTATTATTTACTATTATTATTAACTAATTATTATCAATAACTATTATTTATTAACTAATAAGATGCATTTTGTACTAAATTGTTCAACCTTAGAAAACGTAGTTAAATTTTCAATTAAAAAGATTAATTTTCAACCAAAAAAGAACGAATTTTCAACAAAATAGTTAAATCTTCAATCAGTAAAATAAATTTTTAACAAAGAAGTTCAACTTTCAACTAAGTGATTGAATTCTTATAAAAATAAATTAATTCTCAATTAAAATTTTATCTTTTTTTATTAAAAGTGCAACTGTATAGATAAAAATAATCTGTCCACAAGGGGGCGCGGGTGGGAGTCTAGGTAAAGTCCACGTGGACTAGGGTGGTCAAAAGTTTTTCTTCAATTTTCATGCATATTTTCCTAAAATTGTTCGAATCCACGAAAAAATGCGTTTTTTAAAAATAATTTTTAGAAGTTCCGTAAGCCCCATGAAGTTTAACACGTATTTCCCATACTAAAAAATATGTTCTCGTGAATATTATTCAGAATCGTTAATATTAGGTGAATCGAGTTGTAACTCAACATTTCCTATGATAATAATTAGCAATAGAATACAAATGAATAATTAGTTTTTATATATCACCCCATAAGTCTGTTTTATAGGATCCCAAAAAACTCCATGAGTGAAAAATTGAATTTTGCGAGTTTTTAGCGCGAATTATGAGTTTCTTACGGTTTTTAAATACAAATTATTTCTAGTACATAAAACACTACTTTCTAAAAATAATTATATGTTTAAATAAAATTTTAAAACAATTTATTGTTCATTTTAACAATTTTCCTTTACAATGGAGTTAGAAATTAGCGGGTTTTTCCTAATTTTTCAACTTATTTTCAACTTTTTAGTCAGATCGGGGTAATATTCAATAATATTTGACAGAAATAATTGTTTATATAATTTATTGTTATTTATTATAATATTCTCTTAGAATAAAGCTAGAACGTTGCAGTTTTGTCTAAAAATTTTCACTTCTGATCAACTTTTAAATTATAGTGAGGTAATATCTAATGCAAGTGAACAAACATAATTATTCAAATAATTTATCCTTGCTTTTATTCTCTTAGATAATATGACTAAAGTGAATATTATAAATATTATAAATGTAAATTTTCCTTGAAGTAGTTACTAAAAGTCTTTGTTTAAATTATTATTAATATTTATTATTTCTTTCCATATAAAAAGTCAAAGAAAAGCTCAGAATTTAATGAAGAAAAGCTGAAAAGTTTATGTTTGTTAAATTGCATTAATTATCATCTCACTAAGTAAAAAGTGGACAAAAAGTTAAAAATTTCAGAAAAAACCGCAACTATTTACCATTAATATGAAAGAAGAAGATAGTTATAAACAATAATAATTTGGTTAGACAATTATGTTTGTTAAATTGAAATGATTATTATCTCGCTCTAAGTGAAAAATTGACAAAAAGTGGAAAATTTCAGAAAGAAAACCGCAACTATCTAGCATTAATATAGGAGAAAATAATTATAACCAATATTAATTTGTTTACACAATTATTTTAGTTAAATTTCATTAATTATTAGCACACTCTATGTGAAAAGTAGACAAAAAGTTGTACATTTCAGAAAAAACTGCAACTTTCTAACATTATTCGAAGAGAATATTATTAAAAATAATAATAAATTGGTTACACAATTATGTTTGTTAACTTGAATTGATTATTACCTCACTGTAATTTAAAAGTGGACCAAAATTTGAGAAAAAACTGCAACTTTCTAGCATTATTCTATGAAAATATTATTACAAATAATAATAAATTGTTTGAACAATCATTTATGTAAAAATTAATTGATTATTACCTCAATTTAGCTGAAAAGTTCAAAATAAATTGATAAATTAGGAAAAATCCGCGACTTTCTAACACTACTCTAAGACACAATTGCTAAAAACAATAAATTGTTTAGACAATTCTTGATAACATCTAATTATCAGTAGAAAGTAGTATTTTATGTACCAGGAACAATTTATGTTCAAAAAATAGCAAAAAAATCGGTTTAGCGCCAAATCTCGCTAAGTATTCATTTGTATTCTATAGCTAATTGTGCAGAGAAATGTTGAGTTTCAACTCGATTCACCTAATATTGACGATTCTGAATACAAAAATGTTTTTTTTTTTCTTATGGGAAATACGTGTTAAACTTCATGTGGCTTACGGAACGCCTGAACATAATTAAAAAAAAAACCCTCCAGCCCCCCTCGTGGAC